>CM042230.1:17075603-17493103 GCA_023566465.1 Cottus gobio
CTCTGTTTCACTGGTGAGGCCGGCTGCCTTGTTTATCCCAACTACAGGTACTGCTCCCTATTAAGGCCAGCACTTGTTACAGGGAAAAGGTTGAATTATTTACCAACAGTAGAGCGGGAGGAAGAGAAGGGAGGAGAGAGGGGGAGGGAGAGAGGTGTTTCATACATATGAGGTTTTTATGTTGTTTTATTTTTAATGTTATGGACAAGATTAATGATCCGTGGACATAAATACAGGTGCTGATTACTAAGTAAAAGGGCATCCTTGCATACGATGCTTGGGAAATAAGGCCATACTGGGATGCGTAAATTTCCCTCAAAACATTATGCATTAAATCTCTTTGATGATGAACACCCTGTGTCTAAAAAAGACGGTGGAGTTTTATACATTTGGTCATGTGTAAATAGATGAATGTGTCTTGGTAAATAGATACCGAGGGTGCTCGTGCGCTCTCTTCACCCTGGGCAAACTGTCTGCATTCTATCTGCATCTCTGCCTCTCTGCACAATACAACAAAACATACAGAAAACAAAAGGGAGCACAGAGGGGGAGAACGGAGAGACAGACCAAACAATAAACTCAACCACAAGAGACAGAGTTTGACTGTGTGCGCGTGCACGTGTGTGTGTGTGTGTGCGTGCGTGCGTCGAGGAGGGAGACAGAAAGGAAGAGGAGGACGAGGGAGATGAAGACAAATGCAGAAAGGGAGAGAGACAGAGGGCGGCAGAGAAAAACGAAAGACAGAGGGAGAAATCAAATTTGCAAGAACATAACAAAAAGCTGTATCTCCGACAAAAGAGAACACACAAGGGTATTTGTCTAGCTGTCTACACCAGCAGGATCCTCTGAAAGTTTATTAAACTAGAACCCTTCAAGAGAAGGCAGAGAGTAGTAAACTATACTACTGGGGAGGAAAAGAGAGAGGGAGAGGGAACGGGAGTGAGGGATGGGAGGTGGGAGTTGAAAAAGAAAAAAGCTTGCTTTTCAGCCTCTGTCTCAGAAATTCTTTTATTTCAGCCATGCATTAAGTAACCTCCCCACTGAGTTCTGCTCCCCTTCCTGGTGTGGATAAAGCCGTCCCTCGGGGGAGCCGCTGGTAATTTCCAGCTTCGCCAGAAACTCAGGTATTAGAAAAGACCGCTTGGGGACCTGCCACAATATACCTTCACAATTTCATACGCACTGAGAAAGAGGGAGCCCCTCCCTCCCTCCCAGCCTTCCCCCACCCTCCCGGTAAACCCCCTCGAGGGTCCCCAGTTCAAATTTCTGAAGTGCAGACAACGGGTGTATGTGTGGGGGAGGGGAGGGTGGTGGTGGGGGCCCGTGGGACCGAGCACCAGCAATAGAAAATCCACTGCATGGAGGAGAAAAAAGCATTTCCTCTCTGGTCTGGCAGGAGTGCCTTTTTTCCCCTGGCTCCCACCAGAGGCTTTTTACAAAACATGTGTTGCTGACATGTTGACAGATTGCTCAGTGAAGTGTTAGGCGCATGCACACGGCTGGCCATTTAGGGGGACATGGCTTCCTACCCAACATCCTCTACCTGGCACCATGTTTTATACATCATCCCCCCAAAGAAAAAAAGGAAACAATAAAAGGTAAGGGAGTTGCTTCCTTTGTGAGGAAAGCAGAATATCAGAGAGCAGGGAGAGACTGCGTATAATGCTGCCTTAGCTGAACTGCGGCGATGGGGAGGAGCAACGGAAGTGAGAATCAGGGAGGGAAATGGTTTCAGGCAGGAAAGGAGATAAAGCAGAGAGGTGGGGGAAATGAGCTTAAGGGTGTATGGTGTGCTTATGTACAGCAGGTGAGCCTGTCGAACTAATAAGAAGCCCAAAAGACCTCCCCTTCGTCTTCCCGTGCCGAAGCCACCAATAGCGGGGCAGGAGGATGGAATCTGATCAAAGGCCAGCTTCCAGATCCAACTTTTGCTCCTATCAGGGTATCGACAGCACACGTCTTAATCGCCCTGCGGCTCAAAAAGTGCTGCCGTGGCAACAGGATGGAAATGGGGATCATAATGTATTCATGGTGCCGGCGACCTGGGGGCTGCGGAGCGCGCTCTCTGGGGACCGCACTTTACCCAGAGCCAGACGTGTCTGGGCAAAATCACTCCACACAAGACAGCAGCAGAATACTGAGGAGCCATGACAGGATGGAGGGAGGGAGGGAGAAAGAAAGAGAAAGAGGGGAGGCAGCAGAGAGAGAGCCATCCGGATAGAAATGGAAGGTGATAATAGAAAACAAAGACGGAGAAGGGTAAGGACATTAGACGTAAACAATGGCCGCCGAGAGTGTCAGAGTTTACAGTAAAGGGAGGAGGAAAGGTTGCATTACTCCGGGAGGGAATTCAAACTTCAAGAACACAAAAGATCTGAGGCTTGAGGAGGAAAAAAACAGGACGTGATTGGTGGGAAAGGGGCTTGCTGGGATGAGTGGCTCTACCTTGAGAAGCCTGATGCTGCTTGACCAGGTGGGTGGTTGGCTGGGAAATAAATTGCAGAGGAAATTGGTCCAGATTATCAGGGCCACGAAGAGACATGGCCCTTTGACCACGGGCAAGGATGGATAAATGGCTGGATGGGTAAATGAATAGAAGTGCAGAGAGAGGGGAAGATTGATGGCTGAACACATAGACGGTTCAGTTGGATTGAAAGTCCGGTTACACACCACCCACATACCCAGCCATCCCACCCGCTCCTGAAAAATAAATGCTTACATTGGAGATTCATCTTGCTTTTGTCCCTGGCTGAATGCAACGAGCTCTCTGACCCTTTCCATCCTAATGATCTCCCCCTCCTCCTCTCCACACACACACACACACACACACACACACACACACACACACACACACACACACACACACACACACACACACACACACACACACACACACACACACACACACACACACACACACACACACACACACACACACACACACACACACACACACACACACACACACACACACACACACACACACACACACACACACACACACACACACACACACACACACACATTCTCAAACTCATACACGCACGCAAAAAAAAATGCTCACATGCACAAATAAACAAACAAACACAAAGCTATAGCCTGACCTGCTATTCCTCAACAGGAGGGCAGCTACAACAGGCACCATGCCAGGTAAACATCCTCAAGCCTTGTGCACTCACTGCAGAGGGTAAAGCTCAATGCTGGAAACACACTCTAAAATACAAGGAATAGTCAATTATGTTTAGGACTGGGAAGCCATTCTTAGAATATGTATTCCTCTTACATGGCCCTCCCGCTGTATTTAAATAAAATAAAAAAATAAAAAAGACAACTTTTGCTGCATTTCATATCAAGGTTCCTCCTGGAACAGAAAGTCATAACACTCCCCCCTAGAGGTAATGATTTGAATGCATTAAGCCTCCTGAAAAATGAGAGGATTCACCTGCAGACTGCGGTGCGTCGCACTGCACTAACTATCCTCCACACGTAGTACACCCTCAGGCATTCAACCTAGGGCCAAAGACAGCTCCCCTGTCTGTCTTTCCTCCTTCCCTTTAGCTGACAGGTTCTTCAACTGCTAAGCTCCAACACGGACCTCTGTGTTTGAGATGACTGTGCACAACAATCAAGGGAGAGACAGACAGACATACAGACAGAAAGAAAGAAAGAACGAGAGAAGGAACGATGAACAGCGAGAGCAGGAGTGCGGGCGAAGAAGAGGTGGAGAGAAACAAGGACATCAACAACTTGTTCTCACAGAGAGATGACCCCTGGCCATCCCGAGGCATCTGGTTTATCTGGCTGTCTGGGTAAGCCACGCACACACCTAATGACTCCAGCCCGGTCCGTGTCCCATAGGTTTTTTTATCCCGGATTACGGATGGGGAATGACAATGGGCTGGTAAACCACTGTGCCTCGCGTGGAGGAGCTCATATCAGACAAGGAGTTCTCCATGATGGAAAGGCCGGGGCGAGTTGAGAACAAGGTTCAAAGTTACGGAGAAGTTACGGCATTAGTTTCTGAATTATATTTACATTCTGATGTTAAGATTAATGTATGCTTTAAGACCCCTATATATTTGCAATGGTGTGTTATTGCTGATTTGTATGCATCAGGAAAGTATATCTCAAACTGAAGGTCAGATATACCCTTAACTCTGAGTTGCGCATAATGTTGGGGCCAATATGGAGATGTGGTCTGGACTCTAACCTCCCTCTTTTTTTCCCCTCATGTTGCATGGCGTTGCTGAACAGACCTCAATCTACTTCTGTGGTGGAGATTAGTAATCATCTGGGGTCTTCATATTGATGGCCAGGCTCAGCTTGTTTGCATATTTACTGGCCTCAGAGCCCAGTCGCCTGAGGTGAGAAGCAAATTACATTTCTGCTTACCCCCACGCTCACAACTCTCTCACACTCTTTCGATTTCTATCCGTCGGTTTTTCCTCCCTTTTTTTTTTTTTTTTATCCCAACCTCGTTTCTCTTAACATGCTGATCAGTCATCTTGCGGTAAGCATCCTTGCCTGCCCTGGTTGCATCTGAATAGCGGTCTCATTTGGCTAACATCATCACAGCGTAATCTTGTTGGAGAGAGCAATCAGTTTACTTTGGAATTAGGTATTCCGTTGGCGGGGCCCGGAGAGAGGGAAGGCTCACAGGGTTTAGAGGATGCAAACGAAAGCATGCTCTCCAGAATACAGTCTTGAGCCTGATTGGGTGATAACAACCCACACAAGCTCCATGTGAGAGTAATGAATGGCCAATGGGAGGCCTGAATAATAATGCTATTGGATTAAAATCCAATCACACGATGGTTTTGTCTGTTGACTTTGTTTGTGGGGTATGTTCTACAAACCAAGTTCATGATGAGAAAGATGCATCATGCTTTGACTGGGGGCACATAATGTCCCAATATACAGATTACCACTCTGTTTACCACGGCGATCAGTCAGTCCTGCTGGGTTTTTTTTTGTTGTTGATCTGATTTCAACGTACATGCGTTGCATATAGAATGAGCCTGAGAACATGATGAAGTGATAGTAACAGTTGCATGTTCTTTGCCGTCTTAAATCAGTGGCTTATTTAGAGAATGGCTACCGCAGGTGGCGAGTTACTATTTAATTAGGGATTTTAATGTCTTGGTTTATCAGGGAGACATGTACCAAGCTGGCACACTCTACAGCCTTCCACAGAATCCCAGACACTCGTTGGGAGGCCATCTCTTCGGAGAGGCTCTGATCAAATCGATTGACTCCTCCAGGATGATCGATGAGCCAGGCAGGTTGGAGGTGGAATAGATTAGATGACCTTTACATTCTCCGCGGCGTTGGACCCCCCACTGTCCACTGCTCTTAACATTAAGAGGACATCTCTGTATTACCTGACAGCATGGCTTTACTGTCAAACCATTACATTCTGTACCGACACACAATGTTCCCATTGCCAAAGCATAGTCCAGCTGCTGGCCTTGGAGACCTTAAACGACACCCATCCTGCCCATAAAACTCAATTTATGAACCCGCCTTCCAGTCCGAAAATGGCAATTAGCACTAAGGAACAAGTGTGTTACTTCACATGATATTTGAGATCCCCGTCCTTGTGGGTGGCTGAACTCGCCATATCCTGAAGCATAGGCGGGGCTGTTCCACCGAGCCCTAGAACAGCCCCCACCCAAACACTACCCCCTGGCCAACAAAAACAGCCCCTGGGAGGGGTAGAGGAGAGGGGGAAACGTTGAGTCGGGGATAGCGTAGCCCCAAAGTTCCGAAACCGCAGCGGCAAGCAGGATGCCGTCACAGCTGGCTCCGCTCCTTCCTGCGGGCCCGCTCCATGGAGCTCGGCCTGCAGGGAGACATAAACCTGTCGCACTGGTCACTCTTTCCACCGCCCTCCATCTCCCTCCTTTCCTCTCCTCCTATTACTGGTGAGTTTGGCAAGAGCCATCTAAGGGAAAAGACCTTATGGGGATCAATGTTCAGAACACTTCCATGCAGACACAAGCTAAATCCTATGACCTTTTCATTAGGGAGTATTGACGGGATTTAAAATCCTGTAGATGTTTTTAAAAGGTGTCTGTGGATGAGGTACGTCTCCATTGGTGAACTTTTCTTTGTCTCAAAGCCATGTTACATCCTGTCAACTCCTGGTGTAAGTTATTGAAGGGAAACATGCTGAGAGGAGAGTGTTGATTACAAACCGAGTGTTCACGATAGGCACTTCACACGATTGTTCATAAGAATCAATACAGCGCGAGCGAACGCTCATTTGCCACGTAACACACCAGACACCTGTTAAGGTGCCATTTGATCAAAGGAAATCAGATTACTGCACACAAAAGAAAACACCATAAGGCGTTTGCATTTTTAGCTTAACATTGTATTGTATTGCTTAAAAGGGTACAAATGAACTGTACCATGCACACCTGATTTTCCTTTGCAGATTCAGAGAAGAGAGGAAAAAAAGAAAAATCAACATTTCACAAAGCTTTTGTCAGAAAAACGAGCCTAGGATGTCCGTAAAGTTTTTTTTTCCAGTTTTTTTTCCATTCCTACGTTTCTCTGTATCTGCTTCATCATTATTCTGGTGAGCAGTCCCACGATTGAAAGAGGAAAAAAAAAAAGAAAATCATTTGAATTCTGGGGACCCGGAGGAGAGCGAGCAAAGCCCAGAGGTAAGATCCAAGCTCGCTCTCCGTGCCCTTCCGTCGGCTGCCTACCTGGTAAACATCTCCACAAGCTCCTTGCTTTCAAAACACGTCAACCGGTGCCTATGTACTTTAGACTGGCCGGCCAAGCAGGAATTGAGACTATTTGTGTTTTTTTTTACTTTTAGCTGTCTCTCCTCTGAGCCACTGCACATAACCTGTCTGGCATTAATGATGTTGTTAATAAAAATGCGGCTGGTCTGTGGGTGGATTTGCCTGGCAGGCCTGGTGCCTGTCCTTCTCAGAGATAAGCCCACTGCTGGCCTTATCTGCCTCCCACAGCCCCACCCAGCAGTGCCGTGCACTGGACACACAACCAGTCAACTCATCACTGACTAATTACCACCTCTGACTGCCTTACAAAGCAGGCCTGGACTCACATCGCGGCTGCTGCTGCAAAGATTGGCTCTCTCCTACCTTGACTGTGTCTCTCTCTCCACTTCTTTGTCTTTTACCCATCCCCCTTTTCTATCTCTGTCCTTCCCATGTCTCAATTTATTTCACCTGTCTCTCCTGGCTAGTAGTGTCCTCTTCTACCCTATTGCGTTCGTCTCAGCCAACAGGCAACTAGGATTTAAGTGCTGAGTTGTATGCTGTTTTTCTCCGACTGAGAAGGGAATATATGCAACAGCTACAATGTGGGTGGCCAGGTAAATCCTGCGTCTACCTTCCAGAGTGTGGCTGTGCATTTTAGAAAAGGACTAATGCCATTTATGCTACAGTTTCTCAGCGAGGGCTCATGCCATTTGTGAGCCGGAGTCAGTTGAGTCTCATAGCTTCAGCAGGGCAGCCGAAGTCACTTGTGTTACAGAGGGAGGGAGCGGTTTCTTTTATTCAATTGTTTTCCACTTCCACGAGCGTGTGCCAAGGGGGAGGAAAGCGCCGGCTTAACACGCTCTGCAATTCAACACGGCCAGACGCAGTCCTATTAAGATTTAATGTGCCATTCTTCTGCTTGTGCCGCTGAAAAAGACTTGCAGGCTGAGGAGGAGAGTGAACAAAGAGCAGGCAGAGCCAGGGCCAGGGAGAGATGAAGAGAGCAAGAGAAACCGAGACAGCCGCTCCATGGCCACGTCTTTGTCACTCCGCCGAAGTCAGTAGTTTCAAAGGGATGCTACACAGTGGAGGGGGGAATAACAACAGTGTGGCTGATATGATGTTTTCTTTCGCCGCGCGCACTTCTAGGTGAGAACATGAGGTTGTTTCCGTTTTGTCCACACGCCACCCCTGCTATTGTGGCTACCTACTTAAGAAAGAGGTCAGCTGGATGAAGTCCCAGCATGTGTTTACCCTCCCGGGCGATGAATTATGTGTCGTCTAAAATGCAAAGTGCAGGCGCGCAGGTGCTGCGGAGAGGAGCGTGTGTGTGCGCGTGTGCGATAACACGTGTCTGCGTGTGTGTTTGCATGCCTAAGCGGATGACTGATTGAGCAAGCAAAAGAGACAGAGCGGTTTTTTTTGTTTTTTTTGGGGGGGGAATGGAGGAGGATGTGAATATGAATAGTGCCGGCCATCGCCATGTCTGCTATGAACACACAGACGGACGCATGAAACGCAGGCTCCTCGTTTTTTTTATTTTTGATTGTTTTTTTCTGCAGAAAACGCAGCCCTCGTCTGACAAAGACCAATAAATACTTTATACAGTGCATAATGTGTGCGGTGTGAAGCACTGGGGAGGAGAACGAGGGCGTCCTCACTGGGGCATATGCTTTGAATTCCTAATGACATTCCTGTTAACGTTACTGGCACGGTCGCACAGCGAGGAAACGCGCAGGGATGGGGCGCCGCGGAGTCAAACATCTACTTTAATACTCCCTTTCTTTCTCAGCCTCTCTTTCTCTCCTTACCTATTCCTCTTTCTACCATAGACACTCACGTAGAGTATGCCCCCATCACACACACACACACACACACACAGACATACACACAGGAAAGATTCAAGCCCAATTCTGAGAGCTCACTCTAGCATGAGGTCTCTTTTCAGTGGCTGCGTTGTGCCAGAAGTAGCTATTCTCCCCTGACCGCCTCTCCTCCTTTCAAAGCCTTGTAATCAGTGTGCTGCTCTTTGTACCAGGATGTCGCAAGACGCCCGGGCAAAAAACACAGCAGAATTTCTGATGAACGGCAGCGGCTCAGAGTTCGGCTAATTCAGGTCTTGCTCGTGTTGCTTTCCTCTTATGTGAGCCCTTTTGAAGCAAATAAAGTCTTTGCAGTTTGGCACATTCTTCTTGGCAGCCACAAAGCAGCTGTTGGATCAATATACAAAGTTAGTTGGAGAAAAAAAAGAACAACCCCAGTATAACCAATAGGAGCCTGTTGGAAACAGTTAGTAGAAAACATTGACTGCCAGGAGCCTGTTCATAGTCGAGGGTATTACTGAATGTTTCCATGCCGCTGACCCAACGACTTGATGTAAATGAATTCAAACACTTCAAACAAACATGTCGTGGTTGGGAACGGAGAAGGGGAAAACATATATCAGTGGGTTCTAAAAATGTTTCTGGATCCCCGTTGCAAACAGAGACTTCATATTAGACATTTTTCTAAACTATTTCTATCATATTACCACCCTCTTCATTGTGGGGGATCTTATTGTTTTTCACAGAGTATTAATATTTCATTTGTATTTTTCTCATAAATCTGAAACGTATTTTATTGAAGCTGAGTGCATTTTGCAATGTCTACGGGGAAGAAGAAAGGGAAATCTACATAACATAAATCCATATATGGCCCAGTTATCTCCCTCTCTTTCTCTGTTGCACCCTCTCTGATTGATTCCTTTATCTGAGGGAAGCAGAAGACATGCTCTGTTTGCTCGCGCAGTGGCCGGCAGGAAAACAGAGAAAGACACTTATTAAAAAGGTCATCTCACAGAGGGTTAAAATAGCAGGGCACAGATCTCTGGGGAGTAAGGGGGAGTGAGGAGGGGGCAGCCATGCCCCTCCTCTAGTGAAGGACACGAGAAAAGGTGTTGCTCAAGGGAGCTGGACCCGTAATGAAAGAATGGCCACCAGCCTGCCAGCCCATGTGTGCACTGGACTATTTAAATACCTTCAGAGACGCGAAAGTGGCGAGCTGACAGTGAGAGGCTTTGTGAAAATGCAATTCTTTTGAATTAAACTCTGAGCTGGTTGTGTTATTTTTATTTACAGTGTGGGCTAGCTGGTAAACAAGTTGAAATGAGCTGCGGAGCGGGGACTTTCTTTGGCGAGTAGGTCTGAGGGCACGGTTCCTTGCCTACCACCGCAATCTCATTTCCAGCAGATGAACATGTCTTGTGCCAACTGAGAACAAAAGTCAAACTGCAGACACTGTTCCTCTTTCTCCACGAAGGATCGGTAACAATACAGGGGTGCACAGACAATACAGCGAGACAGTGAGACAAAGCGTTTGTGAAGTGTTTTTGGAAAGGCCTATGGAATAGCAGTGCCTCCAGCCTCCTGTCTCCTCCCCAGGGCAGCCTAAAGCCCTGTCGGCAGGATGCTGATCCCCACACGGAAACCTGATCCGCAGCCATCCTGGAGCCGGAGGGAGGGGACGGGGGGGACGGGGAGAACGCTCTCCCCCCGCGGAGCCCCTCCACTTCTGCTCCAGAGTTAAAGGGGTGCTCTGGGGGAACATTCCTCTAGCCCTGCCCCAGCCAGCCTCCACTCTCAACTCTCTAGAGGAGCATTCTTCCAGCCCTGCCCTAGCCTTCACTGGGATCTCCTGGGGAGCATTCCTGAAGCCCTGCCCCAGCCCAAGACGGGCTCCCTGGGGACACATTCCTGCAGCACTCTCTCCCTCTCTCTCTTTCTCTCTCTCCATCTCCCTCCTTCCCTTCCTCAAGACTCTCGCCTTCCTCCGCAGTCCAGCATTAGTGCGATCAATAGCACCGATCGCATCAGGGACACGAGGCAATCCATACCCATGCGCTCCCTTAGCGCACTGCAGTGGTCACGGCTTAAGTGCATGGAAAGGTGTTATACCTCTGCCAGACGGGGGGGAGACAATGGCCGCCATTGATCGCGGTGACATGTAACATCTTTCTCTTTTCCCTCTGTCCACCGGGCGTGGTCGACATGCAGCTAGCATCTGTTTAGACTTTATTTCGTCTGTTTTGTCTCACTCCTGTGGTGAAACTCGTGTTTTACCGTAGATCACAGTGTACGAGGCCCAGAATAAATATGTGAGGTAGTGGGTTTATATGGGCATGTCTGGTTGTGGTAATACACTGTATACGCTTATGGGATATCAGCTGGGGGAAAAAGAGCTGAGTTCTGTCAGGGAACAGCAAGCAAATTTCCATATGTGGATTGGTTCCAGTCAAGCTCTGCAATTTGTTTACCAAAAATAAAACATTTGAAATTGTAAAAATGGGAGGTTTAGCAGGTGCTGGTGGTTGATTAGAAAATGGTTCTAATAAAGGATCCATCTGTGAGCAGAGACTTGATGTAAGGCAGATTAATTGGTCATGGATGTCTACATAATGCCACATAGGAAATCTCCTCCCAAATTCCAGAGAATACACAAACACACACACACATTCAAAGTACTTAGTATGCCATCTAGAAGTTTCTTTTCTCCCACTGTGTTTGAATACTAATAGAGTGTTTCTGCGCAATCACAATACCCTAATGGCAATTAGATTCTTTTGTTTGGTTTCCACGGGGGCTCTTATCCAAACTGTGTTTTTTTCCGCCATTGAGCAATTAAGAGTTATTTGTCCGTAAGATTGACATTTATAAAAGCCAGGCTTAATTATTAAAAGAAATATGGCTGAGTCAAACATGACCACATTGCAACTGTGCTGAACGTAGAAGGCCCCTGAATCAAATACACAACTCGTATTAACACGTGTGTCCAGAACATCCAAATAAGTATAATTTAAAGTTGATTTAAATTCACGCAGTGTATGCGGCCCACAGCCCCCTATGACGCATTCCCTTTGTGTTTTTATACCCTGGCTCCTCCAAACTGTCCACAATGCTGGCTTGATGGGATTAGGTGTTACATTGAATGCAAAAAGGTGACAGGAGGTGCTGCACTTAGTTTCCGTCAAACCCGCGCATGCTTTTGTTGGAGGACACTAATGTGAAAGAGAACAGGGTATTGATTTTCACACCTTTGGTCGACTGAGCGTCACTTTGAATCTGCACACATGAGCACACCCCGGGCACACATATGTGTAAACAAGCGCGCCCTGCACATACGAAGTCACTCTTGCAATGAGCATGCGTGCATTTCTGATAATATTAGCCAAAATGGGGGGCGCACACGCACACGCGCACACACACACACACACACACACACACACACACACACACACACACACACACACACACACACACACACACACACACACACACACACACACACACACACACACACACACACACACACACACACACACACACACACACACACACACACACACACACACACACACACACACACACACACACACACACACACACACACACACACACACACACACACACACACACACGGTTCGTGAGACTCTTTTACAGTCGATGGAAAATCTTTGTGCAACTCATGGGATATCCACAGTAGCCTATAATTTGTGGCATTTTGATTGCGGGTTGTAAAATATGAAATCAAACTGTGCTGTAATGTAAACAGAAAAGAGACTCCACTAGTATTCTCATCAACGGGGCTCTGGCTTTGCTTTGAGATGATAAACGGTATGGCTTCTGTACGTCAGGAACAGGATCATAACAAGCTAACAGAGACGAGGCCTGAGCCAAAACATTGGTCAAAATGTGTGTCGGCTGGTGTTTCTCGACGCGGGCCCATCAGGACGCGTAAAAGGAGGACAGCAAGTCCAGGAGAAGCACATGGAAACCTTCAGTTCACATCATTAGTTCTGTCTGCCACCTTGTCAGGGTATTTATAGTCCTATTCATCCATCAACAGGTCAATGACACAGTCTGCCAATGGCACCCTTCCCCTTCACTCCCACTAGCTATTACTACTGCGGCTAGCTAGCAGTGGGACCGGCTGAGGGACTTTCCTGCAGCGAGGATCTGGTTCCAGTCGGTGGTCTGGTTACGGTGGCACCTCGTAGCTGTGTGATACACTCTGGTGAAAGGTTATGATCGGTGTAGTGCTGTATGAAAATGTTACACTGAAACAGGCAAGGACACAAAGCACATGCTATAAATACACATTCTGCAGCCTACAGTGATGTACTATAAGGACGCATGAAGGCCTATTTGTGTGTCACGCCTGTAGCTATTGATGTGCAGCACATCTAAATAATGCGCTGTGTGCGTGAGGCCTGTGTGTGTGTGTGTGTGTGTGTGTTTGTGTGTGTGTCTGCGTTGTTGGGTATCTACCAAGGAAAGTGGTAGTCTGGTGTTGTGCTCCCCTCGGTGCGGCATACTAACACACATATTGTGGCATATTCTCTGGTGAAGGCACAGAGCGAGAGTGGGAGAAGAGCTGAGTGGCAGAGTGGAGGGGAGGCTCGGTGGGCTGAACGTTGTTTACCTGTCAGCTGGCATTGATTAATCTTGTGTTCGGTGAGATCGCTCAGCGACTCGAACACCTGCCGGCAGCTGTCGCAGCTGTGCAGCGCGGGCTCCTCGTCGTCCTCCTCTCCCTCCTCTGCTTCCTCTGGAGAGAGCAGCCTCTTCCTCAGACGCCCGGTCTCACCATCCTCCGCCGCCCTCTCGAGGGCGCACTCTGGATCTGCCGAGCCACAGGAAATGACAGCACCACATAGTCAGAAGGGGTGACCCGCACGGCGAGGCACTACAGCTTCCTCTGGGTGACAATAAAATGGATTTCTAGACTCTGGATTTAATAAAAACAATAATAAAAGCTGTAATAAAAATGCAGGTTCAATTTGGGCCTCTGTAACTCAACCACTCATGCCATAACGGAACGGTTGGGCAGGTGAGGGTGAGAGATATACAGGCACGCACAGACAAGGTGGCACGGCGCTCACACACACACACACACACACACACACACACACATCTGAGACACACATGCACATGCACACGCCTCTGTTATTAGAAATGGTTTTACGTTGTGTTTGCCCTGCTTCACCCAAGCAAAACTTCAGTATATGAAACTACACTGATGGGAATATGTGTAGTTAATAAATCCTGGATTGCAGTTTTGGCTCGACCAAAGAAATATGAAATTCCGCCCGTGAGTGCTGAATTGCATCAGTCGGCGTCGATCGGAGGAGACAGACCTCGCCATATTACCCAGACATCTAGGCCAGAACGTATGGAGCGCAGTAAGACGCACACAAAAATTGAGGATGGTGTGCGTTAGGCTGTCGTCACGACACACTTCCCTAAATTATTCAGCCTTGCTCGCAGGCAGCCGCGGGTCGCATACATCAATATTCTTCAATCCATCTGCAGTTTTGTCTCTTGTTGGCTTTGTGCTGCAGCAGTGCCAGGGGTGGGCGACTGACTGAACCAGGACTAGGAATCATCTTTCAAGGTAGCAGTCTAATCTGACGGTCTTCGCGTGGCGCTTAAATATTTCGGACGACAAATCAAACCCGGCGTTGTTCACTCGCGGCCCGCCGTCGACAGCCTCCCTCGGAAGCGCGGTAAATTTTGCCCGCGACAGCGTCTTATAAATAGGCAGCATGGCCTGCAGCCCTCTTTCTCCCCTGCTGTGACCATTACACTTCACAATAAGACTGATTAAAAAGTCATACTTACAATCAAACAATCATGTCACCCCCGGTTAAGGCTTTGTGTGAGAGGAGAGCCCTTGCACTTCACTGGCAGCCATTTTAAGCCCCACTGATGTGAGTGTTCCTCGGCTTGTCCTGAAACTCCGGAGGGGAACACGAGAAAGAAGCCTGTTTTTTTTCTTCTTCTTTCGCCTAGCGCGTGGTTAGCCTTGCTTGAGCACAAAGGCGTGTGTGGCACGGACACGCGCAGGTGTAGATGTACATATACACCAGGTGTCTATACACATGGGCGGCCATTTTAAGTCCTCCTTCTGCAGGGTACTCTTAAACTGTGAAATTCCTTGAGGAAAGGCGTTCCAGGGCTCATCAAGGCCACCCAGGATTTTTTTTTTCCTTTCCCCCCCACTTGCGCCAAGTATTGATGTAACATCACACCCTCCATTGTCCTTCCCTCTTGGCGACTGAGGCTCTCGGAACATGCCCTCTAAAAATATCAGCACTGTGGTCCCCGGTGGGACCATGCAGAACAGAACAGAAGGTGTTTCAAGAAAATGAAAATCCCAACCCAATCCTCACAGATGCAGGCCTTTCTGGCTCTGGGGGGGAAACACTTCTGACTGAGTCCAAAAGCCACACAATATAGACTAATGATTCATGCACAGACACCGAATTCACCATATGCACTTTTATTTTACTGGGTGCCTGTGGAGGAGGTTCAGGCTGAGATTATTTTTTTCCGACGGCCTTTATGAATCATTAATTTGTCTAATATTACAGCACAGTCCCGTCAGAGTAAACCACGGATGGCTACATTTAAAGCATTTTTATGTTTTATCTGCAATAAAAAAAACCATTTCTCAGTGCAGAAGGAAGATGCATTTTATTCTGTTTTTCACAAAAACACAGAAGCATAGTTTCAGGGAACTTTGTGAGATTAAAACCGAAAGAGATTCAAGCGTGTGTGAGTTTAATCCCCGCTTGCTTGTTTTCTCTCGATTCGAGTGACAAGTTTCTGCTGCAGCTTCGAGTGAATCCAAGCCGGGTCAGTGCTCTCGGTCGAGCCCGGTGACCCCCGGTGCACCGCTGTGATGCGGCGCTGGAAGTGTAAACTACTACACGTTTGAGGGGGGGAGCGAGTGCGAGTGGGGGGTGGGGGGCTTGACATGGCAAGGTCACGTCCAACCCTGGGATTAAAGAGCCACGTCAATACTGAGGTTCCAGTGCCTCTGGGCCTCATACAGTAATCCATCAGATCAGGACATCCTCCTCGACCAGTCTCTACAGGCTGGACAGCGGATCGATACCGGCATGCTTGGAATGGCTGACAATCACATGTGGAATATGGTGGGGAAGATGTGTGGCATATTGAGGATTTTTCCCCTTGTTAATTCCGTTAATCAGCTGGACCAAGCTGGCACGGCCGGGAAGGACAAGAGGGAAGCCACATTGACCGCTGATCCATATTCTGAAAAAGGTCAGCTCGAAGTAAGATGATTGTAGTGAGGAATTATTAACAGGGGGGAATACGATGGAGATCTGACTGAAAGGAGACATTTTTAATCTTCATGATACTAAATCCACCGTAGTTTTGCGATAATAAAATGTGGCTATCTGGAAGGTGATTGACGTCTTTACAGCCGGGTAATATCTGTCTGAGAGCGAGTCCATCCATCAGGCACACTCTTGTCTCTTGACATTTATCATGCCACAACTTTCATCCTGTGAGTTGAAGAGTCCCCTGGACCCCCCACCCTTATAGTATTGAATATTTCTGCTCTTAAATATTTATAACCTTTTAATTGATATTCTCTTCTCTGCTCTCTCGGTGCCACCAGGGACCCGTGGTCCCCAGGAGGGGAGCCTCCACCCGTGGCCCCGCCGCCTGGGCCCACACACTGAGCTAGGTGGAGACACTGACCACGGGGAGAACAGGAAGGGCATGAATGTATAGGAATATGCCAAGAAAGCATTTGGCCGGGGCGCCGCACAGCCTGAAAAGAGAATTATGATCTAAAGAGTTATCGCTCACCATGAACCCTGCCTTTAGCCTTGCTACAGATTTGTTTGAGATTTAAATATTTAGAGCCTGAAACAAGGAAAAGAGAAGCGGAAAAGTTGTTGTTGGGTATGAAGCCATTCTTTAGATGCAACATGGGATGGATGTCAGTGTTTTTAAAGTGAAATTCATTCAAATCCCGCCCCCGAAAGCAGGAAAAGCGTGAAACCACCGAGGGCTGCTCTAACGTGCCTGTGGATACAGTGCGTCTCGCTGCATCAGGGTTCAGCCCGAGTCTTTCTTTGTGCTATGAAAGACCTCGGTGTCGGAAACATCATTACCAGCTCACCCATCACCTCATTTCCCGATCATCTCCCAGAGATCCTGATTCTATGATGCCCCCCTCCCCGCCAACACCCACCCCCAAGTTCGAATTAAGAATTTATTTCAACCAGCGAGCAGCTTCTGTCGACACATGTCGGCGGGCCTGATCAAAGGTGAGCGAGCTCCTTTATCAGAGTGAGGGAGGCTGTCAGAAATAGGAGGACATTAAGATTGAATAACCTTCACACGGTTGCCGGCACCTCATTATTTAAAAATCTAAAACTTTTGCCGAGAACCCGCCATATATAGGTCACGCCACATTCTAATGCCACATGTGCCTCCGAGTGTATCCTCCTCTGTGTGGATGGGATTTGGGGCTCTCCACTTAGACCGTCACATCCACTGATCCCCCATCATTAAAGAACGTCATGATCCGACGACGCGGCTGTGCGCTTGACACTTGCCAGACTGTTAACGATCCTCAACAATTTGCATGGGGGGGGGGGGGGGCTCTGTGTTCATATGGTCGGCACACGCAATTTGAGTTATCAGCTTCAAGTCCCCCAGATTCATATTAAGGACTAATTGCTGTTTAATGTTTTGATGCATTGGAAATTTGAAAGTAGATTAGCGAAGGTGGTTTGTCAAAAGCCATTTCTCTGAAAACGCTGAGCACAAAGTGACAGACAAATGTTTCCCACCTTGTTGTATGTTACAAAAAACAAAACATGCACGGCTTTTATGATGGCGTTATGATGCGTGGCGAATTAAAGAAAAAGAAGCTGAAACAATTACAGGACCCCGTAAGAACAAACACTGACGACGACACGGAGAGCCGTGAAGGAAGCAGCTCTACGAGCTCAGGTACACAGACAGCATCATCCACCATTACGAGCTCTAAAAAAAGATACGAGCATACAAACAGGAAGGGAAATCAAAGCGGCTGAACGAGAAACAACATTTGATCATACCAAATGCTCTCTCCCTCTCTCGCCCTGTCTTACACGGAGTGATAATATTGAACGGAGCGCCTTGCTATGCCATTAGTGCAGTAAAACATCAAAGGAAATGAATAATAGAGAATATGATTTTCTGAAGTGGTGGAGTGAAAGAGTCCTTTCCTCTTCCTGCTGCAGTGAGCCCCGCAGTACATTGATCTGTGGGCAGCCTCCACCAGAGCCGGAGACTCGCGCCGCACCGCTACGCTACGCCACTCTACGCACTTTCCGGCACCTTGCCACCCAGACGGCCCTTCAGATCTCTGGAACAACGCTCCCATTTGCCTCAGTCCACTCCGCTTTGACAGAGCTGACACCCGCTTCCAAAAAAAAAAAAAAACAGCCCCAGTCTGACATAGCCGAGAGCCAGAGAGAAAGAGAGGGAGAGAGAAAGAGAGAGAGAGAGAAAAGAAAGGGATGTATATATAAGAGAGAAGAAAAAGCACGGAGCATGTGGTTATAATTACACACAGGCAGCGCAGTGGTAAAGCCAAGCTGCAGATCTTAAGCCGGCTCGACACTCTCTGGGTAAAAAAGCGCACTGCCTCATTAAATCTCAGATATCACACTGTTCCTGCCCCTCTATACTATGCATAATACTGTCTATCTTTGAGAGGGCCTCTTTTGTTAGCATTTCTCCTTTGCCTTTGCTACATATCAAGCATGAATGAGAAACAGGATGCGGGGCCCGTGGAACGCTTGCAGAGTCACAGAAGAGCTCGGCTGGGGGTCTACTTATGAGGCAGATCTTGACAACATGTCTGATTAAGCCCTCGGCTTGTCAGGACTCTAATGGCCATTGTGGCCGTGTCCGTCAAAGTGGCAAATACACGACGAGCAAGGTAAGCTTTTCCGCCGCTTTTCAAATCGGAAGTTAAAAAGGGCCAGCTACCGCGAGGATGAATCACCGCTGCTGCCGGCGAGACACACAGGCGGCGGGGAAACGTTTTGTAAAGTTAAAGGGGAAAACAAACAAGACTTTTCTCATTGACCATTCGGCGAGCCGCATCCTGAGAGGGGGGTTTTGAGAAGAACAAAAAAAAAGAAAATCAGTCAGACGAAGTCAAAGGAGTAAAGTGAGAAATTAATTTGTGCGCCCTCCTGATTTCTCCACAGGCAGACATCGATCATGCGGCGGCCGTCTCCCCTCACTCTGGAGATAGATGCGGTGGAGGGATGGGGAGAGGGGAGATTCGTGTGTCTGAGGGGGTCGTTGTAATCAGGCACACTCATTAGCTCTACTTTGGCTCGGGATGACGGGAGGTCTCCGAGGCAAGTCTGCCTTTTATGCCCAGTCCTTCATCCCTTGAGCAGGGGTTGGAGCGGGCTGAGGAGGCGGTCTCTCTCCCCGCCATTGCCCACCGATACCTATCAATACGCATTAACTCAGCGGCGGATCACATATCTGCTTTTTCCAGAGACAAACCAAAAATGCGGCATACATGTTTCCGATCAATTACGCACTAAAGGGTCACTCGGAAATGCATTATTAGAGGTGTGATGACACTAAAGGTCAGAACCCTTTGACTGACGTCTACCTTTAAATACCTGCTGGATGCTAACGCCTATGTTTTGAAACAATACGACTGGAGTCAAAAGCAGCTGAGAATAAACTGGACCCATTGTGGTGGTGCTCGCCTCTGTATTTTGCACTCAGAAAGCTCTGGGTAAATGCTGGACTAATGCGGCAGCCTAGGAGTACCGAGGGTCCCCAGCCTGCTGGGCAAAACCATCCATATCGGGTTTAAAATAACCACGCCTGAGACTTAACCTTTACCAGAGACAAATGAAATGAAAATATACAGTGTGGAGCATCAGGAGCAGGCTTCATTCATAGGGGGCTTTCTGCTAGCCTGACCTGAATTACCGCTCCGTTCCTGGAGGGCCACTGTGAATGGCACGCGTGGAGACAGGGCACATTCGTCTGGGTAGCTCTATTCTACATCATACAGAGGGTTGGGAAACAAAGAGTGTAAAAAAAGAAAAGAAAAAAGGCAGGAACACACAGAAACACAGCTATAAGCACACCTGCACGTATGCATGCACACAAACAAAGAAGAAGAGCGCCGCCGCTCTGCCCCTCTCGTACACGGACACATGCAAGCATGCAGTTTACAGGACGAAAACCTCAAAGACAGGGAACGCACACTTTTTCTGAACAATCTGAACCCAACAAAGATTTTTACAGACACACGCGCACACACACACACAGGCAGACGCATGATCCACTTTCCAGCCGAAAATGATGAAATATGAAATGGAGCATTACCGCTTGGAATGGCAGTCTGCCCAGGACTGTGCTGGTCCTCCGTCACATTGTCTTCTACTGCTAGAAACAGAGAAGGGGGAGAAAAAGAGGGGAAGAAACAGTTAACGGTAAAAAAAAAGTTAGACACATTGAGATTTCCTTCTTTTTTATTATTTACTATTGAGATTTTCTGTATGGAAACTCCAAGAGATTTCAACAGCTTTCGACAGCTCAACCTGTGGTTTGGGAATCCGCACAAGCCTTTCATATGTATGAGGTTTGGCAACAAGGCAAACAGCCACCCACGTAAATAACATATTGGACTGGGTAATGACGTGATGAATTATGAACGTCTCCCATGAAACGTCCTCCCAACATCAACAGTGACCAAGTGAAAAACACCTTGATGAAGGTGGTGGAGTGCCTCGCTAAACTAGAAGAAGAAGAAAAAAAAAAAACACGGTTCGCGGAACCCAGCGAGAAGGTGGATCTTCTTAAAGCTGACTGTGATCCCAACTCAAATGCAAAGAAAACACAAATGCATAAAACATACATTCACGGAACGTGTCATAACAACCAAAGCGGCTGCAAAGTGCTTTTTCTCTTGAAAAAAAGGACGGCTGACAAAGTAGTGACAGCTCCATCGGCGCGCTGAAACGTTCTCATTAGGCACATGGCAACGAAACCACTTTTGACTTTTTGATAACAGCATGGCCTTGAAAAACCCAACTTCTGTTTAGTAAAAGGCAGGAACCTTTTACATTAGAGTCTTTTTGGAACTGGTGAGAGTTCCTCGTGGCATGTCAAGTACAAGAAATGAAATGGATTTTAACAGCGGGAGGAGAACAAAAGAGTCTCCCACCTGTTCCATGTAAAATGAGGGTCTCACCGAGGACTTCTTACGCCTCTGCGTTCCACCCCTGCAGTTGAAATGCATTCTCCATTATGTCTTTTCTTTCTATCCTTTCATTTTCCTGGGCAAAGAGGAAGGGGGAGTCTGACAGGACCTCCCAGTAGGGGAGTGTGGCAGTGACTGCCAAAGCAGAAACTGGCGCACTTTTAAAATCCCACAAAATATCCTGTACTTTGCATAATTAAGGCAGGATCCTATGGTGGCGGTAGCCCCCTCAGGGGAGCAAGAGTCGGTGTCAAGCAGGGTGTCAAACCTCAGTGAAAAATGAAGAGGAAAGTGTCGAGCTGTTTCTTGTGAAGGTGGCAAACGACCGTACGACTGCGTTTCGATGTCTGGCCTTATCCAGCCGACGGGTGCTTTTATTCAAAATAACCTTTGTCAAGAAATGGCACTATCCACTGAGTACATACCTCCATGTAAGTCTCTGATCGGAAATATTTCCCTTCGTTACTATTACAATTGATGCACATGGAAAATATGCAAAACAAATGTCCATGGGTCTGGCAATTAATTAGCAAAATCAATTAAAAGTGATGGAACAGACATCGCCGGCCCCCATGGAGGTGTGTCCCTCGGAGCCACCAAAGAGGACTGTAGCCAACACAGAACCACGTCCTGTTAGAGCCGGCCTTAGCGACTGACGCCCTGAGAGTTTAATGAGTTTCTCCAGCACTGTTGAGCGCCTTGCATCTACGATCGTTTAAATAGGCGAGGGATGGGGGTCCTAATAAATCCCCCACGGTTCGATCAGAGCTTGGCGGTGGGAGCCGGAGTTGTTGTTTTGATTACCGTCCCCGTTGGCGAGATGAGGGAGTTCAGGCAGAAAACTCTTATTTCACGAGATGCCACGAGAACCCGAAACATTACGGCGGTTCGCGACCGCTCCGTCGCCACCGTGAACGTATTAAAAGTTTTGTCATTTAAAGTGAAACGGCGTTCCATCAACAGCGCACGCGCATTTGCACCTGTCGCCCCGATAATTAACAGCAAGCTAGGAGCGATAATGGAGGCTGAGCTGTCAGGTGAGGCCCGACCGCTGTGATGTTTCATACCGGCTGCTGGAAATTTTATCAACAATTGTGACACAGAACTAAAACAAATAGCCGGACAGTTTTTAATTAAAAACGCTTGAAAACGATCACTTCAGTAATGACAACGGAATAAAGCTCAGTCCACATTGTTGGACGCGTCTCAGCGCTATCAGTTAATTAACGTTTGACAAGGTACAGTGTATCACTCAGCCGGTGACAACCTGTAATCGTGCTGCTAGGTTTTGTTGATACAATACCACACACACATGGGACCGTTTCAGCACTGCTCCTTTTGATTTCCACAACGCGGAGCAGGAAAGACATAATCCCACAACAAGTGGCACAGCATTAAAGGCCACTAATTAACACACTGGCCACACACAAAAATGAACGCTGAGTAACCGTCGTCACATTGAGAGGGACAATCCCCAAGGCAGGACGTTTCCTTTTTAGGGATGAATTAATTTTCTACAGAGCAGAACGAGAAGCAAACAACCAAAACGCAAAGTAAAAAACAAAAGAGAGAGAGAGAGAAAATAAAAGAAAACGATTGATCACCACATGGACTGCCTGCATAAAACCGATGATTTAATAGACGTGAATAAGCAAAACATGACAAACTCTCAGCGGCCTGGACCTTTCCTAATCTATCAAATGAATTCCTGCTGTGTGGGAGAAGAGAATGAAGAGTGTGTACGTGCACGCACGCATGTGTGTATAATTACTGTACACTTTTTGTGCTTTTGTTTGTGGATTGCCACGTATTTGTGCGCGTATGCATCTCGCAGCACTTCTCAGACATCGGAAGGGGAGAGAAGGGGAAAAAAAAAAAGAGTGTGTTCCTGGATATGCGTGACTCATCTGCTTGGTTACAGCCAGCTCGGACGATACAGTGCCGAACACAATGGCTGTGTAATCCGCCCTGACTGACCGCGAAGGAGACGCTCGCCACAGGGACTACAACTCAATTTAGCTGGGGTCAAGAGGTCAACCCTCCTCAATTAGGGCCGGGGAAGGGAGGGAGGCGGACAGACACTGCACATGAATAACTTTCTTAATGAGCATTTGAACTGGTGATTAGTGTCATAAATAATTTGCAATAGAGGAGCATGTTAATCACGTTGCGTAATATTTGTAATCATTCATATATTGCCACGTACTGTAAGCAAATCATAAGAGCAAAACAAAAAAATATATATAAAAAAAAGAACTCCACTAGTAGCGAAAGAAAAAAAATGTCATGAATCAATGATCCCGTTAGGCAATTACTGAAAATTTAGCTTCCAAAAAATGATTAATGCTATTCATACAGGGGGAAACGAGACGGATGCAAATAAGCCTCGCAACCGTTTTTTGGGGGGGTTTGCAGCAGTGGTGCAAATCAATCATCGTCTCTGAATCAGGACTCTTTCTCCATGTGGCAGACAATCCATGACAACAAGCGAGACACATGCCATGGAGTAGGAAGAGATATCGGCCAGCTCCCGCGACACCCAGTCCAACACACTGAGCCGCATGTCAAGAGCACTGACAGCCGTGCTAATGGGATTTTTCCACGGCTCCATCATAATTTCCTTAATGATAATACTAACCATATTTTTTTGTCACATTAGAAAAGTGTTAATGGGTGTTATGCCACAGATCATTAATTGCGAACAGTCTGGAATACTGCAGCTTCCTATAAACTAAGACTGACGCAACTGTTATAACAGGGGAAGAAAGATGGAGCCGGGGGAAGTACGTCTCTGCGTTTTGAGTTGTTCAAATTGAGAGGAGGCCTTTGTTGCATTTGTCATTACAACGTACTGAATACAGGGTGCTTTCAAAATAAAAGAGTCAAATTAGTTTTTGAGGAGTTCTGCTGACAAAAATAATTGTGCTTAAAAAGGTGCCACCACACTTTTTAGTGACACAGGCCTCTGCTCATAGGGAGTGAAAGGGGGAGTGGTCACATATCTCATCATGGACACCGATTCTTTTCTCAAAAAAGAAAAGCTTCAAATTATGACAAATGTGGGTTTGAAAATAAATTGATATCTATTTTAGTTTTTCTCGATAATTCATCCATTTTAATAGCAGTTTTATTTCACCATGAAAGGAAATAGAAATCAGCATTAACTCCAATCTTCTTATGTCTTAGCAGAGGAATTGTAACGTAAAATGCCATTCACTTTATTTTCAGTCGGCCCATTGCAGATTTTGCAAATCAACCTTTCTATTTAAAGAGCAGAGTAATATGTCCCTTCATAACAAGCTAAACTCACTCATGTGGTCGACAAATTTCAGCTCCTCGAAAACATCAAATATTTAAGGTGTACATGACACAGTGCCGATTTCATGACAACCTCTGTACTTAAAGTAAATAGCGCAGAAAATATATTTATATATGCGGATGACAGGCCTGGAAACTTGCTCCTCAGCCAATAAACACGTCGGGCTTGAAACTGTCATTTGCGCTCCAGATGAAAATATCAACCCAGCCTCGCATTATTCAGGAAGTGCTGGAGGACGGGCAACGTGGCAGTCATCACGCGCTACATGCAGGCTTTGGAGTGAGATCCTCCTTTCTCTCTGCTCACCACTGACTGAGGCAATGTGCTGACCCAAAGCCTCTGCACATCAAAACAAAATTACAATGTGCCTACAGTTGAGAAATGTAGACGGCTCAGGATTGAGTAAATGTCAGTGGCTAGGGTGAAGTGTTTGCATATAAGCGAATGATGTATGGTCTCGTCCTGTGCCATTTATTCCCCCAAGCAATAACGTAGCCGGATCTGTCTCTCAGACTTAATTGAAACGGGACTTGTAATGTTGCCCTTTTCCTCAATGGGACCAAAAACATAACCTCTGACTCCCACAAGCAGCCAATACTGAGGAAGTGGGTGTGTTGGGCCACACAAGGGAAGAAAAGAGTGCCAACTGTCACAGCATTATTTTCTCATCTCCTCCGCACACACTCCATGTCCCTTAAACGCCGCACACGATGCCCGTTCTCCACCTCGCCTCCATGTTCCATCGGCGCCTCTGTTTATTTTACCTTCCGCAGAACAAAGTGTTCCTTCTGCGCCCCAAAAAAAAAAAAAAAGAAGAAAAAAAAAAGGCAGCGTCCATGTTGACCACTGCCTCAAGTTAGCAGAACACAACCTACACAAGTGAAACCTGAACTCTGCGACTGCATTCTGCTCAGTGAAAACATGCAGCACGTGCATGCGCATGAGGACACTTCTTCTTTTTTTCTTTTTAAACACCGGGGCCGCAAATTTAGAGATGCTGCTTTTGTGACAACTCAATGTTTTTTTTAAAAGCCTGCGAGTAAAATGACAATTCCTGTCTTCTGCAAAACAATAGTGGAGAATACCTACTTTTTATTTTGTATAAACGACAAAGGAAAGTTATTGTGGACATCTGTATAAGTGTATCTCTGTCCCAGAGGAAAGAGATAGACAAAGAACAATAAATAACATCTGCCTGGCCTTCTTTGGGTCTGATCCAAAGCAGGGAAATATCTATGACGTATCTGCATTTCAGCTCCGCTTCAGCAGTCGCTATGAGGACATAAAAGTCGACATGTTTTGTGCGCCACATTTTTCCAATTTAAATTTTACTGACAATAACAAAACAAACAATGTCATCACTCTGACTTCATTTGCATACTGATTTGCTCACTCTCTATCCCTCGCTCAGTCTCGCACACATAGATGTCCACAAATCTTGACAGATGTTCTTCAGAATACACACACACACACGCGCACACACACACACACTTGTAGCATGTAGGCACGCTTGCAGGGGACTATTATATCTAAGTGACGTGTCTTTTGAGAATAGCAATTGTCAACACCAACTAACACAAGAAAAGAAAATAAAAGCAGTCAATGCCAATCTGGTATGGGAAAATATGGAATCTATGTATGGAGCTGTTTACTGTGAAAAGAGCAGTGCCGGTCTGGAAACAGAATATGAGAATTTCAAGACGTGCATGCACTCACATTTCCACCCTCTCCTGGGTATTGATTTAAAATGGTGGCTGCATGAATGTACTACCGCAGACCATGTAATCTTCCTTTGAGATGAAGACTTCCGAGAACGAAAGGGGAGAGAGAAAGGGGTCCACAGACCACAAGCTGGGAATGTGAAATTGTGGACAATTATTTGCTGAGCAAAATACAATGCCTGCCAGATGAACTGGAGCTCAGCCTCCAAAGAACCCAGCAGCTCCCCCACCAAAATGCTACAGAGAAAAGTAGTGTGTGAATATGTGTGCGCGCTCATGCATGTTGCTCTGTCTCTATTCTACCCCCCAACCTCCAACTCTCTCGCTCACATGTACACTCAGACACAAATGCATGGTCGAATTACCACCAGTCCAAGTGTGTGAAAAGAAAAAGACAGAAAAAGTAACGCACACACAAAAAGAAGAAACAATCAAAATCACGGACAATGTCATCTGTGCATATCCTAACGTGCTGGTCTGAGATTTGATATGAAATAAAAAAAAAAAAACATAATAAAGTTTAGTTGTTTTCCTGATTTGCCTGAAAAATCCAGATGTTGACAACTTTTTTTGTAATGCCCAATTAGCACTCAACACTACCTCTAATCTTAACTATTGTACACACACACACACACACACACACACATCATCATCATAGCCCTCCCTTTCCTCAACATATACAATGTTTCCTCCTTAGTTTCTCAGACGGTGGGAGGAGGGGTGTGTGGTGGTGTAGGGGGGAGATCACGTGACTCTGCACCCCATTCCATCAGACGGCTTAAGTTCCGACCTGGAGCTTCTTTTAACACATCCAGATGTTTGCCAGCGTCGCGCTGCACTGTTGCATCTCGAGGTTGCCAGTGCCCAGCCCTTGCACTTTTAACTACATCACAATACAAAAGCATGAACTGTAACCGGCCAGCTTCACCCCCCCCCCCCCCCCCCCCAGGCCCCCTACCCCCCCTCGATGCCAAGTAACGTTACGTCCATGCAGTCGATCCCATGCGCAGCACAAACAGGAAGAACACTTGGAAATGCGTAAGAAAATATCATAATAATGATAATAATAGGGGGAGACAGTTACATTTCAGTGAGCGATAAGTTCAGTTCATGCTCGTGTAGACTTGTCATCAGCTTAAAATAAAATGTGCGGAGAGCCAGCACACAGGCTTATCACTTACCTTTCAGTGATCTTGGCTTAGCTTGCTTGCGGCGCGACATCCTATAGAAAACGCTGAAGTTGCTCAGTTTCAGTCTGACAATTTGTGTAAAACGGGGTTGTCTACAGGCAGAGTCTCTCTAAATTCCACTGGCCAGAATCGCGGCAGCCTTTTTACCATTACAGAAAGATGCAACTTAGCCCCTCGCCGTGCGGTCTGAACACGAGTTTTGCCGTTATGTTTTTTTTTGTGATGAGTAGGTGGATGTTATAAAATCCAATTACCCCGATCGGTATAGGCGACTCTATTTAGTTGAGCTGGGTATCTGGGAAAGTGTGAGAATATAGTAATCCCCGTCATGCGCTTCCATTCTCCGGGAAAACACACACGCGTGCAGGCATGATGTTCGTTTAGAAATAAAAGCGCAATATTTTGCTTTTCGCATCTCAAATGCGTCCGCGTGAGAAAGACATCAGCCAAAACGCCTCCTGTGAGAGTGCAAAAAAAAACAAAAAAATGCAACAAAACCACCAAAAAAAAAGAAGGAAAAATGATAATAACACTTTTCACTTCATATCCACCTAACAGCGTCAAAACTATTATAGACTCTTCCTTGCCTCCCTCCAGTCAGCTAATCATGAATTAGGTTCGGAATCTGATCTAAGTCTACGTCTAAATTGCTCTTAAAAGAGGATGAAGAAGCAGAGAGAAGATGGAAGCTCCCTCCTCATCACAAACCTGCAAGGTCTTGGACTGCGCTGTCGCTCCGGTAGTCCACATAATAATGGAAAATGGAAGCAAGGCCCCCAAAGCCATCAGGATGGCTCCAGAGGGGGCCCCTACCCCGCAGGGACTCGCTCTGTACGTAATCACTGAGGAAATCATTGTCAGCCTGCCTGCACTCACACACAGACAGAGAGGCATGATTAAAATCCTAGGGATCACGGCAAGATGCGGATTGCTGGATCTGCTGGTCCCCGGATCCGGAGTCGAACTCTAAACCCAAAGTCGGCTGCTCACCCTGGCGTCTCCTCTGCCTCAGCTCGCCGTCGGCCACTCTCCGTCTACGGCAGACGGACTGGTCCCCCTTCTGGTAGAAATGGTTCAGCAGAAATATATTTTCTGTGAGACTGTTGACATATATGACATGCGATGGCACGCAGAGGATTTTGAGATGATGGCTTTATTTACTGACAGATGTTTTGTTCTTTCCTATCATTGTTCACTATGAATTAAATTAGAGCCCATATTGTATCCCTTACGTTTGAATACTATTCATTAAAAAAATAAAAATAGTACTTTGAGGTTGAGTCAAAACATGTAGCCTCATCCAATTATAGTATTTGTTTTATTGTCTTTATTCCTTTTTTTTTTTTTTAGCTGTATTTTATTATTTCAGGATGTATCATTCCAGGATGGGTTCCAGTAAAATGAACTCCAGTAATTTTAGCATTCACACTTTGAAGTGATTTAATTAGAAGGCATATTATTGTGAAAAATAAATAAATAAATACAATATAAAATTCGCACAACCTCTTCTCTCCCTGTTTCATACACAATGGTGCGTTGGAATACACCCTCACCTGCAGGAGGACATGCGGGCCCCTATACCCCCGCTATGTGGAAATGAGATCCAGAGAGGAGTCCTGCAGTGGGCTTCTCACTCTGCACTCTGCCCCTCTGCAGCCTGTGGGCGGCTTCCGCCGGGGGCCCCATCTAAAAATCACAGTCTCGCAACTCGCTTTTCCCACTTTCAGTGGCATTTCCACTTCGACTGAGACCCAGAGACAGACCGCGAGAGGAGAGCGAGCTTTTCGCTGCACACCTTTAGGGAAGGAGGGAAACAGTCGATAGGGCAACTCCCAAACACGGGCTGGAGTGGAGGAAGAAAATTAACAACAACCTTTGATAGCCTTTACCGAGGCTGAATGTAACTCTGTTAAAGGCAATTCTCCGCGAAAGTTAACCAAAACTATAAAAGTTAATGATGTGAGTACATAATAAGGCTGCTCTTATTCTATAGGGTGTTCCCATCTTTTACTTTGGCCTTATGCTGTTATAGGTAATCACCTACAGCCGCACAAAGTAATAAATGTAATAGAACATTCAGAGCCAAAGAACAGACTTATCTATTAGCTGACAGTCATTATTAGCCTCCTATTTTAAAGAGGCCTTGTTATTTCGCCTCTTATATCCCTAATGGGCGGCAGATGTGAGACTTAAACATAATAAATGGGGACTTATGACCTACATATGATGTCAAGGCTTCCATTCGGTTTGCTCAATTTGGATCGTGCAATTTCATCCGCACCCTTTGCTTTTTCAAATCATTTTCCCAACCCACACTCTGCCATAAAATGCGTGCCGGAGATCAATGAAACAAAGTATGACACAGATTGACGTGATGGGCTTTGGTAAATTCAAAGCCCTCACAAGCTACAGTAAAGTTGGTAAACACACACATATGAAACATCTATTTGTAGGTGCTTGGAATCTGTCAGCAGATCCCAGATGCCTTAAAACTTCAATCTTAACAATGCTCCAAAGTTCTCCCCTCAGCGCTCTGTCAGGCGGCTCTCCCAAAGTTTTACCACCTTGCCTCCCCCCCCACCCCCCCTCTCGAACGCTCTCCCAAACACAAACAAACAGTGCTCTTCAGTCCTCCAGGGCTCTTTGCTACTTTCATTAGTGACAAAGTAACTGGGAAAAGGCTTGACTTGACTCAGTGCTGGCACAGTTCAGTCTCTAACTTACAGTACACACTTGCTCAGAAGTTGTTGTGTTTTTTTTCTCTCCCCCTCTTCAAGTGAAGAAACCTCATGTGAGGAATGTGGCTCATGATGCTCCACAAACCGTCTGACACGGCTGGTCCCTCGGGGATGACTTTATAAATATGGAAAAAAAGAATCAAATATACATTTTTGGGAGCAAATAGGCACAATGAAAATCAACAAAAATGCTTTCGTTTCAAGTCTCACCTCTGAGCGTGAGGGAAAAGGGAATCACACAAAGATGAATAGGAAAAATAAAATAACGTGACATGTTTGTCATGAAAACCATGCCAGCCAGGAAATTTATATTTAGCATGTACCTTTATGAAAATGAAGCAAGCGGTTTGTATGTGCAGGCCGACATGGTGCATCTTTAGTATTTAGTCACTCACACAAACGACTTAATCCACTCGCTAATTGTTCTGTCCTTCAAAAACTCTACGCTGCTCAGAAAAATGTCGTTGAAATTCAATCCAGCGCACAAAGGCACAGTCTGTTTCAGATCACCTCAGCTTCTTACCGCTGCACCTGGAGTAAAACTGAGCAGTTATGTGGAGTTTCTTTTTTTTTTTCACCACCCATAGCTTTTAGTTAGACATCGAGATGCCGCAGCAAGTGTGCGTGCCGCAGCATTCGGGATTTCACTCTGCCTCTCCGCGGGGTGAGATGTTCCCCCGTGGAATCCGTGGCCCTCGGGGGGCGAGACCCTTCAGGCGTTCCTCCCTGACCTGTGGCCTGCTCGCCCTCTGTCCATTTGGCTCCGACGGCACATTGTCCGAAAATAAGAAGAAGAGGGAAAAAAAGTAGTAACTGAACTTTAAAACCCAGAGAAAGTTTTAATCCAAATGAAGTGTCTCCTGTAGAAATAATAACCACTGAAGGCTATTTAGTAGAATTCTCTCACAAATGGTGAAAAACGGCGGCTTAAAAGCACAGTCGGTCAATTACGCTCGTTAGAACAGGGGCTGATACACAGACATGCATGTGCACCAACCGCGCACACACACACACGCGCGCACACACACACACTTGACTTGCCTCATTAAAACCCATCCAGCTACTAGAACTCAGAGATGTGAATGTTTCCCTTGAGGAGTGGGGCACGTTCATTTTCGAGAAAGGCAGAAGATTCAACTTTTTTCTTACTTGCTTATAATTACAGAGATTGCTGGAATGCATGACCCTGAGAATAAGGCTGAGTCCTGAGAGAGTGCACCAGAAGCATCACCATCTTCAGTCTTGCTCTCCATTGTGCGTCTCCCTGGTTGGATGCCACCCACACCAGGCATGAGTGAGGTCGAGCCAGCGGCCCCATCACCAGAGGAGTGGCCCCCTGGGACTTTAACTCTGCTCCAACAAGCCAAACTCCTGAGGCTGAGAAAAAGGAAACAAAAAAAAGTCTAGATAGCAAGTGACTAAAAACATTGCCCTCGCTGAGCACGAAGACATACTTCCACAGTTAACTGATTTAAAAAATAAATAAAAAAAGAGAAAACAAAAACAACGCAGAGAGCTAACAATCGGATGGCTTTAGAATTGGCAAGAAAAGGGAGAGCGCTTGCTTTCCAACTTCATTGTTATCCAAATTGCTGTGCAATTAAACACTGGAGCAAAAATAAAACGTATGTATGCAGTTCACATATACGTTGGGCCTTTCTCTACCAAGAACTAGTGCATATAATGACAAAAACAGCATGGAAATCACATCAGATTATTCCTAATTTGCCGCTCAGCCAACCCGTTTCGATTGCAAAGTCAGCGGTGGCCGCCATGTCTCAACATCCTTTAAACAAACTGAAGGATGTCTACAAAGTAGAGGTAATGTTGAGTGAGTGGTCGTCGTTTCGACAGTGACCTTCCAGCTGGATATCCACGACTTCCGTCTTCCCAAGCCAAGGAGCCCTGCGGAGCAACTCCCAAACCGGGTCATTAGCGCAGTGGTGTCACCAGACAGCCGATCACGGGCCAGAGAGGGAGCAAGAGGGGGACTCCTGGCACCGCGGCGGCTGCTGTGCGGTTTGACATTCAGGGCTGGCTGATCTATGGGGCTGGGGAGACAGTGCCCTTGCTCTGGGTCTTCACGAGGAGAAGGTCCTGGCAGTTTTCCCCTTACTTACTCCATCATAAAGCTGAGGTCACGGGATGTTCGACGTAGCCCCGACTTGCAGCATCACGACCCGAGCTGGAGGGGGTTATCTTGGCGTTGGGGACACTATTCTGGATCCAGCTCTGAAAGTTATTTCACGTCACCCGGCTAGCTCGTGATCAAATTCCGAGACAAGCCGAAACATCTCCGCTCAACACAACAGCTGGCTGCTTTACTGTAATGTCCGGAATATGCAACGACTGATGGGGCTGCTCTCAGACCAACTTTAAAAGTGCTCGTCACGACAATAACCTCCACAAAGATGTGTTACTGGCATGAAGAATAGCATTGAACCACTACGGGACGGTTTCATAGTGTGATCAAAATCATTCTAGAGGTTTTATGTCCTTCTCAAATGGCTTTGACCTCCACAGCCCGTCTCCAGCAAATGGTGACCACTACGACCATGCCAAGAAAGAGGATCCCCTCGGGGCATTACCATGAGCCAAGATGAACATAAAAATCTCGCGCTGAAAGATGGACATTTTCCACTTGGCACCGCCACACAAGATGAAAGGGAAAGATAGCAAACCTTTCAACACTTTCTTTACTGGAATGAGAGTGATTTTTTTTTCTTGCTCATTACCACTCTCTCATTAGGAGATCTTCACTGCAAGATGAGATCAAGCCTACTCACCCCTCTATAACTAAGCTGCAGCATGTAAGTGTGCTACAGTGCCCCTTATCATACAGAGCATTTCACATAATCAGCCAGACTCACCTCCAAGTGCAACTGATGTCTGATTACCAGGTTCAAGGGATCTCACAAGAAATTTAATAATTAAGTTAAGCATATTTTTCAGAATTAAGACATAAAACATGGATACAGAACATGGCTAAAGCTGAGTAGCTACTGTTGTATTGATGGTTAAACTCCATAAAAATGGAAACAAACAAACACAATTGTTTATGGCTCTTAACTTACAGGGACAGATGTAGTATACATATTTTTCCTCTTACCTGTTGAGCTATTTATCAATCTGGAGATATTGGCTGTAGAGATGTTTGCCTTCACCCCAATATAATGGGACTATGCCACGACCAAAAGGCCTTGTTTAGAGCACTTTCATGTGGGATCTATTTTCTTTCAACCATAGTATAGTTCCTGCATAAAACTGCTCACAACGTCGGGGGAGGATTTCTGGAAAGAGCTGTTAAGCATTCAAATAAATTTCTCTGACGATGTGAGAATCAAAGGCCGAATGCCATTTAGTCCCATTATATTGGAGGGAAAGAAGACCACCAGCTCAAAAACTAGACAACTCACACCAAAACAATCTAGATAGACTAAACGCTCTGTAGGTAAGAGGGAAAAAACGTATATTGGATTTTGACCCAGTGGACGATTACATGGCCAATGAGTTCAAATGAAAGCTTTTTTTTGTCCCGCTTGAAGAGCAATGAGCTCTACTGCAAATTAAAGGCAGCCATCTTCTCATCAGCGTGTCCAATTTACTTCGGAATCGTGGCCGGGAAAGAGGCGGCTGTGTGGAATGACTGGTGTGTTGTAGTTGTGTGAAGGCATGTGGATAAAAAAAAAAAATAGGCTCTGAAGGATTAGAAGAACCCTCACTCCCAGGCCGTGCGCGCATTATTCATCCCACCTCCTCGTCCTCATCCTCACCCCTCTCACCTTCATCACTCTCACCCGCCCACCACCTCTCTCGCTCCCCGATGACTCTCCCACTTCCCTGACAGTTGCATAAACCCCGAGAACCTCTCTGCGGACCGCCGCCGCGAGAGTTGGGAGTTGGGACGGCGTTAATTAAAAGAAAAGGTTAACACACGCGGGGCTGGGCAGAAGGCGCGTTCAGGAGGCTCCCTTGGTGGAGCAGCTGCTCACTGCTTCCTCCCACAGAGGCCCGCGACCAGGGATGGAAGCCAGGTGATGGGGGACACCAGGATGAAGGAGAGACTGGGCCATAAAGGATGGAGCTGATCTGACCCTCACGCTAAGGAGCAGCCAGGGGGTGCAGCGAGCGGTTCCGCTCACCTGTCCAGCGCCTCCCCGCCCGGGCCTCGGTTTGGAGCTGATTAGTGTGTCCCAGAGAAGGTCTCACCTCCCTAAACACCGCCCACACACACACTTACCTTCGTTAGGCCGTGGGATGCATGCCAGGCCCATTTAGAGGGGTATGTCACGGAGGTAAGGAGAAACAGACAAAGTGTGGGACGAAAAGGAGACAAGGAGAAGTACTGGACCGGCCTTTAAGGGAGGAAACTATCAAGCTGGACATCAACTGAAGGGGTCAAAGGTCACGCGGGACCAAACGAGTAGAGAAGTCGAGTCTCAGAGAATGAGCACATCTAGATCCTGCACAGCTGTTGTCACTGACTGCACCGCGTGATGTACTGTCTGTGGGAGATCATTAAATAATGATAAATTATCACTTCATATTGCTCAAATGTGCTGCATTATTTAAAAAAAAAAAAGAACATTCATTTGGGGAAATAGTTGGCCTAGTTTAGGAAAGCTAACACTGGGATAGGTGTTTTGCATCAATTGGGAATAAATGATAAATGATCACACTTAACAGCAATATTATAAAGATTAATTAATTAAAGCAAATTAAGAACACTAAATCACTTTCATACTCCTTTTAAAAGACTAAATGTTTAATTCTTTGTATTTTGGCTCTTTGTTTTCATGGTGAACTCCACGATGCACGATTAGCCCGTCTTTGTGAATTCTCTCACAAACGGCTCACAATATTCTCTATCTTAGGTCAATACATTGTGACAATCAAACATAGCACACTGATTGCCACTTGAATTAATTCCAATAAATACTCATGAGCTTTTAAGACAAACAAGAGGGAGTGAAACAGTTTTTCCTTCCTCCCCCCCAAACAAGCAGAGATAATTAAACATCTATCCTCGGAGAAGAAGTGTTCCCACTGGAAGGTTGTTTGGTTTAAGGATTTGCTCAGTGGTTTGACTCGCCAGGGACTCTCCATTTGAGTCTCAAGGTTTTATATCTCTAACAAGGCCTTAATTGCCAAGGTAACAGACCACCTGATTAAGTCTGACAATAAGTCTGCTTTATCTGTGGGGCAGGAGCGAGCAGCCTAGACTGCAGGGGTGAGGGGGAATATTCAAATGTGATTATTTGACGTGGCGAGCCATGTGTCCATTCTCAATAAGGTTGTTATTTTTTTGTACAGCCAACAAGAGCGGACACACAGTGTATTGTCTTGCACCTCAGCAGTGTGAACTCGCCTCACAAATTCTATTTACTGCGCGTCAACTTCGGAAAAATGCACAGTACTTGCAGGAAAGATCCTTATTCTACTGAGAGTGTGGAGGAGGCGGCACTCAAAGCCTCAGGTCCCAAGCCATGTGCCCTCCTTATTGTAACGAGTGCATTTCTCTCCTCAAACTCTGACTGGTGAGTGCGTCGAGGAGGAGGAGGGGTATTCTTCAGAGGAGACGGGGAGCGTCTGGTGGTGAAAAACTCTGTGTTAAAGTCCCATCCCTCCTGTCAGAGGGCTGACACGGGGCATCCAGGGACGCGGGGCCTTTGGTGCTCTGAGTATGGACAATGGCCTAGTTTCCCCCCTCTTACTCCCCCCCCCCCCTCCTCCTCCAACATCCCACCTCCAAAACATTCCTCAGCCGCCCCGTCTCATCTGTTCTTTACTGTCAACCTGACCTCAATGAACTGCCCTCCTCCTCCTCCTCCAACACCTCCGTCTCCATCCCTCCACTTCACCCCATCTTTCTTTCTTTCTTTCTTGCATTCACCTTTGCTTGGCAATCCCGTTAATATTTGAAGTGTTAAAAGTCATGTCAAAATAGTTTGTCTTGCTCTAAACAAGAACATCAAGTCGTGAACAGCGTTGTCTCTCTGAGTCCATACGATCAGGGGTGGAAAGAGTACTAGAATATAATACTGAAGGTACAATGTGGAGAACGTTGAGCTCAAGGAAAGGTACTTGTGTAAAAATGAACTCCAGTAACAGTAACAGCAGGTGGATTTCAATGTACTCTGAGTAAATGTTACGTTAAAAAAAAGGGAGGGGGATGGGTGTACAAGATAGATCACAATGAATGCCAATGTATACACTAATGAATCAGCAACAAGACTCCTTATGTCCAAACCAACAGATGGAAAGCACTCTGCAGTCTGAGCATGCAACTGATTATCAATTAAAAATGCACAAATGCCTTTCTAGAATTAACCGGAGAGGGGAAAAACTTAGACTCACTGATCGAAATAATTGACAATAAATGAAACATGGTCAACGTGGACATGTATAAACAACATAGACTCCCTTATTACAGCAAAGGATGGACTGCACAGTTACCATAGATTGGTTGTTTTAAAAAAATGTTTACCATATTTCTATGTTTTTTTCACTCACTGCTCAGTGCGCAAACACGTTGCGAGGCCACGAAGAGGTTTGTTGACGTTTGCATCTACAGCGCTCAGCAGTGTGTTGTAGCCATAGATATAAAACATGTTATATGATTGTAGGCGAGTCTTCTGTCTGAGGCACCCTGCGAGTCTTTAGCAAGTCCTGAAGTCCTCCAACTTCTGTGCTCGTTCCCCCTCAAAGCATGGCATAACCAGTACACTCTGCCTCTCTTTTCCAGTATAACCAGTGCTCTCTCACGGCCTCCACCAAATCCAACGCTTTTTTGAACTTGATGAGGCTCTACCGTGGCATAAGGGATTAACCGTCTCAGTGGGAAAGTCCTCACACATCTCAGGATCCACCATTCATGTTAGCTAAAGTAGCTTTCAGCATGCTAGCCGGGCCCATCGTGGCCCAACTCTTGGTCAGGTCTTGGTGAGTGTGCTATTTTTGGGCTTTAAAATAAAATGCATTAAATGTGTCAGCATAGCCGATACACGTCAACTTCAAACCACTGAGCCCATGCTCCCAGACCAACAGTATTCTGTAAACATGTCACACTGTGGTGACGGACCCGCCCCCTTCCTTGTATGGCACTTGTCTGATTGTCTCACCTGATCCCAATTGTTTCCACCTGTTCCCTGTTATCCTTATGTGTTTATAGTCTGTGTCTTCCCCTTGTCTTGTGCCAGAGTGTTCTCGCCAATGGTCAGGACTACTACAGCCAAGCCCACAGTTTTGATCATCGCCACAGTGTGTATGTACTCGCCGTCCTCGTCAAAGAGTGATTTTCAGTTCCGTTTTTGCCTCGCTATCTGTTACAGCGTTAGGTTTGCCTCCGTTGGAGCGCCTTTTGTTTCCTCTGTTAAGAGTGAGTTTACTTTAATACTTTGTGTCCTCCGTTGGAGTGTTTTTTGTTTCCTCTGTTAAGAGTGAGTTTACTTTAATACTTTGTGTCCTCCGTTGGAGTGTTTTTGTTTCCTCCGTTAAGAGTGAGTTTACTTTAATACTTTGTGTCCTCCGTTGGAGTGTTTTTGTTTCCTCTGTTAAGAGTGAGTTTACTTTAATACTTTGTGTCCTCCGTTGGAGTGTTTTTGTTTCCTCCGTTAAGAGTGAGTTTAATTTAATACTTTGTGTCCTCCGTTGGAGTGATTTTGAGTTTATACTTTGTCTTAATAAAGACTGTTTTCCTGACCCCGCTGCATCTGAGTCCTGTTGTGAGTCCCGGCCTGACAAAACACTTTTCAGCCCGTGCATACAACTGATTCAAAAAAGACCTGCCTTCCTCACTGCAACAGTATTATAATTAACTAGAAAAGAGGACAAAACACAGACACTTAAACAAAATTGACCGACAGTCAATAAAAAGTCTAAGGACCACCAGGAGTGTAACAAGTATTATTAAGCCACATAAATTGAATAGCCTGATGCTTCTTTTAAAACCAACAGCAGAATAAGAGGCAGACGGCAGACGGCCTAAACAATAAACTCACAAGTATGCAACGCTAGCTACGTTTCTGGGGTTGTTGCCGTTGGTCTGGAGACGAGATTGAAAATCAAGCTTGTCTGTCTGAACGTTTTGAGCACAGCAAAGTCTTCCACGGTCTTCTCTAGGTTCAGCTTCACTGCCCGTTCATTTGCAAAGCATCACATTACCAGTCCACTCTGCATCTCTGCCCCAGTATAACCAGTCCACTCAGTCTCTCTGGTCCCACTGCGCCCCTCCAATAAATTCTAGACGTGTTCTGACTGAAGGACAGTCACACTGTCACAAACAGCAGAAAGGCCTCACACACCTCACCGAGGTGAACACAGAAGTCTGGACCCACTTTGAGTATTTTAGCATTTAGCACGTTAGCAAGACTCAACGTGACTCAGCATCCTGGGTGTGTTTGGGTCACTTTAGCTGCCAGGTAGTGCATTAAATCTGTGATCTTTTTCTGTTGTAACTATACCAATAATGCAAACCCTAACCACACCACATAATAAAACAATAATTCATCTGATTGAATTGCCTACACTTATGCAGTGCTATCCCCGATGGCCGGGGTCCTCACGCGACCTCAGCCCTCTTCTGAATTGTCAGCTGAGTGCAGCGCGTCACCTCTCTGGACCTCTGCCCTCCTCCTTGAGTTAAGCTTCTTTCTTTAGAATTATGGAGATATGATTTGCCTCTTAAAGCAAGCTGTTTTAAAAAAAGAAAAACAATGTAAATGCATGCTCACTAATCAATGCTGTATGTCTGCTGCTACAGTATCCCGGGTGAGTGTCATGCTGTAACATCCCTCTTGGCACTGTTGGCATTCAGTGCCAAACACGCTGAGAAGAAAAAGCTTGATAACACCGCACACTATTGACTATTTTGTCAAATTGTTGACGCACTCAAAATGTTCTGTCCCAGATCAGAGACTCCTCTTCAAAGCGATGCCTTGTGTGACATTATCAAACTGCTGCTGTATACAAATGGCTTATCTTATCAACCCCAAAAACAACATTCAAAGTGCCTCTGTCATGTGAACATGTTGTACGTGTCACTTTGTGAAATTACGTCTGACACGAAGCGTCAACTCTTGCACTTCACATCCTGCTGTATGTGGCTATGGAAATGTTCCATGTCAGGATGGCACCTTCTCTCTCTCTCTCTCTCTGGCAGGTGTAAATGGTGCAAGTTTCTGTCTTGTTCAACACCCATGCTATTTTGATGTGTTGGCAATCCCTTTGCCAGACCAATAACTCCCTCACACCAACACTACTCTTTCATGCTGCCTGCTTTATTCTCATTCTTGGGGGAATCCTCACGAGATACATAGTGTGCCTCTTAATTTCCCCAGGGATGCATGCAGGAGGCATACACTAGTGATTTTCCAGGGATGAAACACCGGGAAAACATTAGAACGGGATATATCATGACATCTGCTGCAGCTGGGTCAGATAACAAGTTAAGTGGGTTCCATAACTTGTCACAAGTCCATTTGCATTTCTTTCTCTTTGTTTCTCTCTCGTTTTAGTTTGCTCTCTTTATTTTTTTTCCAGGATGTGGGTGGAATTATTCCGAACAGCGTAGCATTGAGCAATATGCAGCCAGTCAGCGCAGCATAGTAAGGGGAGGATCCCAGGGGACGACGTGGCCCGGTGGGTTTGGTTTGTACACCCGTCACACACTTCTGAGGGGTGACGTGCATCACTGCTCCACTGAGGGAGAGCCTCTGCCATGTTTACTGTCATGTTCCAAGGTATGCTACGTGGCTTCAAACACATCAAACACATCTACAGGAATACTGATATTGGGAATGCCATGGGGAGCCAGACTACAGACATATAAAACACACATGCCCACGACTGTGCCACGAGCACTCACGAACCACCCAAAAATATTATTATTTTTTTTTTAATGCTGTTCTGATGTATAATCAAATTGCCTATTATTGTAATATACATATTTACATAGATGCATGGTTGCCAAGTCAGATCAGATGCCTATATCAACAGTGTGTTGGATAGTCTCACTCACGCCTGCACTAATGTATATATATTTACCAATATGCCATTTTCTCTGAACAGTCGTTTCCATAGTAACAATGCCAACAGTAGCACCTATGATGTAAAAGGAGACGGTGCAGCCGAGGATTCTTTGTTCAGATTGTGAGAGCTGATTGGAAACCAAAAACGGATTGCAATTGTCTGCAGCTCTTCAGTAGTTGTGCTGTAAACAGCATCATCAACTCTAAAATAAAAGGTTTTGTCATGCAGTATATTCCAGCACGATGTTAGCATAATGTCAATAACCTGTTGTCCTTCATGCACGGTGGGGTTTTGGGGTGTGCCGCCACACGGTTGTACTTGATTTATGAAGAATGGTCAAGACTGATTTGACTTAGCAGAGTGGCCCACTCCCGGCCTGCTGTGTTAGTGTTGACGAGGGGAGAGCTGTTGGCTGTGCCTCTAGGCGTGGGGACGAGGGGGGAGAAGCCCGGAGTTCCTGCCTGGCTCAGGGGGAGGTTGGACTGGATTAGACGGCTGACAGCTGGGCCACATCTCTGGAGGCGCAGGGGCGGAGAGGCCCCCTGTCTGCCTGCCTCTGCACCAAGTGTCAATTTGAGCATGGAGGAAGGATGGAGTGAGCCAAAGAGTAAGTAAGTGCGCGAAGTGGGACCACTGGTGGTCCTGGGTGGATTGACATCGGCGGTGCATGGGCCGTGCACACCGTTAGGCATCAGGAAACACACTGTTTATTTAGCGGGTTTTGACTTGGCGGCACGAGCGCGCGCACACTTGGACAGACACACCGACACCAGGCAAAGCGCTCTCACAAGGTGGTAGCTCTTGACCTCTCTAGTTTTGGGCAGTGATGCTCATAGTCAGCACCGCACGCAACATTTAAAACAGGCTTCGCCATTTGACTTTGAAATCCAAGTGTTGCTATTAATTGCGTGTCTTTCACAATCAAAGCCACAATCTTTTCTCTGCAGAAATCAAAGCTTTTCAATAATGCAGAAATGGCAGTGAAACTAGCTCGCCTCAGGTGGTATCCTGTACAATTATGTGCAATCAAGATTACAAACTACTTCAAAATCAAACACGCTCCTATTTTACTTCTATTTGCAGTGATGGGATGTGTAATTAAATCTGACTTCTCTAAGTGGTTGCATTATTTGATAGGCTGACTTTCAGCATTTGCTCCAACTTCCATCAGAGATTTCTTGATAAATCATTTGATTGTAGCATGCACAACAACTGTCGTAATTTGCTTCGGTGGCACGGTGTTAATATGAAGAATGTTGCCGTGCCATATAAGAATCTTCTATAATAGGTTTTCTCTAATCCTGGGAGACTGCTTTGTTGTATTTCCTGCACTGAGATTTGGCTAGCACAGGGACGTGGGATGCGGGCCGGAGACGACTTTATTAGCTGGTGATGTTCTAATGTGATTTATTTTTATAAATGAGAGTGGGGTGGGAATGCAAGTGGGGGTGGAGGCCAGTATGCAAATATGGCCCCTCATTAAACACCACCACCACCACACAACATTATCTGCCGCTCCTCAGATTGCTCGCGTGCATTAACGAGGTGCAACCAAGTCTGCTGCCTAATGACAATGTAATGATCACAGCGTTCATGATAGAGCCATCAGAAGGCATGACATTTACACATCCGATATATTAGGAGGGCGTCTACCACCCATACACTCTGGTGAACCCAGGCTCATGAATTTTCCCATTTGAGAAACAGAAGCGATTAACATTTTTTTTATTGAGAGTTTACAGTGACCTTCAGTGACAACAAACAACTTATCAGATATTCACGTTTGAGGTAAAAACATTACATCTTCAGTTTGGATGAGACTCCTCTAAAGGTGATTCATAATTATTATACCTCTTGCACAGCTGAAACCTTCTGGAAACACACTAAGAAAGCAAAAATATATACATAAAGCTCACTTACAATTAGTCTTCATAGCTCTATTGTGATATATTGCAAGTCCTATTATATTTTGAGTGTATTTAATATGCATGTTAGTGTGTTTGAATGGTTTACTACAAATATTCATCAGTTGACATGTACTTTTTCTGGTGCATATTTATGAATTTGTTCATGTATGCCGCATTGCAAAAAAAAAATCTAAGATTCAAAGGCTTGTCTGAACATTTTTGCAGAAATGACCATGCATGTCTGCGCAGCAGTTTTATTTTTGGTCCTTCAAAACTTTCTTATGAAGTTGGGATACAGTTCTCTGGGGATTTGCATGAGCCCATCTCTGTGTAAAGATGTTTATCTTTATGGCTTTTGCGAGAATGAGGAGATTAACCCCATAACAAGCAGACATCTTATAGTTGATCTGAGCGTCATTAGTCCACATTAATAACCCATGGAATAGCAAATGGGCTTTTTTTTATCATCTTAATTACATGACATCTGAGCTCTCTATCTAAAGATGACTCTCTTTAGAGATGAGACGGGCTCTGTGACTTCGAGGTATTTGTTTTTGTGTGCACGTCTAACAAAAAACTAATAATCCTGGTGCTAAAAAAATGTGCACGCATGCATGTGTGTACACACACACACACGCACACAGACACACACCAGCCATCCAAACTAAAAAGGATGCCATTGCCCATTAGAGAGATGGATTGACAGGAGTGCAGAATAAATCTTTGTGGCAGTGAGTCAGAAATATAAATAGAGCACCTAAGATAGATTTGTCTCTGGTGTTGATGAAGTTACCTTTGGGGGTAGAGCTCTATCTTTTTAGTAATGAGGACAACCACAAACAGTTTGCTCTCCTAATGAGAAATGATAGTTTTGAAAGTGCCATACAAAAATACCATAGAATAGCACCTTGTTTAAGCATTTTCTACTGTGATTCTGAAAGAAATGCCCAAAGTGGGATCATTTGTGAAAGAATCAGCCCCACCTGGTGGCTTTGATGTACACCATACGCTCCTACACACGAGGAGGAAAGAAACGTTCTAATATCAGCAACACACAGCACTTGTGTATATTTGCAGTCTCGTCACTGGGAGATTTTTTATTTTTTTCCCCAGTTATCCCAAGCATTAATACAACAAATTCAAAAAAGACATGAAATCTGCCTTGAATAGAAATCAAATGTCTCTGCTCAGGCCCATCGTCTAATCAAAACTTTCTTCCCATAACGAAAGGAAAACACACAAGCAAAATTATTTTAATTAGATCAATAAACGCTGGTAAAATCAAGGAGGCAGGGGAGGGGAGGAATGCTCTATTACCCATTTTATCATCAAAGTGAGTGCTGTGCTAATTATGCTAGCAGCACCCAGTCGGAGCCGCCCACCGGAGACAGATAACAGAGGACTGCCCAGGGTTACAGTGATTGCACGCCACAAACTCCCTCCACGCCATCTCATTGGGCAGCTGGGGTTGCTGGTGCTCATGCAAACATAGGACGCACCATGACATAGAGCAGCACTCAGAAGGTGTGGCGCGCAACGCTTTTTTCTTTCTCCCCTTTTTAACCTGAGGTTGAGAGCTGGCATCCCATTAGAGCTCTATTGCTAATCAATGTGAGGCATTATAGGTTGTATAAATCACACTCTGACACCTGCTGTATGGGTCGTTAACAGAGAAGTCACCGGGGAGGGATAGACAGAGAACTTGCAGACACAGAACCGAAATGTCTGAAGCTCGGGCGAAGGCATTGATACCCAAACAGTATCGTGGTGATCAGGCAGCCGGTCGATGGGAAGATCTGGTGTTAACTTAGCGAGGCCGCGCACACTGAACCACTGTAGGCATCCCTCGCTTAATAAAGCAAATGTTGGTTTTGCTTAGCTTCAATAGATACACTCACAGTCGCACTGCTTTCTAATAGTGTGTATGTATTCTATGCTCGAATGATTCTTTGCAATTTGCAGTTACCAAACAACGGCAGACCACCGGAGGTGTTTCTCAAATATTAGGAGTCGAGGAGAAAGAGGTTCCTGTGAAAACATTTTTTAATTGAGGATGTAGTTATTCTGCCCCGAAAAGGCATGCAGGAAAGTGCACACGCAGGCATTTGTAACCTGAGTGTGTTACAGAGGGGGACCATCTGAAGACTCGCAGGCCCTTTGATGTCTTCTGAATACGGGCATAATGCATGTGTAATTAATAAGCCATTTGCATATGATGAACTAGGGCACTTAGTCAATGTTCTCGGGATACAAATACCTGAGGAAAACAATAACAACAGAGAACATTAAAAAAAAGGGAGTCTACGCAAAAAAAGACAAATCTATGGCTCGCTTCGGATTAGAAATACATTAGCAGCTAATTATGTCCTAATTGCCAATATTTTAGCAGGTGCTTGTACTTAACCAGTGGTAATGCCCTCCTGGAACAAGCTCATCAGGGTTATTCTCAGGTGAATTGCTGCAGTCCTGGATGATTAGGATGCGACAAGACGGACTCATGGTCCCAAAAAAAAAAAACACGGATAATAACGAGGCTGCAAAACACAGCAACATCAATAATAAGCATGTTAATAGAAACAATAATGTTAATAATAATTATAATATCCCAGGAAGGGGAAGAAAGCAGGAGATGAAGTAGAGGAAAAGGGAAATGAGAATACAGTACATATCTAACTGTGACAATTATAAACTTTCACCAGTGCTGAGAGCACATAGTTCAAAGCGGAGTATTAATTTTTTTGGACAAATATTTTCAAAGCAATCAGAGACTCTGGGAGGTGGAATTCTCTTACCTAATCAAACAGCAAATGTAACCCAGCGCTTGATTAAATATTGAGCTTAGGAGTTTCAGATATCCTTTTACACTGGCCTGCTGGCAACTGGCAGCGATGGGGAGCATCAAACTCCCATAAGTCGTAGGAGTTGGTCCACTCTGGAAAAAGTGCTGAGCCAGCAAATCAAGCAGGAGCCACAGTGAGGGAGAGCAGATCAACCTCAAAGCATGCATCAATTGAACGTCTGACGCGTCGGTTCTTGATGAGGTCCAGGTGAGTGATGCTGTTGAATCGCAGAATTATGATGCATTAAGTCAGTGCTAAGTTATAAAGCAGCATTCATCATTTTTTGACACGTCACAGTATAGGAAAAGCACAGGTGTACAAAATAAAATGGATGATGGCTGAATTCTATTTAGCTGCCTCAGTATTCAGGGTCCCGGTGTTTTTTTTCTTCTTCTTCTTCTTCCACAGGGCAAATTAATAGAACAGAGATATTGTTCAAGTTGTAATAATATTATGCAATTTTCATGAAACGATGATGCGTTACATTCTGAATTCACGTTCTGTAATAATAGCTTTCATTTTGACCTCTGCCCTATCCACACAGTGCAGGGGATTCACAGGAAACAAATGTTTCCTGTTTGCAATTTTATCTCACTGATCTCACGTTGCTCACTCTCCCACGGCCGCGTCGCCCGTGTAAAGTTGCGGCCAATGCGAGGAGAGCAATTCCTATTTGAGCTGCTTCACATTAAAAGAAGCCCACTGGTGAAAACAGAAGGGGGCCTTTATTGTGAAGCAGTAACAGGAAACACAATGGGTTTGTCACTGACAATGATTGTAAAAAAAAAAAAGAATGTGTCTCCAAAACAATTAGTGTTGCAGTTACTTTTCTGTCCCAGGAGTGTGTGCTGGGGTATTAATGCTGTTACCACCGGTGACCACTCGTTAAATCCTCAGGTTTAGAACTTCAATGTTATTTACAACACATGGACTTGTACATGTATGTTACGTTTCATTTAGCTGACGCTTTCAGCCAAAGCAAGTAGACCGTAGACACAGCAACGGTGTCTTGCTCAAGGACACAACGACGCAGACTGCCGGAGCCGGGGATCGAACCACCGACCCTCTGATTGAAAGACCGACTTGCTAACCACTGAGCCACAGTCGCCCCTAGTTCAGATTTATGCAAAGGTTTTCTGAAAGTTATAATTCCATGTATGCTCGCCTGTTATTGAAGCTATACCCCCAAACAATCACAAGGGTCCTTCGACATTTGTTTCACGTCGCTTGAACACCATTTTTCTGGCTTCCCATTCAATATCCAGCGTTACATCAAATATCTGTTCAACTTTTTTTCCACCATCTTTTTTTTTTGTTTTCCGCTCCCCACTCTTACCATTGTATTGTTCGACCTTGAGTGAGGTGCTGTCAGGCGCTTTTTTAGAACATAAGCGTTGCAGTTTCCCATAATCCACCGGGAGTGTTGAGGTGAGAGCTGTGGCCCACTAGCACTCTGAGTGGCTGGCAGCGGATCAAAAGCAAACGAGGTTCCTGAGCTCATTCCAATTATAACAGCACACACTATCAACTACAAATACAAACAGCACGTAAGTGATAGCGCTGGTGGCCTGGAGGACTGCTGCCAGAGAGCAGGCAGCATGCTAATCAGGATACCTCTTGCCATGGGCTATTTAGGGAATAGCCTCTTATCCCACCAATTCCCCATGCCTAAGCCAGGGAAACGAAAAAGAAAAAGGGGAGTGAATTCCCTAGGTGCACAGTCCAAGGACAAAATATAGAAAATGGATCTTTATCTTTGCTGTCGGCCAATATCCATATTAATTACACGCAAAAAACACATTGCATTTGTGCTGAATAAAATGTTAAGAGATTTGTCCAACACATACAGCTACACATTTGGACCACACCTCTATAAGTTCATTTTCTCATATTCATTTGATCATCAAACAACTTAAATAATCTTTCTTTTCCCTTCAAATCTCGCATCGGCATTTGTTGGCTCCCCTAAGCTGGCATCACACACTCTACCCTATGGTTTAACCTTTGCAAAAGCAGGATGTGGAAAGATCCTCAGTCATACGCACACCGCTTCACACTGTTTGTTGCCATTAGTCTGATTATTCATAACAACATCTTCCCAAGCATCCCATTGTAGTCAGCCAATCCGGGAAAGTGATTTATATCCGGTCGACCGTCATGGGGGAAGGAAGTGAGATGTTTGGAGCGGGTTCTTTCTGTGGCAACGCGCACGCTCCCCCAACTCGCACGGACAACCCCTCAGAGTTTGGCAACTCTCCAGAGCCATGCAGGGGCGGCGGAGTACAGCGGGAGCCTGAGTGAGAAGCACACATTGTGCACCGCGGGACCCCACCAGCCCCGGCCCGAAGGCACAACTCTCAAGGACATGCAGAACTGGGGCAGAGAACTTCCAGGCTTCCCACTGGTAGGGCAGGCTGAGGGAAAAAAATAAAACATTGAGGGAAAGTTTCCAAAGTGTCTCTGTTTGTGTGAAATGCGTCGTTCAGAGGCACACATGCATTCTCTTGGTCAGTGAACACCAACAATGCAAATGTTTGTTCTGCAAAGAACGTTTAAACCCGATGATTCATACTTAAAATACTATTTTTGTGTCAAAGGAAATGGGGTCAGGGCAGGGTCACGAGTCACAGGTGGGCTGTTGCATCGGAGATACAGTTCAAATAAAGGAAAGCCAATATCTAGAAGCTCTGCACTAACACGTCTGTGCACATCGATGCACATATCTGTGTTTGTGTTTCTATCTCTGTGTATCCAGGCTCTGATCTCCTAGTCAAATATAATTACTGACCTTGTACAACACCCCAGCAACTGATACGTTTGAATCAATGGCTCAGAGAGCCTTGTGGTGTGCATGGAGGGAAGTGTAATTCTGGGTTTTGCAGACGAATACAAATGAATCTGAAGAATGGAAATCACAGTTCACTGTTGTGCTAAATCCAAGACTTCTGGCATTTCAAAAAAGGTGATATTTACTGTTTGCAGCGAAGACGGGCGTGAAATCTTCTGGATATTTCTGCAAAATAACAAAAGAAATCTGTTTTTCTTTTTGTATATATATATATATATATATTGCACAGAGTAAAGAGGCAAAGTCTTTGACACTGCTGGAACACGCTTTCAGCAGTCCTTTCCCTCATTGTCCTTCCAGTCAGGAGCTGAGGTTTTCTGTGGGTCAGCCCCCTCTCTCTCTGCATCGGGGGGGAAGGAACCACACGGATCTGAGATGGAGTACCCCCAACCAAACCTTACCCCATCGACCCATGCCACCATCCTGGGCCTCTAATGGAAGTCCTGGGCATCCAGACACCTCCCCCGCTCCGACACGGACGTCAAGTAGCGCTCTACTCATCATTGGAAGCAGCAGGCCACACAGCCCTCCTTTTCTCTCCCTGGTACTGGCTTTGTGGGAGCATGGCGGGCAGATGTGTCCAGATGAGCACGTTCTAATTTGTGGGCCCAGGTTAATGCTCCGCCAGAGGCCCCTGAGGATCAATAGCTTTATTTCCCTAAAACGCCGGCATGGGGAGAACCAGCTCACGGGGTGCTTTTAATACCGCCATAGTTCCAGTGAAGACTGGGCGGTATTGATTGCGCCCATGTGGAACTACGTGCGCCTTCTGGGGAAGGATCTATTTGTGTCACCCTGGGCTGGGATGGGGGCTCCGCTGGAGGAGAGGAGAGCTCAGCCAATGGAGGATGCCAAAAACATCAAAACAGCCATGTTTACAGATTACCCAAAGGGAAAGCAAATTACAGCAATTATGCAGGCTGTGGGAATACTGATATCAGCATACCTGCTATTTCACTCAGAGACTACTTTTATGGGACTAGAACACATACAAAACAGCACACTCAATTTGATTTGATGGCTAAGCCCTCGACAAACGACGGGATTTAAACAAAGCGCTGCGCATCAGATGCATGCAAAACAATGTGTGTCCAGGGGATCACGCTTTTTGCGCATGTCAGGTCCAAAAAATATTTTCACTTGTTTTGAAAACTCGCCGTGACAGTTTACACAAATATCTGTTTGGCAAGTATACGTCTCCGGTAGGCATAGCGATGCGCACGTAATACTGAACATCGACTCGGCCGTAGTTTTCTTTCCCAAACAATGGCAATTAATCACTCTTTGTAAACACTGCAAATTGCTTCACAGAAATCTCATTTGCCCTCGCAGCATTTATCCCATACATCAGGGCAGAGACAACATACAGAGAGTCTTATCCAAATCACAGGCCTTTGTTTGCAGCTGTCGTGACATATTCATGACTGGGGCCGTAATAGTCAGATTCCTGTTATATCCCCCAGGGAGAGCAGAGAGAATGGTGTCACATCCAATTACTGCGGCACACTGTAGAGGTAAATCATAACTCGTGCCATGAACTCCGGATCTGAAGTGCACACACACACACAAACACACACACACACACGCACACAAACACACTACATGAGCAACGCCACACAACAGTTACATCAACATTGATGGAATATTGGAAAACACATTCTGCTGGTATCTTGGAGGTCATGTATGGATTACACAGGGAAATGGGATTGGCTGGAGGCTGGAGGCCGTCTCCTCAAAACATAAATTGACGCACATAAGATCCGGGAGCAAGTGAGGCAGACGAGCGCTTGCCTCGGGATTTCACAATTATGGATTTGCTCGCCGGCGTGCAGAAATTGAAATTGCAGATGAGGAAGACGATGCGCTCCCTCATTGGAGGAATGAACAACCGGGTCGCCGGGGTTCACCCACACCTTATCCCTCCTCAGCACCAATGAGATGCTTCTTTTTTTCTTCTGCAGAGCGGAATGACTGCCTTTGTCTTCGCTCCTCCACAGTAGTCTCCTGGAGGCCTGGTGGTTTGGTGGTTGGAGGCTACCTCAGCGGTGCATAGCCCCGTTTCACCCTGGAGCGGTGCAAAGCTCCTGCCCAATAAAACAGGCTGCGTCCCCAGGGCCCCTCCCTCAAGCCTCCAGTCAGCGCTTGTTTTTGCACCATTTATTTAGTGTGACACATCTCCAATTAAACTGTGGAGGCTGCTGCATTCCCCCCTATAACTACCTCTTATACCTCCCCATAGACTTTCTGTCACACTGAGAGTGTGGGCATGGGAGAGTGAAAGGGTGAGTTAGAAAGAGAGAGAGAGAGGGAAAGAGAGAGAGAGATCACATCTTGCCTGCCAGCTATGATCACAATGTCATTTTCCCCTCAGTGGTTAGGAGCCTCCTCTGAAAGGTGCCCTGAATTATAATTATCAAAATATTGAACAAGATAATCATCCCATTAAATGATGCTGCCACTTCACTATTCGGCGTCTTCGAAACATGCATGGAGCAATGGTCTCCTGGAAGCGTTTCATACCGAACACAGCCAAAGACATCTTTAGTGCATCTCCGCACTCCGTTACATATGTAATGGAGAAATTCACAGAATTCCTCCGCCGCCTCACGTTTAGCCCCGCGTCCCATCAATTTAAATTCATGAGCATTTAGAGGAGATCTTTCATAGGAGGGTAAGAGTCTCCTTGCCACCTCTTCATCCTCCCCCAACGGCCCCAGACACAGTCACAGGAGGAGTGACTTTGTCCGACCCCAATACCGTCTGCGAGAGCGCAGCTGAGGGCAGCAGCTGCCAGGGAGGACTGGTGGGGGAGCGCCCAAAACGCCAGCTCTGCCAAGCAAAGGGGCCGGGGGGAGCCCCAGTGGCAGCTGGGAAGGGAGGGGCGGCCAGCTGTGGAGCAGCAGGACGGAGGGGTGACTAGGAGATGCCACTAAACCTGAGCAGGGTTTACACAAATACGTTTTATTTTTTTATACATATAGGCACTCAAAAAGTTGACACTGCCTTCTTTCATGAAAACACTTCTGCCACACACACACACACACACACCAAGGCAAACCAAGCAGCCCGTGGCCCTCTTAACTCCAACACCCACTCTCCCATCACGTGCTTCGGCCACACATCTGGTGCACCATCTGTATCACTCCCCCCAATGTGACAGGTAGTCCCTCTCCCTCTCTGGAGGGAGCAGAGAGGGACGCGGAGGGTAATTTTGGGTGTAAATGTGCTCTGGACCTCTCTGGATGCATCTGGACAGAGCAGACATGCTGCTGCGCGGTGCAGGGTCATTATCGGTCGGAAACTGATTACCAGAAAGCGGATGGAGACCAAACAATTAGATCACGCAGTCACGTTTTGACAGCACAGGTAACATCTATATGAATCATTTTTGCACTTTTTGTGGTCTAAATGAACGGTCAAATGCTGTAAATAACACAAGTCATCAAATATATTAAAGATTCTTCCGATTTATTGTAATGTACAGTTATACATTGCCATGACACACATGTGACCACTTGGATGGGGGTGCAGAACGCCAAATATTGAAACAGCCATATAAACAATATCGGAGGACAAATGAAATACTCTTCTTTAGGCCGCTGTACATATGGGGATCAATAAAGTATGCACCATAAAAACAAATATCAAGCCAGTGATATAAAACTGCACAACCGGTCTTTACTGTGAAACCAAAGGAATCCATTTGAGAACATTATTTTCACATCTTATGTTACATATTTGACAGTAACAATCTTTATTATTCACACACACACACACAACACATTTTGAATGACATCAACGTCAACGTTTATTCAAAGAGAGGGGGGTAGGGGGGGGCGGGGGTCCAGCATTGTCAAGACTAACAAAACAAAAGTCCTTGTCAGATACATTTATTATACAGAAAAAAAAGGCCAGTGGCCAAAGTTATGTGGTTTATAAAATAAAAAATAAAAAAAAGTATTCATGATCAAAAATGTTATAACAGGTTATTTGTTTTCACAGACTTAAATACACAGCTTTACACATAATGCGTTTTCAGACATGATGTTTGCATTTGTCCATCGAGGAGTTCCCATGCATGTCAATTAATGTTGCATTTTTACACAGAATACAGTGCCAATGGCACTGATGTAGCAGATCCATATGAGTCGTTCAAAAGTACAATTCAACACAGAAAAAACAAAACAAAAACAATGCGCTGGATGGGATCATAAAAAACAAAACAAAAAAACATTGACACATACACTTCATGAAATAAACAACACAGCTATAGTACTAGTTTCCAATGTCTTATACAAAGTTAGCTTGATCTAAAAAGCATAAAATATATTTTTACATCATCACATACATCAAGACACGTACCATGGCCTAGCCGGAAGTTCGTCTGGTGCATTATTTCATCTCCAAGCCCCTACACATTTCCCTGGTGCTGGCATTATTGCTTCTTATGAACAAGGAGCTGAAGGACCGAGAAACAATGCACCACAGTGGATTGAAACTGTACATTTTAATCATCTCTGATATCCAAAGTTGTGTTAGCCCGCTTCACAATCTGCAATGCTAGAGGATAAGGCAGTTCCACTTTTAAGGCATTGCTGCTTTGAGACTGGACCGGAGGGTGAGGGCCAATGTACATGATAAACAGAATACATTTTATAGGCGGAGATCAGAGCCCAAAGAGAAGGGGGGGAAACGGATCTGTATTTTTGAGTGTTGCATGTTCTTGTCTGAGAATCTCAGTGAGCTACAACCATTTTTAGGTCTGCTGAGCATTTGACCAGAGGTCAAAGCTCAGACAGATCAGAGTGGAGCTGTGTGGGTTGCTGTGACCATCTCTCATTGCTGGTAATTCCCATACTGGCCCTGTGGGGAGAAATGTGAGAGACTCTGTGTTACTGAACCTTCTCGAAGATCGCAGTCAAAGCTTTTATTCACGCAATCCCGACAGGGTGCAAACAACAAATCTGGGGTTTGTGCCGCATCATAATGCCAACCGTGATTTATGGCTGCATTTGCTTGTATTGACCAGCAGGTGGCAGCATGGCCTCACAACTTGAGAGCTCTTAAACTCTAACTTTATATCTCCGGTTTAGCAGCAACATGGCTGAGGACACAAGATTTGTAGCAGATTGAATAGCAGACACTTGTTTCAAGTGCGACAAAAGCAGTTTTTGCGGTTCTAGACAGGGGTCGAAGTCTGTTCTGTTTGGCATGGAGGCAAAATACAATGGACACAAATTTTGATACACAAACTTTGATCTGACAGTCCAATATACATAACATTTCAATTCAAATATATATATGGCGTTATCATCAGCACAATAGTCAAATTATCAAAACCAGTAGAGGAAATTTGAAGAGATTAATGACACAGCCAAAGCACTAAGCTTTTGGCTGCCTCACTGCAGACTAAGCATGCTGTGTTTCTGGACCTCATAACTTACAATTCGACCCCTGGTTAATAACAAAATAAAGAATATAGTACCAAAGAAATTTTAAATCATAAAAAAATCATTAAAGAACAAAAGAGAAAGATGGAAGAGAGATAAAGACAAAAGAGAGACAGAAGAATCAAAACAAATGCAAATTAAGGCTAGGTGGTCAAACGTCTAGATTGGACGTTGAGGTCTTCACAGCAACCATTACCTTTGCTTCTTACAGAGCTAGTCAGGGGTTCAAATCCCCGGGTCTTTATTTCCTGATGTGCCCCTGAATATTCAAAGATAAAGATATCAAAGTGTAGCTGTGGTCCCCACATAAGACCACAGGCAATGCAGGGCAACAAATAGATCTCCCTTTTAAACACTACAGCAGTCTGCATGACGTTTCAGGAAGAATCCTCGTAAAGCCCTCATATTTCACTGAATTCCTTATTATTTTACTTTAGTAGCCAGGATATAAATATCGAAGACTCAACTAAACAAGTGAAAGACAATAGCAACACATACACTCTTTTGGAAAGAACAGATTGAATCCCCCCCAATTTGATGCCAGCATGCAAAACATACTCGTTTTTAGTATTTACATTCTAACTTCACTCATATTGGTGTCATTACACAAAATATACAACTTAGTCATAAACTGAATAAAGGGACAAACTAAGACCGATGCATGGACTAGTCGCTGTGCCCGTCCGATGTTGTTGATATACTCACCTGATCATAGCCGTAAGGGCGTTGCTGCTGGCCCTGTGGGGGTCCAGGTTGAGGGGCGCGATAGCCCCCGTACTGCTGCCCCTGCCCCTGAGGGTAGTTGGGATACTGTCCTGGGGCACTTTGGGTCGGACCTACGACAAAACGTTGACAACTCAAATTAAAACCATGCATGTTCGACAGAGTCAACTTTAACCACTTTGAAAATGCCGTCGGGCAACTTAAACTCTCACAATTAAAATAGTGGCCCCATTGCAGTTTGTCTTTTAACGCAGTGCAATGTGTCGGTCTTATCGCCATGCTTGTAGAAGGAGATGGGACACTGGAGCTCAGGTTTGGACTCAAACAAAGGAAACGGTGTGTATACGGCCCATGTTTTGCTCATTAACTATTTTCTGTTTCCTACTTGTTACTCTGAGAACTCCAGGGAATCCCTGTTGGTTTACTATCACTAATGGGCTGCAATACAAAAAAATAAAAAAAGGCTGATGGATGACAAAAGACAGGATGGTGGATATGTCAGACCCATTTGTTATAGGCTGCCTCCATGTCTGACTCAGTAATGAATGGGAATAAGTGAGTCGGGTTGGAGCTGGGCGGTGGTTTCCTAATGCAAGGAGACATCAAGGAGATGCTGTTGGTCTTCATTAGAGGAGCCGGCTTCATTATAAAAAATAAAAAAAGAGGAGAAAAGAAGAAAAGAAAAAAAAACACGTTTTCAGCCCCCGTACGCTGTAGCCATCTATGCAGGTGATGCAGAGGACCACGCATCGCTCGACTGTGGCTGAAGTCAAATGAGGCCCACGCAGCATCGTTAGGAGCTCATAATGCCTGATGCTGTTGAGCGTAACCTTGCGAGGGCCGGCGAGAGAAGGCATGCCTGTGTGCCAGATGGATCTCACCTCACAGCCTCTGCCGCAAGCTCATTACTAACACGAGCTCTGGCTCGGACAAGATGGGTGAGTGATGGAAAGTTCCGGTGAGAAATGGGACGAAGAATCAAAAGACCACAGACCTGCAGAAGCTGACATACTTACATAGCATTATTATTTATTTTTTACTTTATTTTGGTTTTTAAAAAAAACAGAGGCCACACACTCGTTGTGAATGCCCTTAAGTTATAATAGTAATAGGTATAAGTACATTTAGAGCTCCAACCGAAGTCGCCTGGACTTCATTTCAGGTTTGTTTGTATATTAGCTTGCCTTTACCGTCATCAGCTCCAAAGAGTAGAGACTGCTGAATGTATTTAAAAAAATCTTCAATGACTTAATTTACACCTATTCTTTAATATGTACGTATAAAGTTAATATATACTATTCAAAAACTAGGAGTTAAAAATGTTTGGCTGTGTATGTCAGTCAGCACACACACTTTGCCCAATGTCTGTACCCATCAGCCAAACCTTTCCTCCCACTCCCGCAGAACAGTGTGTCATATCAAACTGTAGCACCAGGAGAAATGCTAATGTGATGCCAGCCAACCACTATACTGATTAAATTTCCCTTCAATCCCCCAACCGTTCATTAAGGTGGTTCTTTAATTCCTTGCTCTTGATGATGCCTTGACATGCCTTTGGCACAGTTACATTTCCAAGGGGCAGCAACCACCAACTCACCCAGAAGGAATTATTAGTAAACAGTATAAAAAAAAATAAAAAAATAAAGGGAGCGAAAGAGAGCAGAGAGTGCCTCCTGCAGGACAAATGTGTGCCACTATCAGAGAGCAAGCCACTCACCGTAGCCCTGCTGCTGGGGTGGGTAGCCCTGTTGGCCCGGATACTGCTGTTGAGGAGGGTAGCCCTGCTGCTGGGGAGGGCCTTGCTGGTATGCTTCCTGTTGTTGGCCATACTGGGCATTACCTTCAAGGGGCAACAGCAGGCAATGTGAGCAACATGTGCACAACTACAACAGCAGAGAGCAGTTTTTGAGCCAGCTCTTTTTTTTGTATCAAAATGGCTGGACTGTCTTCAAGAAAAGAAAAAAAAGAAAGCACTTGTGTTTGAAAAAGGTCAAAAGGGAGAATAGTATAGACAGTAGAGGAAAACAAAAAAATAAGTAAATGTTAATTAGACAAAGAAAGAGAAGGAGCTGTTCATTATGAATCTTTGTGACTTATCAGTGTGGCTGCTAATGTAATAATACCACCCCTTAACACATACACAGGGAGAGAATGGGCATTATGCCAAGTGTTATATTAAGAGACTAATATGGCGGTAGCATATTTCTCAAAAATAATTGTCACTAGAGCTGCTCTTCTGCAAATCAGTGTGCACAAAAATCAGTGTATCGCCAAAGAATGGCAGTCCGCTTCAAGCACTTGCAAATTGGCAATATGGATGCTGTGGTTATTACTACTCCAAACACGCAAACAGGTAGCATGCCATGGAGTTATCAAAGTATCCTCTGGTGAGAATCTGAAGGATTAACATTTAACTGAAGACAACTTTGGCCACACAAGACTGTCCCTGACCTTTCTTTCACACCAACAGGTGGAGAATTTGCCACGATTGGGGGGGGGGGGGGGGGGGGGCGGGGAATGGCAGTACAAGACTGGGTAGTCTTGTACTGCAGCACCTTTTTGGACAGGGTGCACTCTCGCATCTGGACGTTTCCTCAAAATTATAAGCCATATTTTTGTCTTGGATGGAGCCCAAAGTCACTTTGATTTCCCAGAAAATAATGAAGAAACTGAAATATTGGTTTGGTCGCAGTCTCTTTGCATCATTTCCCGCCAGGACAAATTCCTTGTATGTGTAAGCATACATGGCAATAAATGGTTCTGATTCTGATTCTGATTGTGTTTTAACACAACTCCTGGGCTTAATTTCTGTTGGGTTTTTTTTTTCTCTCCAAGTGACTGGAGGGTTCTCCTACCTTCTGAGGCTCCCTGTCCTGCGTGACTGTACTGGTCGCCATAGTAGTCTTCCTGCCCTGGGTACTGCTGAGGGGGTCCTACATACACATACACACAACATACACACAAGTAGATTCAAGGTGTTGTTGGATTGGTTGTGTGGGGGGAAGAGTGGAGAGGATGGATTTCCTTGCCGCTAGTTCTCGTTAGAAAGCTTTCTTTTGGTCACTGGACTAGTTGTGTGATTGGAGGCTTTAGATTACATGTTTAGTCATCAAGATGTCTGTGAGCTGCAGAAGTGGAAATGGGGGAAATTGAGAAGAACAAGAGTAAGAAATGCGGGAGGGCGGGTTAGGAAGAAGAAAGGCCAACGCTCACAACTTGCACACGTCACAGACACACTGAGGGGTATACCTTGCTGTGGGGGTCTGTAGGGCGGCATTGGCCTCTGCGCCATGACATGGTTCCCTTGGTTGACCTGGCCCATCATGCCCATTGGGTTCTGTTGTCCTTGGTAGTGCTGTGCACCACCACCAGGAGGCATGTTATACTGCTGAGAGGGAGGCTGCTGGTGCATCATGGGGCCTGTGGCACACCAACAAAAAGAGTCAACTCTCAAACTGTACCAGGTACCAAAAACCATACAAGCGGTATCTGGCTCATGAAATGCAGGTGGATGATGAAGCACCAATATGGCAGGTAAGGCGAAACTAACAAATAAGTTGCTTTACCTTGAGTGGGCTGCATGTTCATGTTTGGCCGAGGCCCGTAGTTTCCCATGGGCTGGCCCTGGGTCATGTTCATTTGGCTCTGAGCTGGTATGCCCTGGGAAGAAGGGACGGCGTGATTGTAACCACCCATCGAGCCATGGCTGCTGGGGGGCATATTCATAGAGCCACTGGGCATGTTTGGGGGCTGGTTGGGGCCCGGACCGGGGCCTTGCATGGGCATGTGATTAGGCCCTGGAAAACAGCAGAGAGGATTCATGACTTGACTTTAAAAACCACCACCACCACCATCAACATCATATCTAGTACTCAAACGTGTAATTTTCATCACATTGTGATATGTTAGGGAGGGATCTATTCTTTCATTTATTTTCCTTGCAGATACCATATATTCTTCATATTATTATTATATTTGTATTTAAACCTTTACTTAAAATCTTGTCATCGGCATCTTTATTTATACATCAGTCGCTAAAACTACAACACATCATGGTTATAATTTACCTTTGCCCAACACTCATTTTTACTAAATTAAGTGTGTAATTAATTCTGTAACTCAATGTAATCTCTGCCGTTAGCTTAATTATTTAGCCAAGCAGGACTGTGTTGCTCACCGGCTGCTTACAGTTTAACTGCTCTCCTCCTGGCAATTTCAACACAGATGTGTTGTTCACAAAGTCGCATTATCAAAGAAAAATAGGTTGCATGAGAGTGTTCGACCAAAGGTGTGTAGTACTAGTTTGCACATGTGCAGTAGTGATCAGGCAGGTTGTAGGGCCAGGATAGGGAGCGGCACGTGTTATTGTCCCTGTGTTGAGTAAATGAGCTGATCCAAACTGTAAGAAACAGTAATGTATCACCTGCACCTCAGTAGTCCAACCAGTCAATTTGTGTTTCCATTTTCATTCCTAGCTTGCAATATTTAGAGCCGATATATTCACAAAACGCCACTGAATCTTTCATATTTAAATGTAGAAAGATGTCCATCGCGTCAGGATTTACCATTTGTCACTGGTGACAAAGTTAACACTGTGTGTGTAACACATTAGCTACAAAGGCATTTAAAAACATCTGAAAGATGGTGCCTACCCTCAAGTAACCTAAAGCTTGGAAGTGATACCATTATATTGTTGTACATTTACTGTTGTAAACTTTCAATGGATATCCAGCAAACATCAAGGCACAGAACGGCAAAGCTTAATCGAGTTAAAAAGCAACCCTAGAGTTGCAACATGTTCTGGTTTCCAATATGGTCCGAGACTTTTACCCTACAGGATGTACAGTCCTTGTGTAGAACGCAGAAATCAGTGCCTCTTTAATCTGTTTTTTTTAGAGCATGATAAAACATGAATTTGCAAACGAAAAACACACACTGAAACAATACATGATACTTGAGGAGGGAATAACCATGATCAAACGAAGGTCAAGTCCGAGACCACCAATGCAGGCAAATGGGTGACATCATCCTCCAGCAATGCGACCGCCCTCACAGTTCTGTGGTGTTGCTAGGCAACCCAAGTGAGACAGGGACTGAGAGAGAAGAAGGGGAAAGAAAAAAGAGAGAGAGACAAGGGAAGGAAGGTGAGGAAAGGAGGAGGGGGGTCACTTACCAGGCATTTGTCCATTCATCTGGTTCTGCATGTGTGGGGCTGGAGGGCCACCGCTGACCATACCCTCAGAGGGCATGTTGTGACCGTGAGGAGGCTGAGGGGGGGGTCCACTTTGGTTCATCCCACCAGGGCCCATGGGCATGTTTTGAGTGGGCGGCTGCAGGCGCACAACATAGACACAAAAACACACATCAGCTTGCTAGAAACACATCTGAGCCAGAGCCACTCAAAAGAGAAAACACTTGGTGGATAAAAGCCAAGATCTCTGTACAAAATATAATATATTTGAACAGATGTGCCTCAATTAATCAAAGATGCCAGCAGTTTTAAAAATATACTGTATTCAAAAAAGGGACAATAACTAGGCATGCAGTAAAATACACTGATTTAAGTGCTCTCAATAAAGTCATACCAGGACTCAGCTATGACTAAAAAAGTGTTATACACAAACCATTATTCTCCAATTCATTGTAAATCCACCAAATGTACTGCAGCTTTGAATACGATATACAACAATATTATTTATACTTCACATTTTGAACTTACGAACATCACCTGGTGAATATTTAGTACATTTCAGCACAAAATGATGACTTCTAAAACTCTTCAGCTCATTCAAACAGATGTATTGAACATATTTTTCATAGTATTTTTTTCATATTATTGCACTTTTTTGTATTCCTTATTGACATTTCTTGACTTTTTAAATATTTGCTTTTATTTTTCCTAATATTTTAATTGTTATGCACCAATACACCAAAGCAAATGCATTGTATGTTGACATACTTGGCAATTACATTACATTTAGCTGACGCTTTTATCCAAAGCGACTTACATGATATACAGTATTCAGTAGACCGTAGACACAGCAACGGTGAGCAATTAGGGTTAAGTGTCTTGCTCAAGAACACAACGACGTGGACTGGCTGAGCCGGGGTTTGAACCACCGACCCTCTGATTGAAAGACTGACTTGCTAACCACTGAGCCACAGTCGCCCCCAATAAACCAGATTCTAATTCTTCTTATTTTTTTTTACAAGCATAAGGGCACAGAACAAGTTCACACTGGCTCTGCATCCATAAATAAAATCTACAATAGGTCACACTGATACCTGGTGGAGCACTCATGCATTTGACCTTTCAACCTCTAGTCAGACTGGATTTGACATTAAATTAAAAAAAAAACATGTAATTATACATTTAAACTTAAGCTGTGTGTTAGTTCTAACATGACTCTTGTTTCTTGGTCAATATAAAATTGCATTGAACTCTGATCAGAATGCTTACTTTATAAAGGGTTTCTTGAGTATTGCTCAGGTGATTTACCAATATCAAAAGGACTTGTTTTGGACATGGACATTACATCATGATGACCAACAAGGTCACACTGTTTCATAGGATTGAACAATCAGCAAGGACCAATACTCACAGCGGGGAGGAGAGACTGCATGTTCTGATTGGAGTCTGCTATCGTGGCCAGGTACACTAGATTTCTGTGCAGCATCTGTTGATACCTGGGCAGGTGAGAAAGTGTCGTCAATACAGGTTTTTGAGTCAACTTAAAATGACTAATACAAGAGAGGCGGGGTTTCCATAACTTACTGTGAACATTCTGCTGTTTTGCCTTTACTTTGGAAGTCCATTATACACTGGATCAGCTGGTTGTTTTCGTCAAGTAACTGCAACAGCAAATGCAGATATTTACGTCACGCGTTTATATTCCGTTCAATAGCACGCTATTTACAATTAGTGACATGGAGTGATTTCGTGTGGCTACCCCTTTTCTTTCTGGGGGTTATTCCGCCGTAATGTGAGAACAACGGGGAGGATTGGGGACCGTTGAGTGAAATGAGTGTGCGAGTCTTTCTATAACAAAAGACGCGTCTCGCTAGCTAACGTTAGCTGTCCTCCGCTAACAAAACGGCAGGCCCTCATTCATCAGAAATATAATTGTGCGCTAGTCCGGAAAATCGACCTAAGACCCGTGGTTTGCACGTGGCGCCCTGACTCCAGAGAGGTTCGTATTCACCGCGCTTTGGCTCAGCAAAACGGTTCCCGACCTGTTCGCAGTTGGACGTGGATGGGCACCGCTACACAGATTAGCTTAGATGCTAGCACCGCCTGATGCCGCTGCCTCCATTCGGAGACGCGCTCAAATTAATTACCTTTTGTATTCCGGCGGGTGTTATGTCACCCTTCCCGCGCTGTCTGTGAGGCGCAAACGCCACTGACATGGTGATGCTCTATCAAATTATATTGAAGGAGCGCATAAAAGTCAAAAGTGGCTAACACACTTCACAAATCGGCAGAACTCAGACCAAGCAGTTTAGACTTGGATTCAATTTTGTAATGCAGTGGTCCGTTTGAGGGGGGTTGGAAGGCACATTTGAAAACAGAGTTGAGATTTTTCATTTGTAAGTTACATGAGAACACCTGGTGTTCAAGCAGCATTCTAATATATTACAATAGTCCAACATATGTATTTATATAGTTGAAAGCCACAATCAATTGACTTAATTCAATCATGTTTTCACCTATGTCTTTCATATAGTGGAACAGTCTAGATCTGGTCCTAAAGGCCACGGGAAATGGAATGCTCAATAGAAAGGGGAAACCCAGTCAGAGCTTTCATATATTTCTATAAAATAGTAATAATGCAGTTTATGTTGCACGTATTAAACAATAGTTGATACAAATGTCTATTGATCCTAGTTTTGTGTTGAGTTAAGCCACATTTAACTCTCATTCCACATTGGCTCAGTCATGAAGTTGTCGATGAAAACCTAGAAATGTTCGTATTGTAAATTTCAAATACAAAAACTAATGTTCCGCAGATCATATCAAATAGCAAGGATTCTAATCAAACGTGAATTTCAAATCTCCTCTGGCAGACGCGTGAACACTCGTTTTGGTATCTCCCCGGTTCAGGGGTCACGCGCAGGCGCAGTTTTCAACGTAGGGCAGCCAGCTCCTGCTTCACTAATTGCTAACTAGCTGAATCATTTGGTGCAAGTGTCCCTTTTTCTTGTGATTGTAACTTCGTTATTTGTCTGGCAGTTCAATGGCGGCAAGATACGACAGAGCTATCACTGTCTTTTCTCCCGATGGGCATCTCTTTCAAGTGGAGTATGCACAAGAAGCCGTAAAGAAAGGTTCCACAGCGGTGAGTCCTCAAATGAAACTAATGCTGAAGCTAACGTTAGCCAACCAGCTAAGCTAGCTACTAGCAGACACTCGTATTAGTCTTCTGTTTAGCTAAAACACAATCTGTTGCACTTAAGTGTTGCTATCTTCCACAACACTGCTAGGCTACTAATGTGTAACTTGTTTTATGTCGCTACTTCAATAACTATTAACAGCTAAGCTAACGTTAAACACAGACGTTAAAGATTATCACTAGCAAGCATTTTGTCGCTGTGTCACTCTCAATAGTTTCAGTTTCAATGAGATACCAACTAAAGCTAGCTCACTCAAACAATATTAGATTTGTTCGCAGTCTTCGTAGTACTATTTTTGTTTAACAATACAATGGTGGTATTTCGTGTAGCTTTGTATAGGGAGTTCTGGAAAAATTACATTTAACGACAACTCTCGGATGGTATCCGTCCAACGTAAACTGTTATTTGTCGTTAATCCCCCCCCCCCCCAACCCCCCCCACAAAAAAAAAAAAAGAATACAAGAGTTTTTATCTAAAGAGTAATTGATAGTAAGTAGTCTGATTAATGGAAAGCCAATTTTGTTAAATAGACCTGGATAGAAGAGCTTGATTTAATACATGTGCTGGGTGGGCATGTAAACAATCAAAATAACATGTTTTTTTACGTTCAGTCCTAAAGTCACTATGGTTGATGTAGAGGGCATTATTGAGGCTGTTTGCGTTCCTGACATGCACATTAGTACTCAATACATCTTATCAACTATTGTGCCATCACTGGGAGATACATTTTCTGTGATTCATCTCTGAAATACATTTTGATGTTTTGTTTCTCTGCAGGTGGGAATCAGAGGTAAAGACATCGTTGTCCTTGGGGTTGAGAAGAAATCTGTGGCAAAGTTGCAGGAGGAAAGGACTGTTCGTAAGATATGTGCCCTGGACGAGCACGTCTGCATGGCATTTGCAGGTACCTCAACAAAATCTTTTTTGATAACGCAATAATATATGTATCATGGAGTGGAGTAATGGACTAAGACAAGTTGTTACAAACACTACATCATTACAGATATATATGTAGCACATGTATGTTCTTACCTTTAATTATGTTTGTGTGACCATTTGACATTTTTACTTGTCTTTAAGGTCTGACAGCAGATGCCCGTATTGTGATAAACAGAGCTCGGGTTGAGTGCCAGAGCCACAGGCTAACTGTTGAGGACCCAGTCACAGTGGAATACATCACACGCTACATAGCGACACTGAAACAGGTACCCAACCTTCTTACCCATGCTGTATTGTTTACTATTCATTTTTCGAAAAGGCATCTCTAAGATTTCTCATTCATTGGGCAAGAACATGAATAAAAGCGTATATTTTAAGTTGCTGTGCTCTACTCAAATAGTTCCCAACGGCTGAAACCATCGCCTGGCTTATTTATATACAGGTTTCTAAGAATGACCAGTAACATCTGTTTTTACATTGGTCATATTATTTGTAGCGCTACACCCAAAGCAATGGCCGCAGGCCATTTGGCATCTCTGCGTTGATTGTTGGCTTTGACGACGATGGAACTCCCAGGCTGTATCAGACGGACCCTTCAGGAACCTACCATGCCTGGAAGGTCAGTGACTCTGCTCTTTGTACATTACTTTGTACCACGTCTCTATGAATTTAATTAATAATACATTTTTGTCTCATTCTTGGGTGAAAACACAGGCAAATGCAATCGGCCGTAGCGCAAAAACTGTGAGGGAGTTCCTGGAAAAGAATTACACAGATGAAGCCATAGCTGGGGACAATGAAACAATCAAGTTGGCTATCAAAGCTTTGCTTGAGGTAAGTCCAAGTGTAGTCTTTGAATTTGCAAGCTTTGAATCACATAACCTAAAGCATTCTAGTTTCAATATGCAGTCAAGACAAATATTTATTTGAAATATCTTTTTTGATAGATCATGTCACAAATACTGTGAAATGCAAAAGTATTTCCATCTACCCCAGCATGAATTTAATAGTTTCCTCCTGACTTTATCAGAGGGCACCAACTGCTTCCAGATGTAAACCAGGAAGTGATCTGCCACAATGGTTAGGTTTTCATGCATGGCGTTGCTTGTTGTGCTCGGCTGAACCTGCAGCCAAAACAAGGAGAAAGTAAAGCAAATAAAAGCCCAGACATTGGGCATTGTATGTGTATTGTTGCATTCAGTGGTATTTATGTTTACTTAATGTATTCAATTACTTAATTATTTGCATTTAAATACCCTGAAAACTTTGTCTTATAAATAACCTCAACATGAACATGTGTTCGAGGCTGCGGTAGTTAATCTATGCTGATTCGCTGGGATTTGTTTCGTCACAGGTTGTCCAGTCAGGAGGGAAAAATATTGAACTTGCTGTTATCAGACGGAATCAGCCACTGAAGGTGAGTTGCTGCGAATTTTATCTGGCTGTTGTTGTTTTACCTTTTTTATTTAATGGCTAATAATTGTTTTTCTTGGCCACTTTTCAGATTTTGGAATCCAAGGAAATTGAGACCCTGGTGGCTGAGATTGAGAAGGAAAAAGAGGAAGAGGCAGAGAAGAAGAAGCAGAAGAAATCAACTTAAAGCAGTTAACCAAGATTTTCTTTTCATTATTGCAATTGGATGACAATAGCATATTTGGGTTGCAAATACTATTAAGTTTCAACGGTTTTTCTTTCCCTCTCATTAATTTCATTGTGAAGACCTAAATCCTAACTTGAGATCCGTTGATGTTGTTCAAATGTTTCCAAGTGCTACTTTTCCACCTGCAAAGAACATCAAGTTCCAATACTTCCAGCTATTAAGTTGACTGATGTTTAAAAGTGCATACATAGAGCTTAAGCTAGGATTTAGATCTTGATTAAACTACGCTTACAAGATGTTTTTATATCGTACACCAAACAGCACGGATGAACCTGATATGACAAACCCGTTTGTAACATTCAGAAACCTAATGAAACTAAATGCTCAATAAAAGCGGACTTGTTTGTAACATGTTTTTTATATTATTCATGCGACTATTTTCAAACTGTCTGGAATAGCAAATGGCCTCACTAGATGGTGTCTGTATACGAGTGAGTTATATTGTCTTAACTAGTGGTGCACTGATCGGTGTCTTTAAGAAGAGAGTATAGGGACTTGAAAAAACAGCACAAGAATGGGTTTCTCTTCATCGATTATCCTACTGCAAATGCAAGTACTGCGATAAAGATAACTACAGTTTAAAACACCACCAGCGGCAGTATACTGTGTGGCTGTAAAAGTGGTGTTTTCATTTATCAGCATTCTGTCGCACAGGCCTGGAAATGGGGAGAGGAAAAAAACAAGGTAGCTTGGATTGCTTTATAAAGTGTTCACCTCTCCCTCAGTCATTTAAAACAAATTAGTGATGAGCGAATGAAGTGTCTAATGGTGGCCCAATGAGACCCCCTTTTGCCTCTCCTTTTTCCATTTTTTTTTTAATTTCACCCTAAATTCGCTTATCAAGCAACCGCTGCTCTGAATTCTCAACGACACAATTATGGCCGGCGGTGTGGTAGGACTGCTTAATGGGATCCTGGCCTCAGACCCCAGTGGGAACTTTCAGTGACTTTAATCTGGAGCCCTTTGAAAAGTTGTACCGTGCTGTGCTGAAGAGCCCCGGGGGTTCCCTCTGACTCTCACCAAAGACATAATGGTGAATGGTAAAGTCCTTCATTTAGAGTCATCTCCCCAAGCCAGGATTTCCTGAGTGGGTGCCCTGGCTGCCTCGACTAGAGCGATTGCACTTTGTCTGCAATTTGTCTTGTTTGTGAGTCTTAAAGGTTGGTTGTTTGGGGTGATGTCAGAGGATCAATTAAGCTTCTGATATTACTTCCCATACGTAATGTCATTAAATCCTCGGAGGGCAGTAAAAAAAAAACAGGGCCTGGATGACTCACTCAGCCATTTCAGTCCATACACTAATTGCGCCCCGCTAATGCATTTCAGGTCAAAAAATTCGATGATTACTGCGCTGTCGCAGCCACTGGTTTGTTGACGCGCAGGTGCTGAATCCAGCAGATGACCAAACAGGCTATAGGTAAACTGTAATAAAGTTTACTCTGGGGGGGGGGGGGGGGGTAATAATCCACTAGCCACAGAGGTTATCTGATCCATCTTGTGAATAAAGCAAGAGCAGCTTATTTTGTGCTGCCGCTAAGACTCCTCGTCTTTTGAACTGCTTCTGGGAAGAGTTTTCTTTCTTTTCTTTCCTTTTTTTTTTGCTGGCATTGTTGTTGCCCATAATCAGTGCTACTGTGCCTCAGGACAAAGTCCATCTCTCTCATCGCTGGCTGCTGCTCATCATTAATGCAGAAAATAATGGCTTCACCAGAGGTCATCGACGGAGGAACGAGGCCTCAGGACATGTACTCTCCAAGCAAGAATGAGCAGTGCTGCGGGCTGTCGACTGAGTGCATTGTTTGTATGCACACACACACACACACACACACACACACACACACACACACACACACACACACACACACACACACACACACACACACACACACACAAATGCAGCTTACAGGCCAATTGCACATACACATAGCACACAGTATTAATGTGAGCACACAACAGATTTCTTTTCTTTTTGAACTGTGCCCACATCTCCTTTTCTCTTGATCCGTCATGCACATACACTTTAGGCAAAGAGTGTTCTCATGTTGTGGTTAATATAGAACATGCACCGGGGAAAACATTGCATCTGATTGTACTGTTTGGATGCACCCAACACCAAATAGTGGCCATGTCCGAACAAAACCCATTACTCTTTTCTCTCTCTCTCTCTCTCTCTCTCTCTCTCTCTCTCTCTCTCTCTCTCTCTCTCTCTCTCTCTCTCTCTCTCTCTCTCTCTCTCTCTCTCTCTCTCTCATTGATTTCCAAGTCACAGGCAGATTTCACTTTGAGGATCTACATTTTTTGTCATTCTAATGTGCCACCACCCCCGTGGCCATATTTCAAAGTGTGCCCCTCTCGGGATGTTTAAAATTTGTCAGCGCAGAATGTCCTTAGGTCCAAATAAGGCAACTGCTTCAAGGGTAGAAGCATTAGACATTAGCATCCCTGTGGAACTGAGGGTTACATTAGTCTCCGGTTAAGACTGCTGCGGAATCACCCGAGGTGGTATCGCCTTCCGCCAGCAGAGCGCAGTGTTGCATAAAAGCAACCTTCCCCATCGTATCGTTTACACTTTCATCCCACTTTTGGTCCTGCAGATTGACAGTGTGACTCCTCTAGCTAACAGCTCGGCACGCCATTGTCTCGGCGCCTTGACACGCAGCCACAAAAGCTCTCTGAACAATTGGATCCATCGAGGGAGCGTTGTTTTTGCTTAAAGAATTGTCAGATGAAAAAGCAGCGTGGCTCGTGACCTGCAGCGATGGCCAAGCTGTCAAAGAGTGTTGGGTCATAAAAGGCTACGGCTCTCAACACTGTCCCTTTTCTGCTTGTCACATGTCGACAGCTCCGCACATGCACTATTTGTGTGTATGCAGGGTTGGCCCGCCTCCTCTTCTTCTGCCCTCTGGGGCTCTGCAGCAGGATGAAGTATAAGGTCTGGGCATATTGGTGTGCTGGCTTACATATCCATAAGGGATCAAGAATATGTTCTCTTTTAATGTTCTGTTTCAACTCCGAGCTCCTAGGGATATATTTTGAATATCATTCTATTATCTCATATCACACATCTCATCTTCTCTGTCCTCAAATCTCTTTTCTCTGTCTCTCTCTTTCTCTCTCTGTGTCTATCTCTCTCTCTCTCTCTCTCTCTCTCTCACACACACACACACACAGCACATTCTGATTTTCAACTGTTTTCTTTTTCTTGAACACACCCTCCACTCTTATCATCATCACACAGAGCAACATATACAGTTGAGTAACAGATACCAGCGGCAGCTTTGGTTGTTGTTGTTGTTTTTTGTGTGTGTCCAGTGAAAAGGTGCTGGAATACTAACAGTCTGTGCGAGGAGACTAAAGGCATGGTTTTGAGTTACCCCTCGAGAGTCACCTGTCAGGGAGTTTTGTCTCGCAGAAGAATACGAGTGCATCCTCCTCCTAATTGAAAGTAGACACCACTGGGCCGGAGAGAGAGGACGAGGGAGGAGAAGGCAAAATGAGACAGAGAGAGGCAAAAAGGGAGCAGACAGAGCAAAAATAAACAATTCCCAGGATGCTGCGGGCCAAAAGCAAATGGCCCCGGGGCTCCGTGGCCTCTCAGGGCCGTGGCAGAAGCCAGTCACACACATCACATAGCATTACACGGGATGGGGTTACAGGAAAATGTCAGCCGGCGCATAAGGAGGAACCATCAGCCCATAGGATAATTCGATTGCCTGAGGGAGGTGCAATCTTGCATTCCCACGATTCCTCTCTTTCCACCCACGCCCTCTTTTCATTGTATTTTTGAATCCGTTTTTCCTGTTATTTAATGTTTTCAATTCTGTCTGTTTGCTCTGGTAGCTACGTATATTTACGAATGCACTTGTAAATGGAGGCTATATGCTGGGCTCCTGCAGTGGGTTCTGTGGGTTCAGCCTGCTCTGCATCCCCATGGGAAGGTTACGGACCATTGGTTTGAGGCTCGGCCTCTGATGTCTTGATTTACAACCTGATTTTTGTCAAAAGGCCCCCCACTCGCCCTCCTCCACTCTCACAGGGCTCACTGGTCATGGAACCAATCATGTCTCGCTCTCGTGGCAGATGTGATCAAGACGCAATAATTAAGATACGTGAATGAGTCACCGCATGCCATGCACCCAAAAGCAGATGTTTTGGGGATGTGCTGCTTCAAATCATCTTTGTGACGCAAAATACCGTTCCACCTTGTTGCCGCATGCTGCACGGAACCGGTGCGCGTCGGTGCACGAACATGCATCTCCAATAAATGCGGCGTGCATTGGATGAAGACAGAGGGACGGATGGACAAGAGAGGGGGAGAGAGAGAGAGAGAGAGAGAGAGAGTTGAGCGCAGATATGTGAGTGCGTCTGACAGAGAGGACAGCCCTGCAGGCAGGTCCCAGCCCTTCAGCACCGAAAATGACACATGACTGCTTTGACTTTTGTCATCCCCTGTCTCCCTCCTCCCCCCCGGAACCCAAGCCTCCAACAAACACTGAGGCTAGCATGGATACACACACACACACACACACACACACACTCAAAGACACACAGTAGCACACTGTATACTGCTTAGATTACATTATCTTTATCCCCAGGACATGAGCCCTCCTTGTTGGATGACATTTGGGCTTGTGCAGCACTAAGGTTACCTTTCTTTGCCCCTGAGTTAAAGATGCCTGTCTGCGGCATGCATTTGAAATGAAGGACAGGGAAAAAATCTGATGAGAAAGATTTCCAAAAGCACTTTGATCAGAGGCATCAACAGTCACGCACAAACTTGTTAAGCAGTATGTAAATTTGGGCTGATACTGAATAAAGTTGCCAGAATGGCATGAATCCATTGTGCTGCGATGATCAAAATAAAAGAGGGCTTCATATGCTGGAGGGCAAGAAAGTCACAGACATGAAGGTTTTTTTTTTTCTTCCTCTTTTTTTTCTACAAAGGGGGCTGATGGGATGCAGAGAGAAGGAGGGGAGGGAAATGAAAGATAGGGGAAAGCCTGGAAGGATCTCAATCTAAATTAGCCGAGTAGAAGGAAGACTGTGCTGAGTGAGACATATAATTAAAATCAAAGTGATGAAAACATCAGTACACATTCAGTCACCGAGCCAGATGAATTTCTGAAATCGCTACCGAGATGATCTAAAGGTGTTTGAAAGCTGAAGGTAAATCTCGCACACCAATCTCCCCATTCACTCTTCACTGGGCTTCCTCTCTCAATCGCTCTTCATCCACCTCCTGCTCCTCTCTCTCTCTCTCCCTCTGTGTTTCTTTATCCCTTCCTTGTTCCCTCTATTTTTTCCCGTCTCTCTGTCTGACACCGCGAGATGAATAGATGCTGTCACTGAGACTCTTGTAGCCTGTCAGCTTTTAAACAAACAGTTAGCAAAAGGATCACTTTCCCAGGAAAGCTCCCAGTCTGAGGTGAGGTTATCAGCGGCGGCTTGTTACGTCCTGTTAAGGCCCGCCCCGATTGAATACGGGGAGCATGACCTCACACACCTGACGGTGTCACGCCTCATCGTACTGCACCATATATGTCCAGGCGGCTCAGTGCTGCTGGGAATCGCCGTTTTGGTCCCACTGTCCTGCTTCTCGTCCTCAACGCTGAACAATGTATTAAATCTGGCAGCTCGCGTCTGTAACCAAATGTCTCTGGCAGTTAGAGGGGAAGCGTTGCACTCGAGGGCTCTTTCCCTCCCTCCAGTGTAGTGTACCTCTAGTAAATATGTCCTCCCTATACAACCAATGTCCCTGTGTCTAACCCTCCCCCCTCTCAAAAAACAAGCCTGACTTTTGTGAGAACAAAAAAGATAAAAAAATAAAATAAAAACCCGGCCCCTCAGGTGTGTTCCCTCTCGCTCTTCCTCTCTGCACCTGCACCGAGTCTCTCAAGTCCTCCATGTGTCTCTCTGCACACAATGGAGACGGTGCGTAGCCTCCGGCGCCTCTCTCCAGCTGAGAGCCACCTCTCTCCAGAGGACAGGAGAGGGAAACTGCCAGCACTAACAACTGATCCTGGCAGATAAAGGAGCAGATAGCGGGCGGGGAGAGAGCCTCGGACAAACCTCGCTGTGGTCCTCGCTGCCGCCTCTTTCTTTAGCTCGAAGACAATGGCGATAACAGCTCTTGGGGTGGGGTGGGGTGTGTGTGCAGGGGGGGAGGCGGGGGGGGGGGGGTGGACTGAAGATGAGGAGGAGGTTGAGGGTACAGCATGAGAGGTGAAAGCCACCAGTCATTTCAAAACTAAAACTAAACTCAATGCACTTTGTCCACATGCAGCATAGTATTTGGGGAAAAGCCCTCATATTGATGCAATTTGCAATCTGAACTGTACTCTTCATCCACCGCAAACACTGGGCTGCTCAGGCCTTTTTGAACTGTGCTGTAATGCTGTGGTGCCAGGCAGGATGACCTAGCAGCAGATCACTGTACCACTCACGCTCCCGAGGGGGAGCCGACTGCAACGGCAGTTAGGCGAGACGACGGTTGCAGGTCAGCCAGGCCACAGCTGGGAAGCCCCGGGCCCAAGTGCTGACCTGATGTGAATAAGTGCACATCCATCCAGCTGCATTGGAGGGAGAGTTTGTGGAAACAGTGGTACACCTGGAGAATGATTCTTTTCCTTCTCTCTTTTTTTTTCACTAATGAAAACCATGTTTTAAGTCAGAATATTGGCTATTTTACCGTTTTACGAGAGCTGGCTTGGGGTGGATTTGCATACCTTTTTTTAGGTGTGTGTGTGTGTGTGTGTGTGTGTGTGCGTGGGTGTGTGTGGTCTATAAGAGCCCAGCTCCCGTTATTTGTCCTGAGAAAGACCTTGATAGGAATAGGGTCTGAGTGAGAGTGCTTATTTTATTCTCTTCCACGCTGCCGCCGGCTATGGCTGTATTAATGCAATGGCAGGGATCTTTGAAGTTGTGACTTTATGAGACAAAAGCTAATTTCCTTTCCTTTGTTCATTATCGAGAGAGACTTCCAGCCGGGCGGAAAGCATGCTGTGCTAATTATTCCATTCATGAGTCGTCTCTAAAGTATGTAATGGATTTTCACTGGGCTTTTTCACAGGTAAGCAGGCTGATATGGCACACACACCTCAGTCAACACGCTGGTTTACAGCGATTATGAATACAAGATTAAAATCCATCCTCTACTGTCAGCAGAATTGAATGGCAACTTAAGGTTTACAGCTTGATAGTTGAAGTAAACTCAAAATCAACATATATATATCTATATATATATATAGATATATATATTCTCTGCAGACTTATAGGACCAAAACCACTTTGCAACTCATTAAGACCTGAACCCAATCTCACAAATGAGTTTCAGAGTTTTGGCGGCCAAGTTAGGCATGTGACATAATGGGATTTCCATCTTTCCATGAACCACAACTTGGCAGAGCATGAAGGAAATGTTTCGCATTCCATCTTCGCAGCGTTACCAGGATGCCACCCACAACACCTGAACGCTCCCAATCAGAGAGGTGTGTGTGTGTGTGTGTGTGTGTGTGTCGCCACGCATGTACGGTGTGTATCCTGCCACTCAGAGTCATTTCAGAAAGCAACGAAAGGGGGTGTAGTGGTGATACAAGTAAAGCCGTGTACCTCCTCCACTGTTGTCTGACAACCCTCCTCCTTCTCCTCCTCTCCTCCTCCTCTTCCTCCTCTTCCTCCTCCTCTCTGCTTTGTTTGTGCTCATTTCACTCCGTGTGCAGCCTCCTGGCAGGCAGGTCAAGGTTTACCCTCGCACCACACACCATTTCCCTCGCACACCGCCCGGGGGAGGAACACTAGAGGCCCGAGGCAAGGGCAGGCCCGAACAGCTCGCACAACATTGCCGCCATCACACCTCCAACCATACTGATAGGAGGACAGAAATACTGAGCTCCGAATCACACAGTTGGATCTTTGTCTTTTCTTTCACCAATTACGCTTCTGTTTTTTCCTCTCTCTTTCTTTTTGTCTCTCTTTCTTTCTTTCTTTCTTTCTTTCCTCCATGCCCTTTATCTTATTGTACATTATTGATTTCTGTCAGTAGTAAGGTATATGTCTATTAGCCGACAGATTTAATAGAGCGACGATATAAAGCTACTCATTTGTTCCCCCCGTAGTGTAAGTGTTCATTTTGAGAGTCTGATACTAACCCTGGCTAGGAGCTAGTGCTGGATTTTTAGCTGTAAATGGAAAACGCCTGTGGGCTTTTCATTTTCTGGGCCCAGACGTTCCCTTCATGGTGTCGGAGCCCTTGTGTTCACAAAGTTCATGTTTGGCTGCAGGGCTTTTTTTTATTTTGTTTTATCTCATAGCTTAGACTAGCAGGGCTTTAACTCCCAGAGGACTCCTGCGTAGCAACAGCAGAGATCAACAAAGTAAGTTTGTTTATGTTGGCTGTGTCCGCATGTTGTCGACTTATACATTTCTCAGTCTCCATTTCCTGCCTCTCCTTGCCCCAGGGGAAAGGAGCCCTCTAATTGGATCTTGTTCTAATTGAGCCTAATACTGGAGCTAACCGGAGTTGGGCCCTCTGGCTAATGAAGAGCTGAATCAAAACTAAGCACTAAAACTTTGGCTGTGTGTGTATGTGTTTGTGTGTGTGTGTGTGTGTGTGTGTGTGTGTGTGTGTGTGTGTGTGTGTGTGTGTGTGTATATTCTGCTCTACATTCTATCATGAATGCATCATTACTCCTTTCGGTCTTTGCTTTTTACCTTATATTTTGTAGCTTACAGCAAATGGGTAATCTTAGCCAGAGAGTAAGTGTTTGTGAGTACCATGGGCAGAGCATCATTTGTTTGTCAACGTTTTTTTCTTATGGGTGTGTGTTTGCGACACATAATTCAAATTGTTCGTAAACTGACCCACAAAACTCCGGCCATTCTCCACAAGAGAGCAGCAGACAATACGGTAGATAGCGATGCTGTGAATGCAGCCTTGGTCCTACATGTAGACACATTAACGTTGCCATCTATAGGCAAAGGAAATTATACGTTTGTAACACTTGCAACAGGCAATGAGCGTTACTGCTAATGTCCCATTTTTTATCAAAATAATAATAATTAGTTGACCTCCAATGGATATCATACAGTAAATATATCTAAATAATGACACAACTCAGTTTGTGGCTATAAATCACAATTGGGCTTAAAGTTTCTTTAAAGTGAGCTTTAAAGCAATAATGCATAGCACAATATTACAATTGCAGTTGCCAAATGAATTGTTCTCTTTGCCTGTGGGTTGGCCTTTTTCATGCAGGACATTTCCACTTGTCAGAGTAGGAGAAGAACAGGTGTAAATAATGGAATTAACGATGGCTACGTTCCACTCAGCCACTTCAGTTTTAGGGTCGTGGTCTTGTGCACGCCCCTTCACTGTTACTGGGACGGTTTATTATTTGTAACACCTGTGCTTTTCCTATCGTGACAACTCTAAATGTCTGCTGGGGGGAAAAAAATGTCTATGAGCAAATCATCTACCTGAAGGTCAAAAATGGCTGATAGTTTCCTTGCAGCTCTGTAGCTGGATGATGTCGTCCGGTCCTGCTTTCTGGAGCTTTGCCTCGATGCCACTGACCGTTTGCCCTTGTTCTAAACTTACCACATCAGACACTGCAGCCCGGATGAAAACCCATTTTCAAAGGATTGATTTTTTTCACTTATTCTGCTTTCCTCTGTCACTCTAAATGCCAATCCATTGGATATAGAATGAAACAAGCCAAGCACGCGCCGCAGTTTCAACAGTCACATGAACAACAGAGACATGGAAATGAATGACGGCGAGGTTTGCTCGAGGGCTAGAAGAGAAATGACTTCTCTCTTGCCCTGAGTTAAGAGGCCGCCATCTTTTATATTTCCACATATCTGTAAATCATCTGCTCTCTACATAAGGACAGACACTTGTGTACGACGTGAGTAAATATACCAAATAGTGGTCGTACGTCTCTGTCCACAATGTGACATTCACCTGTGGGATTTGTCTCCGGTGAGAACCCAATCTACGCAAATTCAATCGCACACCGGTGACATGTTTGTGCAAAATAAGAGGTTGTTGCGTTTCCTTGAATACTACAGATACTAAACATAGGACTTGAATACCAATAATATCTTTTATCATTTGTAATTATTTTCATGGATCAAAAAGCTTGGGACAGAATCATCCAATACAAATGATGTCAAAATAATTCACTTTAAGTCATCAAGTAGTCCTCTTTGAGTGTTCCTTTGTTTTTGTTTTCAATCATGACAACATAAAGAAAAACTGTATTTTTATATTTGGCAGTTATGTTTATTGTTAAGCCTGTTTAAAGATGTATAAACCACCACGAAGCTGAGGCTTTGAAGCCTAGTTGCAGTACTGATGTTATTGCATTAGTAAACAGCACGGCATTTCCTATAGCCTGGTGAAGCTAATTCACGAGGACAACGGGATTCGCCATTATAAGAAGACAGGTGCGAACCTTTCTGCGGTTTAGTAGTAAATCACACACATAAGGCACAAGCTATTAGACCTACATGTTTATTGGACACACCGATGGGCAAAAGACGGGTACATCCACCCATGCAATTTCAGACTGTATATTAGCAGAGGTCGGAAAGAAAACTAGTTTTTCTGATATAACATAAATAGTTTTTCGCCTTTGCAGAATCTGGCACAGGCAGCCGAACCACATATGGCTTAATTGAAGTCTTACTTTTTAATCAACAATCTACTTAGCTGTCTTGCTTGATTACAGGTCCATTTTCCACCTTCTTTCCATGGATCTCAAAAGTTATTTTAAGGAATATTAGCTGGCAAGAGGTGGTAGCTCCAGGTGTTGCTGCTGTGAAGCAAACTGTTAGCCAGTTGGTACCAGAAATAAACTCGGGAATAGTACAGTGTGCACTTAGAGCATACAGTTGAACTTTCTTTTTCACCCAGCATCTCGTCTCTGCTTTTAAAAAAGCCCAGCTTGTAAATGGTAATGGGCGCTGCCATAACATAGCTGTGGTCGAGCTTTCAATTGGCCACATATGCTTCGAATCCATTCTCTCAGCTTTGTGCCGTACAAAGTGATGTTTTGGAAGCTGGCTCTGTTCAATCTTGATCTCCAGATTGTGATGTCTTTCCAAGCAGTCGCTGTAGCTGGAGACCTGCGAGGCACAACGCAATGCTGCTGCACGGTGTTGGCGACTACCACCGGAGGGGACGACGACGACAACACTCCAGGTGGGCCGAGCTGCAGCCCTCCCCCCCCCCCAATCACCCCCCCCCCCCCCCCCCCGGCACTCCGCCATGTCTCGAGAAGGAGGAGGGCACGGTAAATGGTTCCAGAGCAAATATAGCCTTCCAAGCCTCCCGCCTCAAGGACGTAGCCCATAGGCCAAAAGGAAGATTGGAAACACATGAGAGAGAGAAACTATGGTGGGGCCTCTTGATGGCTCTCACGAAACCCGGCTGGATGAAAGCCGTTTCCATCCAATGTAAGACATATTGTTGTTCCATTTCAGGATACGAACATTTGGACATGTACATAGAGCTCAGAGTCTACATGGGTGTGTGTTTCGTACTCATTCAAGGGTAGCATTGCATTGCCTGAGCAGCCCTCCAGCTCCGGTCTAGTTTGTTATCAGACAAATGGCCAGAGAGCCCATTACTCAAGGGGGAATGAAGTGAAACCGTATGTGTGCCTATGTGTGGTTATGCGCGTGCTCCGTGCGGACGGCCCCTCCCGGGCCCCGCGGGCGTCGCTGGGGTTTCTCGTCACCCTGTGTCTCGGAGGTGAGAGGGCGGGCGATAATGGAACACTCCCTGGCACTTTTTACAAATGTATTGAAAGGAGGAATCGAAAAACCTGTTAATTAGATTTCCCTCCCCGGGCAGGGCTTGGGGTTATTATTCTTATAATTTTCTTAATCTAATGAGTTACTCAAAGTTTATTTTCAAATGCATTTCCCCCATTCGCCCTGTAGGGCTCCTGTTTTATTAGCCTTGCTTCCTCAGCAGCACACAAACTTTATTAATAAATCAATTTGCAATACTTTGGAGGAGGAGGGGCCTTTTGAGACTTGAGCAGTCAGGATCCTTCAAAACCAAACAAATCATACAGCACGGTGGGAATGATGGAAGAGCACTGGCCCATAACCAAGGTGCACATCTTTATACTTGGGTTTTTATTTTTTTGTATTTACCTCACAAGATGGCTCCTGGCTTAGGGAATGGACCATGAAAATGGCTGCTCTCTTGTGCCTGCAGCTCTCTGTATAGATTGGAGTTTTTCATGTGGCAGTTAGGCTGCTGGGATCCACACCCCAGGGGATGTGCTCTCATTAAGGACAGTAGCTCCGGGCACTTTTGCACTGCTTCCTGTGGCCACTGACCTCCTTTTCACCCGTGGGCTTGCAGCTACACCACAGCTCTGCTTCTCGGTCTCCCTGTCACTCCCAACAACGCCCTGGGGGTTGTCACATGACTCGAGTGACTCCTGACCTGCTTGGCCTCCTGAAACCCCTCCCTTCATGTCGACGAGTCGGTTGGAGTGATCACAGGAGGCATAAGGGTCACATTTGCCCTTCCCCTAAAAAAAAAAGAAAAATGGTGGTTATGTCCTTGGGCGTTGGAAGGAAGAATTTTCCAAGTTGACAGTGTCAAAACATCATGTCAGAAACGGCCAGCCTAATGTGTCATCTTAAAGCAGTACAGCTGCAATATTACTCATGTGGAGAAAGTTGGAGCACTACAGTGAAACTAAGCACGCCATCTGTCATTTCCGCAATGGTCACTGAGAGCAAATTAGTGATAGAAGGCACCTGTCTCATTGCACTTTTCACCTTGAGTTCAAGCAAATGTTTGCTGCTTGAACGGACACAGGCCGGATAATGACGTTGCTCCGTCACCGTCCTCCCTGAGCCATTTCTGCAGCCATTTCCTCCAATGCCGCGCTTCGTTTTAGCCACAAGACAAACTAGCTGGTGAGGAGCACCTAAAGGTGATCTACGATCCAGACTAAGGTAGTTAATCATTGATCAAAAAAGCATTACTGAGGACCCGGGGCACTCTACTTCTGTGCCTGAAGTGTGCAGAGAAATATCAATAAAAATCCCCCTGATCTTTTTTTTAATTAAAGGCTAAAAGCCCGATGCTCTCTGTTGCGGTTGTCCTCGAACACAGACTTTGGGAGCGTAAAAACACATTTTGTAAGCGAAACATGTTACGCTCACGTACGCAGCATTAGCACATGAAAGACGTGGTTTTTTTAAGAGGGTAGGCTGTGGGGCGGCCCTGCATAGCTGATTGGTGGATTGAGATATCAGACCAGTTCTCATCAGCGCCATCCATACTTATGCCTGCAGGCAAAACAATTTTGTCCTCCACTAGTAAGCAATTAGATTATATTCAAACACACACAGGCACAGAGAGCCTCCACAAAACCCTGTTTCCCCTATGCAGCATTCTCCCTTCCTCAGTATGACACTTGCTTCCTCCATATGTGTGAGTTTTTGTTAACACAAGGATGCGAGCAGACACACATGTATACACACACACACACCCCGTAGGTATAATGTTCCAGTTAGTATATCTCTGTCTCTAAGCTAAGCTCGATGCCCTAGTCTCATGGTATCCAACCCCCACTCATTCTGCATCCCCTCAGGCCTCTGCGTGCGTGTAACATGGCTACTGAACCAAGAGGGCATTGTTTCTCTCCAGCGGGGTTTCATAATTGAACGTTCACTTTTATGCACTCATTCAAATGGATACTAAAAGTGGAAGTGAAGCACGTAACCGTGTTCTACACTTGAATTATCCACGGCCAAATTGAAACTCAAGATGGAGCCTGGAGATTAAAGTCGCGAGGCACCGAAAACATTTTTTGGGCTGGACGGCGCGCGCATGCGGCGGATGGCGACGCGGACACGGAGCAGAGGCTTTTTCCACAGGAGGTGCTAAAACTCCGGTCAGCCTGCATCAGGTTGTGCGTTTCTTAGGTGTATGTGTATGTGTGTGTGTGTGTGTGTGTGTGTTGGGGGGGAGAGAAAGGACAGCGGGCAGCAGGGACAAACCCGTCAGCCACTCAGATCACATCAGGTCTGTCGGGACACATCGGAGCACAGCGAGCCTGATGGGAAATGCCCCCCGGCGGGTGCGAAGCAGGCCAGATGACATGCAGACACAGGGGCGGGCAAAGAAGGAAGGAAGAATAGAAGATGGCACATCCTGCCTTTAACGCACAATATGTTCAAATAACAAGCATACAATTATGAATGGTAACCGTGACTACATTATGCACTAATTATACCGTACAGCGTCACCGGCGTGTACTCTTACGCAAAACCATACTCCAAATCCCCCCAAAATACGCACATACATGCGCGCTCAGTGATATCGCCATAAACATGTAGCCTGGATCTCACACCAGATAACCTACATCTTCAACAGCATGGCACATATGTTAATGTGCATGCATGATGTTTACGAGCTGCGCGCGATGCATATGCTTCTGCGTGTGGGTAAATGCGCGGACACGCTTGGGTACATATGTCCGCGGGGGCAAAATGGGGAATAGACACTTCTCTTCATGCCTGTATTTTAATTGGGGCATTTATTGTTTTGTGCTGGTGTTTACTTCATTAAATTAAGGCGCATTTAAAAAAAAAAAAAAAATGCAGCATGTTTCAAGGTTTATATAAGCAAAAATATGCTTTCAGCCATTAAGTTGCGAATTAACATATCTTTATGACTGTGGGATATGCCAGTTGAAGATGCTTTTACATTTTCACACTAATCAACTTGACTTTAACATGTTGGATTTCAGTTTGATTTGCTTTCATCACAAATATTGTTTTCCCCCTTGGCTGTGTGTGTGTGTGTCTGCGTCTGCACGTGTACTTGAGTGGAGCTATGTTAGTGTGTGTGCGCGCGCGTGTGCTTCTTTTAATTGTCCATGGCACCTTCATGTCATCCAAACTGTTCTCTTTCTTGGTAAATCACATAATGTGTGTGTGTGTGTGTGTGTGTGTGTGTGTGTGTGTGTGTGTGTGTGTGTGTGTGTGTGTGTGTGTGTGTGTGTGTGTGTGTGTGTGTGTGTGTGTGTAAGGAAGGGGGTGGTACAAGGACAAAATGAACTAATGTTGAATATTCCGTATTGGTTTTACTGTAATTCTTTTCTAATTCTTAGTTTATTCAATTTCATCTCCTTGAGGCTGGTAGGTATGGAAATGAGGTCTGTTCTTTTTCTTTCTCTCTTTTTTTTTTTGCCTGTGTAAATTGCAGCTATCACCTCAAGCCTTTTGAACAAGATTACCCAGATGGCCTTGCGTGGTGTGCCTGAAGTTTTATTTTCCTCCTTTGCCTGCTTTTCCTTCTTGGCTGCAGGGGAGAGGAGAGGGAGCTGGGAAGCCTCCTGGAGACTCTGGGCGAGGCCGGGAGGCAGCAGCTGTGGCAAAGAGAGATCTGGGGGAAGAAGAAGAAGAAGAAGAAGGAGAAGAAGAAGAAGAAGAGTGAGTTGGGGAGGGAGCGCTTGGGGGTGGATGAGACTGGTGCAGGGGGCGTTGTGTGTGTGTGTGTGTGTGTGTGTGTGTGTGTGCGTGTGTGTGTGTGTGTGCGTGTGTGTGTGTGTGTGTGTGTGTGTGTGTGTGTGTGTGTGTGTGTGTGCGCGTGTGTGTGTGTGTGTGTGTGTGTGTGTGTGTGTGTGTGTGTGTGTGTGTGTGTGTGTGTGTGTGTGTGTGTGTGTGTGTGTGTGTGTGTGTGCGCGTGTGTGTGTGTGTGTGCATGTGTTTGTGTGTGTATGTGTGAAAGGAGGGGGCACTAAAACCTAAAGCTGAGAACACCAGCTATTATGAACACTACCCCCTACCTGGCTCGGCTGTCAAGGGGACCGGAATAACCCTTGGAGTACTCAAAGAGGGGGCTGGTTGAGTGGGAACAGTCTGGATGGGAAATGCAAGAACTTAGGGGGGCGCGAACTTGAACATGTGTTTGGAGTGAGGAGTTGTTTGCAGACACAGCGAAGTGCGTCCCAGTGTAAACATGACATTACCACATTGCCAGTCACATTAGCAATACTTACAATTCAAACAGCTCCAATCACACCCTGAAATGTCAGGACTTGGTGAAAAGCATGATAAATAGCAACCTCCTGCCCAGGTGATCATTGTTGTGTGCGAGCGGTGGGATTTGTCATTGGGTTTCCACTCGCCGTGCCCTGGACATAATCTGCTGCTGGTTTTCTGCCCCGAGGAAGAATATGATTTTAATACATTAAGGTGGCGCTGAGATAGAGAATTATGCAGCGTTAAAGTGTTACCTATTTATTATTCTAACATGCAACAGCCTCCATCCGCACTAATCTCCAAAAGAACACACCCAACACCCAGATTGCTGATCTCGGCTCGGGGGCAACGCTGGGAGGAGATTCTCACCTGAGATAAGGTGGGGAGGCGAGCAGGGCGAGGAAGAGGAGGAGGGCGAGGAGGAGGAGGGTGAGGAGCTGCATATATCACTTAAAATATACTTACAAAAGGTTGGAGGGAAAAGCGGAGGGGAGACAGTGATCACCCACTTCTTCCTCTAAACAAGACACCCATCCAGAAGAAATACCTTTGAGTCGGTGCACACCCTTGCAGGTGTAGTGTGTCAGGATTAAGAAAGTAAACAACAAAACAAATGTCCCAGCATGCACCCTGGATGGTCCGGCTTTTCCCAACGCTGAAGTCTGTTGTTGGATCACAAACCCCCTGCGTGGTCTTTCGGCAACAACTACTCAGCTGTTGTTGAGTCTGCAGAAGGCTATCACTGTTTGTTTTCACTCCCTCCATTTGTTTGTTTTTGTTAAGGTTTTTGCTTTCCATCATAATGAATCACTTTTTTTTCCATTTTTTTTTTTTCATCTTGTTCTTATTTATTCTCATGGCTGGAGGTAGAATGTGGTGGTTGATGAGGGTCTGAAATGAACTGAGCCTTAGCCTTAGCCTGGGGGCTGGCGCATATCTTAGCATAAGTGATGGTCGACCCGAGGGCTAGAGCCGAGCTGAGAGCGCCCTCAGGACAGCAACTCTGACAGATCATGTATTTATAGGTCTGTTGAAAGACCTCTATTGTGTCCCACATAGCCTCAGAGCATGTCTGTCCTCTGTATTATAATAAAGCCGCTGGCCTTACCGCTATGATGGATGGGTGGCCCTCGAATGGCAAGCTCCAGAATCATTAGAGGACTCCTAACATGCAGGTCTACCCATGTGAAAGGCTGGCACAGGGAGGGGCGCTACCGGTGAGCAATACAGTGCAGTTGAGACCTTTTAATCAAGGATAGGTAGCCCTTATTAATTCTCAACCAAGAAAGGGAGGGGTTGCGGGAAAGAAATGAGGACTGGAGTGAGGGAGGGGGGGCTGATGTTTGCTGATGTTTTTGCCAAAGGATACATTTGCAATTATCTCAATGGCTTAAAACTCCCTCCAGGCTTTTTCTATACAGGTTTGAATGCTGCACCTATAGCATTTACAGGCAGCTTCACCGGTCAGATCTCATTGATGCTGAAATTTCCACCAAAGCCATGGCATTCCATCACACCTCCACCGAACCGTACGGCTTCAGTGTAAAATGTGTGACCATGAAGGTAGAACTGAGCACAGCATATGTATTAGGACATTTTTGGTGAAACTGTAAAAAAAGAAAAAAAAAAGAAAAGAAAAACAGAACTTGCTTGAATATGCTCTGCAGCCCGAAAAAAGGAGAAAAAAAATACAGCTTGACTTTTTTTCTGCGCCTTGAGCCTCACAAGCAGAGTGGTGTTTGAGCTGTTTCCCAATCTCATGTTCTTCTGTTACCTCTGGAGTAGAATATAAATGATTCCCTCTCAGTGTACAGTGTATGCCAAGGGGCCTGCAGCGACCATAGTCCGGTCTAAAATTCCTCACTGCAAGTGCACCATAACTCAAGGCCTGACTGATAAATAAACAATGGAAAGTGCAGCATGTTTGCACTACCACAAATCCTCCACACGGAGTGCTGTCACACGTTACAGCCCAATCACCAGGAGGTGGGTACACGGTGGGATGAAGGTTGGAGTAACAAAAATCTGGTGCTCTTAACACCATGGTGCAGGATACATGTTTACAACACTGTAGAACATTGGTGGAAATGCACTGTACGGTGACATAATCTTAATTAAATACTTAATATTGTAAAGTAATTAAAAGTAAATATGTACATTTGATGATAAAGAGTGAACAAGAGTGTATTGTTTTAGGCAACTAGGGTGATTACACGTCTGATTCCCTTTCAGTCTTTGTTATTCAAATAAATTGTACATTGCACGTAAATTGTAAGTATACATTCATGGCCCAGAAAAATAAATCCTTCTGACTTTTGTGATACCCTGACTTTCCTTCTCATGCCCCCAGCAGGTTGAACCTTTTAGTGAGAATCTTTAGTGAAATATTTCAGCAACTATTGGATTGGTGCAGATGATGAGTCCTCGAGACTTTAATATATAGTGATCCCCTAATTTTTCAACAGGTCCACTTTTTTTCACTCAAGGGTACAAGTTGGATTGGCACAAACCTTCATGGTTCCCAGAAAATCCACCCTAATATTGTTTGTGATAACATTCATGGTTTTGTGTCTCTACAACTACCATACGGACATTCACATCCCCTTCTGCATGATTTGGAAACTCTTTGGTGATTATGACTTTTCCAATCTGACCAGTTCCTGCTAAACTAATGACATTGACATCTGCCTCAGTTGTACTATGTTACAACTGACATGTGGTTCCCAAACTGAAATGGTGAGCATGGTAAACGTTAACTGCGCTAAACATCAGCATGTTAGCATAGCCGTTGTGAACATAAATTAGCATGCTAACTGAGCAGCTATCCTGGCTGTAGACTGTTGTTAGTCTCCAGGTGCGAGTTGTAATGCCGGGCCACATGCTTCAAACTAATAGGAGGCAGCATTGCACCTCCTCCTGTCATGGTCTGGAGAGCAGGCAACAGGGGATGGACCCAAATGCAGACAGAGGCCCACCAACACCAATGTCCCCCCAAAGGCCTTAAACATTGAACCCTGAGGGACTTGCTGACATCACCTGGTAAATGGGTGAGTGTGAGAGGCTGTGAGGGCCTGAACTGGTGTAAATACGAACATATCATGCTACCATGACAACGTTGAGAAATATTATGTCCAATTGTGGGTATTTATTTTATATTGTTTAATCCCTGATTTAAATGTCTTCCAGGCTCTTTCCTCACAAGATGAGAGGGAATTTAAAATAATACTTGACAAAACAGCTTCAATGGCAAAATGAAATGTTTAATAAATAAATCAGTGTGATATAATCTCCGCTTCCATTCCTCTGATGTCATGTGTTCTTATGTTACATCTTTAATCCTGAATGTTTCTGAGTAAATGTAATTTGCCAGGACACCCATGTGTCGTCCTCTTTGTTGACCTTTTATACGCCTTCATGCTTCCACTGCTAACCCCGTGTTTAACGTCACATTGCTGTGAATTGTGGGTAATTCCCTTGGGCAAAGTCTGGAGAAATGCTCAAAGGGTCTGCAAGAGAGCCCTCGAACACTCGATGATTTGACGTTGGAACAGCCCTCAACAGCCTCTTGCTTTACGGGAGCAAGCCTCAAAGTCCAGGAACCCGTGAGTGTGAAGATTGGGATTGAGCCAAAGATTCATAAAAGCTTAAAAACTAGAGTCCAACATAATAAGCAGGAAACGGGCAAACTGGTTCGGAGGTCCAAACATAACTGAAGACAAATGGAAACGGAAGAACTGGGCTTGTATAGATAGGGACTGAGACTTGGGGAAGTGGGAACAGGTGAGCAAGCAGCACAGGTGACTACAGGAATGAAGAGAGACAGGTAAGTAACGAGGGTGGGGCAGACCATCACAAAGGCGGGAAAACAAAACCAAAAAAGTCAGGAAGTAAAGCAAGACAAAATAAAAGCAGGAATTATTATTAATATGGATATAGTAGAATACAAGAGACTAAACATCAGGATGCTTCTGGTTCTGCTGCATCTTCTACTCAACACTAAATCTCTGGAGTCTTTTAAAATTGAGATTCTTAAAAGTGGTGTGTTAATACTATGTTTGAGGAGTCACAGAAACTATTAGAAAAGTTGAAAAGACATGTGAATGAAACAAAGGTTATTGTTGGCTTTTGTCACGAGCCATCCAACATTGTTATTTCACAATCCAAGAAACTGCCACCAGAACATCTTGTATGGCCGAGCTGACCACAATGGACGTCATCAAAGCTTACTGGGTTACAATCTGGTGTGCATTAAAAGTGGATCATTACAAGCTGCCTTGGGCTCCCACAAAATAAAATAACAACTCGGAGGAGTATGTGTTACTGCAGAAACAAAAGGATCAGGGATTTCTCTTTTGCATGCTGCCTTCATCTCAAGCAAGTTCAAGCCCACGAACCCATCAGCAAAGGTGCTGAGCTCCACTTTCTGTATTTAGACTGTCTCCTTTTTTAACATTAAGACTGGTATTTCTATAACTCAAGCAAAGCCACTGTGACATATTATTCCACTGGAGAGTGTCCATTTGAGATATTATCCAACCAGCGATTGTCCATCTAAGAACATTTAAGGCCCCAAAGACTGTGCAGGCATTCATCACACAGATGAACTAATTTCTCCATGAGAAATAATGGCTGGAAATATGTGGCCATTATATTATAATAAAGGTATTTATGAGCCTTCAATCTCACAGCCTCACTAGGAGATATCTTTGAAAATTTGAAATCAGCTCCGGAGGCTCAGCGTGGGGGAGGAGGGAGAGAGAGAGAGAGAGAGAGAGAGAGAGAGAGAGAGAGAGAGAGAGAGAGAGAGAGAGAGAGAAATGGCAAGGGAGAGATGTGGGAGTTGTGTTTTGCTTTTTAGCCACGGGTTACATTTATAATTATCTTGCTGGCATGGAATGGCCGAGGGGCTTTTTCAATAAAGGTAGGAGGCACCTACAGCACAGAATATTACCTACAGATCAACACAGAACAAGAGAGAGAGGACTGCAGATAGAAGAAGACCACATCCAGAGTACAAAGTACATCAGCTAATAAGTGCATTTAGTTAGGCGGTTCATTAGCAGCAGTGTAGCCACTGCCTGCACGGCGCTGGAGAAGTGGGCACTGTGAGGGGCTGATGATTTGAAGACGAGGTGAATGAGTCCATCCACTGACCTTCACTAGTGGTGAGTAAGCAGAGCCCGGGGAGCGAGGGAAAGATGGCCACGGCCACTTTCTCCAGGCCCTACTCTGCCTTTTGATGACTCGAAATAATCACTAGAGAGAAAGCGAGTGAGAGAGACATGATCACAGACACACCACAGAAGAGAGGAGGATCTCAAATTACTTTATTCTCCTCAAAACCCCCTGTCCTCTATAGGACTGGAAGTCAGCCTCTTAATGCTATTCATCTTTTTCTCCAACAGGCTGTGTCCGGAGAGGAGGATATCTCTAATTCCTTTTCAAGTTCGTCTGAATCCAGGAAGTGGGAAGAGATAGGGCTAAACAGGGTCTCATTATACTCAGGCTGCCCCACAGGTAACAAACTTGAAAATCACATAGGGTGCATAAAAAAGTACTGCTGACTTCTGAGCTCAACACATGTTACCAGATATGTCAATAATTTCCATTGTAAAAAATATTTACCAATACATATTCCTGGAAGTTTTTTAGGAGAGTTAATGTAATGACAGGATTGATATCACTTTCATGTCTGAAGAATACATATGGAGCCTGCAGCCCGTTAGCTTCGCTTAGCACAAAGACTGGAAACAGCACTTATAAATCTCACTATTTAACAAGCTGTATCTATGTTTGAAAAAACCAAGGTGCAAACATGAGAAACTGTGGTTATACCATTTTTGTGCTAAGGTAAGCTAAGCAGCAGCTAGCTATATATTTATTGTACAGAAATGAGAGCGATGTCATCTTCTCATTCCATTCATTGAAAGAAAACAATTTATTTTCCAAACTATTCTTGAGAAATATTCTCAAGGTAATGAAAATGACATGTTTTGAATGTTTATCAGGCAGTATTTTATCAATACTGAGAATTTGTGGAAAATCTAAATAAGATGGCTCATCATCAGGTGGAATATTGGAATCATATTTTGATTTGTTAAAAAAAAAAAGTCAGTGATATACCGCCTCTAACCCTTGAATGCTGAGTTGAACTTATTATAACTCTGCAAACTAGCACAGTTTTCTCTGAGTGTTGATGTGTTTGATGCCTGCTCCGTGAATACTTAGATTTTTATGATTGAGAGCAAAGCGCTGCTGTGTACCACTCACAGTTGCACCTCTGGCCTATGAGAATAACAGTCAGTCAAAAGGGAATCTAGGGCAAAGAGGCCTGTAAGGGAGACATATAGCATAAACCACAGATAGCCAAAGAAAGTGGAGATTCTGCCAAAAGGGATGAAGACAAGACGACAGGGCTCCGTGTGGGATTTCACTTTGGATTTTGGCCCTGCAGGGATATGTGGAAGCACAACTGACAGGACTTGCGTGGAGAAGTCGGCTCCATTCAATACAACTAAGTAAAGAATGCCCCATGCAGTCGCTGATGCACCAGCATAAATCCTCCAAGGTACAACATCGCCTCGGTAAAGTTAGCTTTGGAGAGCTCAAACACTACATAATGTAAACGATTCGGCTTCCTGTATGACACTGAACACATTCAGGATGCGATGAGGGATCTTGAGTTAGGAAAGAGGCAGCGGATTCACATTTAAGGAATTACCATGTAACGGTGCAGACGTGTGATAGCAGTCCCTACAGCGATGCACAAACAGCGAACAGACACCATGACAACTTTAGTTGAGATTTATTTCACTTTTTTTCTTTTTTTTTTTGCTACATTCCTCTTTACTCAAATCTAGGAAGCGTAGGTGGGTCAGTCATGTTAGAAATACTTTATATCCAACTTCATATCAATATGTGCTACAAGTAAAAGTGATCTTGGAGTGGGTGGTACAATAATCTGTCGAGTAAAGTCTGAGGGGAAACAAATTTGCTTTAAAAAGATTAAATGTAAAAAACACTAACACATACACAATGATCAAATTTACAGGTCATGACTCTATTATGAATATTATGATCCAATTCAATAATCCCAAAGGTAGCACATGGGGGTGAGTGGTTCATACTCCCCAATGAGGCAAATGGTGTGAACTTATAATTTACTAAAGTATTTTCTTTACTGCGTATGATCCGGCACGTTTCATTTTGATGATACTAATTTCAACTATTTCATGGCATAATCCAATAAAATAACTTCCATTAAAGTAAAAAAACAAACGAAAAAAACCACTTCATTTGTATCACAATATTCAACATCATGTTAATTGTGAAAAAAGATGCTTTGTTGAAACTAACTGTTTATGACAACTGAGACATTCTGTACTGTAAGCAACACATTAGTGACCTTTTTACAGCGAGGGATAAAAACAGACTTAGCCAATTTGCCAGTGAGACGTCAAAATCAATTCACTGGTGACAAGCTATGCAAGATACTACATGAGCAATAAAAGCCTTTTATTTTTTATTTATATGGGTATAATAGAAATCATATTCAACCTAATGTAGGCTCCAAGTTTTAAAACAAACTTTGTTTGGGGATCCAGCGTATATAAATCCTTTATTAATTGGTTTATGGGGGCTCGACATTCACAAATGTCCTTGAAATCTCAAACTTATCAAATGTCTTGTATCTTCTTATGGCAAAAAAAATCTCCTGTTGCACCTCATTTTTTTTTTTTTAAATTCTCTAGATGGTTCTCAAGTTTAAGAAAACAAAAACATCAACAAGGAAACGAAGAAAAAACAGAGTCCGCAGAGCTCTGCAGTCGAGCTCTTGGCTGCCACAGAAAAAGTCTAGCGCCTCCTGCTGCCCGGGAGGCTTCTAGTCCAGCTGCTCCTGCTTTATCCTGTTTGAATTGGAGCCTCGCTGACTCGTCCTCCTCAGTTCCCTCCTCAGGACGTACTCGCTGAATTGGGACGAGTCCACGCCTCCGCCGCAGGAGCCGACTATCTCGAAGCCGCGTTGTTGGAGGCGCTCTAGAACCTGGAAGAGGGGGAATGGCGCAGAAGGAGGAAGGTGTCAGTGGAACTACATGCATCGTTAGCATCTTCATCAGCACTCTGGTGACAGGTAGTGCCTTATAGTCGCTGCCAACCTGGTCAACGCCCGATAAATCCTCCGTGGACGACGCTCAGACATTAATGTCATCTCTAACCTTTTGTTTTAATGTAGAGAGCTTGAGAGCACAGAATCATCCGGGAAAAACTTTTTTAGTCGTGTGCTGCAGAGTTTGAGCTAAGTCGAGCCCTGGAAACGGCTCTGGGAGTGAGCTGCAACATACGGCATGTGACGGGAATTTGGATGAGACTTCCACAAGACTTCCACGAAAAAAACCAAAAGCCTCTCGTTTTGCCTCCTGCCCTTATTTTCATTGTTTTCGGCTGTACGTGTGTGTTTGTCAGCGTGCGTGTGTGTGTGTGTAGCTGTTCCTGATCTCGCAGCCTTGCAGACATCTACAGACGTGTCCGGGGGGGCTGTAGGATCACATTCCAATGAAGAGGCCCCAGGGAGCTGTGAGGCTTTCTCTCTGCCACTTGGCTCAGTGTGGGCCGCTCGGCAAAACCCCCTCTCCCCATTTCTCCCTCAGCCCCCAGGCCCAAGCCTCCGCCAAAACTACAAAGGTCCCCCTACTGCTGGCAGCTCTCTCTGCCCCCCCTCCCTCCCCCTTCCTTCTCTCAAAACCCCCGCCCTGCCTCCATTAGCCGCAGATACAGCATCCACCGCCGGCGTGCTTTAATAACCAAACAGGATTATGGGCCCTGCCTGGGGACAACCTGCCAGGGAGCATGCTCACTCTCTTGCTCGCTCTCCACGACTCACACACACTTCAGAGACGGGTTTGTTTGTGTGTGTGTGTTTTTTTCCGAGGGAGATGGAGATTTGACTTCCTCAGATGGAGACACAGTCCAAAATCATTGTGAAATCTTTTCAAATGTGCCTCTCCTCCATCGCTTATTGATGCGTATCTGAGCATATCACCATCAATGAATTAGTGGAATATCAATACGTAACATGGGGAATACAATATTGCCAAATACATGCTGAATAATAAGATGAATTTAACACATTTAACTTGGTGTAGAAGTTTTCTTATTAAAGTCATGTTTTAGCCTTACAAGGATGGTTTTACTGAGAACTCATTATGCCCAAATCATTCAATACAGCATATAGCGTGATATATTTGGATAATTAAAGACTTCAAGTCGTAGTTTTTGCTTCCCTAGAAATCACAACTTTTCCAAGACCTTAAAAGTCTTAATCAAGACAACAGTAAATGGTGATTTTGATCTGGAAAAATAACCTCATAAGACTACTTCTCTAACTTTGCAAAGAATTGCCGGTATTAAAGTAGATCTGCGTGAGTGTTGTGGATCTGCAGATCTATTATTTGTTGAGAAATCTTACAAAAATGTCGAGCTTAATGTTTCACTACATCCTGAATTGCCAGCTTCCTCTTTCTGTTCCAGCATTCCCGTGACTCTCAACCTATTTACGGTCCCTTCTGTGCAGGTCGGCTCTGACGCCCTCTTCAAAAGCGAAGTTTTAAAACAATCGCAATGACTTATCGATTTAGCTGCACGTGGAACACGGAGGGCGACTGGGTGAGATGAGGACCGATGATGAGCGCTGCAAAGGGAGGCCCGTTATTAAGGCTGACCATCCACCGGCTCCGGAGCCCAAATCATTATTCCGGTCAGATCCCAGAAAAGTAAAGAAAGTGGTAGACTTGTGTAATGATGACTTGCTAAATTGATCCTTTGATGAACTCATCAAAGAGCTCATTTTTTTCCGCGAGGCTGTTCTTGTGACTCGATTAGATTAAAAAAAGATAAGATTTTGCAATCAGGCATCAGTAAAATTCTAAAAGTCTACAGCATAACTGCAGATGAAAAAAAAAAAAGTTGAGTGAACAGATCATCACCTCAGTCAACGCCTCGGGCATAAAAGTGAGCGGAAAAATATAGAAAAGCGTACTTTAAAAACTTTGAGTGCGTATACTCATTGACGAATGCTCAGCGATAAACCCACAGCAGCCCGCTGTCCCCATTACCTGGACAGAGTTGAGGTGGCAGTACCCATTGAGTGGGAAGCGGATGACGTGTGTGGAGTCGTGGTTCCATCCGGCATTGACAGAGTTGCACATGACGTCGCCGATCTCCGGAAACACGTCTTCAATCAGGGCCTTGTCGCCGCTGAGCGTGATCCTCTCGCCCAGGTCGGGCGCCACGCGCACCACCAAGCACTCGCAGGGGCGCGACACCCGGCTCAGCTCCTGGTCCTGGCGCCAGCTCTCCATCTCGGCCAGCATGGGCTGCAGCTGGAAGTACCGCGCCTCCTCGTACAGCAGGCTGTAGTCCTGTAGGAGACGGGGCAAAGCCGTTGACATCTTGGGATATCATGGATATTATGTGGTTCTGTTGGTGTCCACTTTACCGGGTCACCTAACACGGTTGGTCATCGGTGCCAGTTGTTCTTAAAGAGCAGGCTCTCTGGTGTACTCCAGTCTGACTAAAGTCAATATGTTCAAATAATACTTAAATGTTTTACATTTAATCGTATTTTCAATTTAAGTTAAATGTAAATCCAGTGAATTTTTTTCCCATGAAATATAAAACAATTTACCACAAAATAACAGTGTATGTGACTCATGCTGTGTCATAACAACATTGAGAGGGTTGTGTTAGCAAAACGTTGTGTCAGTGTCATGAAGATATAGAAAAGGCATTCTAGTTTGACCTTTTTTCATTTACATATGCTTAATATCCTAAAAGCCCATAATCTCTCCTGTTTATTTCTATTTTTTTTCACATAAAGCTCTGTAATTGCCTCCAGCAGTAAATGTTATATACATTGTCCAAAGATACTTCCTCTGTATTCTAAGGCTGACTAAACTGAATAAGTTAAGCCTGGCAGCCTAAATGCATTATTGCTGTACTGGAGAGCAAAAATTATTAAAATACAGAATACGTTTTTAATACGATTTTATTTCTAATGTACACCCAAACCAAAAAGGGATCCGCGAAGGAGTTTGAAAACCGCTGTTCTACATGAACGAGCAATAAACCCAGGCGAAGACACCATTCAGCAAAAACTACAAAAGATCCCGAGCAGAGGAGATGCAGGGCGACATGAAACACAGGGTTGCGTGGGGTGAAGGAGCCGATCCTTTACCCGCAGGACTGCAGGGCCTGAATCGCACCACACTCAAGGTTTCTCATGCTCCTCTCAAAATCTGCTCAATGCGAACGTGACCTTAGGTTGAACTTGAGCCTGTCTTTTGTCTCTGCTTATTTTAGCTGACATACTTTGCAGTGATTGAGTCACACTGTGGACAGTCCATCAGATAATCTGGTTATTTGTTTTCTCCCGGGGCAAGTTAAGTAATTACTGACTAAATGACACATAAGAGTAATAAAAGGGGGTGGGAGAAAAAGAAGGAATGCTAATGTGTCACATACAGTGAAACTCACCCTGGATGGACACTTGGCTTCAGAACACAGAGCGCTGATGAAATCTACCACACGGGCGCCAGGACGCTTATTTATTTGCCTTGATGCAGGCTTATTGTCTCCCTTACATATCTCAAAAGAATCTTTGGCCATTAAGAGCTGGAGGGCTCTGAAACGGCATCTCGTGATGAGTAAACGCATTACGATTGAGCTCGGTTCGCCCTCCTACTTTGTCTCCAGCATGGGAACCGTTCCCAGCAACTCAAGGAGTGCCCGAGCGACCAAAGGCATTCCACGGCCTTAGCATTCATTGTGTGTGCTAAGTTGTGGGACTGCTGACTGGCTGATGGGACTTTACAGTTTCTAGGATGGAGACCCACTCACTTTGAAGTCGTCTGGGATGAGGAGTTTGGACGTCCTGAGGAAGTTGAGGATGTAGCGGAACATGTGTCCATCCCTGTCAATGAAGTAGTGCTGCTTCAGGCTGTCCAGGACTATAGGCTCTGTGCCATCAAAGAGACGACCAATTCTACCCACGGAGAAGAGGCGGGGGTGATGGGGGAGGCAGAGAGGGAGGAGGGAGGGAGGGAGCAGGGGACAACATGTCAACATTAGCAATCTTACATGGCTTGATATTTGCATTCGTTGTGAACTAATACTATGCTTTATCGATACACTGCTCCTGAGCTTATGTTGTTTGACGCTTGGGAGTCATGGGAGAGAGAGAGAGAGAGATGGAGAGAAAAATAAATAAATAATGTGAAGCAAGAGCATGTGCAAAGGGATGTGACTCACTCATTTTCTCAAGCGCCGAAATGTTTTTCACACCTTCGCGCACACATGAACACGTTACCGAGCTCGAGACACGCATCGACCATGGAGGATGAAAGGAAGAATAAAAGGAAAGAGTGAAGGAAGGAAAGAAACACAGACAGACAGAAGGAAAGAGTGAAGGAAGGAAGGAAAGAAAGGAAAGATGAAAAACAGAGGTGGTCTGAAAAGGTCAGGGCCAGCTGGTAGCTGGTTGCCTGAGGCAGGGTGCCAGTCACCCTCGGGCCGGGGCTCGGAGCGACAGTGCGGCCTCCCAGTCTCCAGATGGCCCCCATGCCCTCTGGCCCTTTACTGCTGCCGTGACATCTGTCAGAATAACCAAGTCGCTTTTGTCTGTGCACTGCATTCTGCAATCCTACAAATTGTTTACCGCCCCAAAATAACTGTGGGCTTCACGAAACACGGGGAAACAGTGATTCTGTGATACGACCTGCTAAACCCAAAAGCAGCCGCTGCTGCAGATTTGTTGGATAGGAGTAAACATTTCGTCTGTACGCCGTTCCTCCGCCAAGTGCACCCATGAGACATTTCTGTGATTTGACGAGATGTGACATTCGACTGTTTAATGTCACAGGATGACATTAAACATTAAACAGGATGACATTCTGATGCTGAGAAATCTGGCTTGAAAAGAAGACGCTGAATCTCTCTGCAATCTCCTTCCCTGTTTCAGGCTGAGTAGCAGACACCCAACCCCCCCCCCCCCCCCCCTCTCAAACCCCCCTTCATACTTAAAACACAGATGCATGGTCGAGCAGACTCACCGGGATTCAGGGAATTTTGTCAAGGTGGCCAGACTGCTGGTGTACATGTGCCCGCCCACATCAATGTGCACGGGGGCGTTGGACTTGGTGAGCTGAGCAGCTGTTGGGATGCCCTGGTTGCTCAAGGGAGACACCGGTGATCGAGTGATCATGGGCCGGGACATGCTGGAGCGATGATCCTGTAATACACAACACAAGGGGAGAAAACGTTAACACCGGTCAACTGTGTTCAATTGAAAACACCCACAAGATAGGGGACTGGGTTATTCATATTTTTTGGGGGGAAAAAAACAGAAATGTTTTATATCTCTGTAACACAACACACTCCTCAGTAAGGCGTGCAAGGCAAGACTTTCATCTCTGCAAGTTGGCGCAGCCTGACCTTGACCTGGATGTTGCCAAAAATCCACGAGCACCCGCTCCTGTGGGCCATAATCTCCAAAACCAAATTAATTTGGGGCATCAATCTCATGGAAATGAGCAATAATGACTCTTGATTTGAACACTGTAATAGGATTTGGGGGGTGAAGCGGTCGCCTGTTAACCTACAAACACCATTAGGAGACAATGCCTGTGTAGCTGTGAGAAAAGAACCACTTCTGCTAAAGTTTGAGTGAAGCTGAAAAAAAAGGAGCCTGATAGTCTGTGACACCTCCGTCTCTGGATGGAGAATACACACATTTTTTTTCTGAGAACGAAAGCAGGAAGGGGGGGGGGGGGGGGGGAGAGGGATGTGCGTGCGTGCGTGCTATTCAAATAACGTGACAATAGTGCGCACTCTACATTTAAGGACAGCAGGGAGACAATCTATTCGCATACCGGAGCCAATAAAACGTGTCTGTCTGTCCGCATCCTCCAGCAAAAGAGAGCGTAATTTCTACTTTTTTTTGGTCGCCCCCCCACACACACACACTTCCCACAAAAAAATCGGACTTTACGCGTTTACCTGCGCCGGCATCACTGTGTTCGGAGAGGAAGTCAACGAGTGGTCATTTTGCTTGAGAGACGCTGCGTGGACCGGCTCTCCTCTGCACGCGTACATCAGCGAGGGCTCCCTGCACTCCAGCGCCCGCATCGGCAGCCGTTTGAGGGAAGCGTGCACGGACTCGTCCGCGGAACTGATTGGCCGCGGTCGCTTCCTCGCTTTCTGATGCGTTAGGTCCATGATGTCCGTCTCGTCCATCGCGGCGCGGGGCGTTCGGTGGAGGGGTGGGGGGACCGGATAGGACGCGGTCGGCTGTTTCCAAAACGCGGAGACCGAGGCTCGAGAGGCGGGATGGCGAGCACCGGGGGGAGAGCGGCGCCGAGGCTGTCACACGGAGCTGCTTCCACGCAATGGCTGGGAGAAGTCAAAGCCCCCGACAACATTAGCATCGGAGCGCCCGCGGCTCTTCTGGGCTGTCGCTGTTTCAGCGGCAGGTATGAGTGTCGCATTTTCAGAATAAAACAAATCCTTCCCAACACACACACACAGACACAGACACACATTAAAAAAAGGGATCGTCTAATTTACGCGTGGACCCGTGACATTTCGCCTTTGCTCTTTAAGCAGCGGTGTTTATTCAGCAGGTCAAACCCTCCTTCGACACAACAGACCCACAAAGTCCAAAGTTCCGTGAAAAGAAGAACAACAACAACACAAACACCCAAGCGGTGACCAACCCACTCAGGTGCCCCCTGTGACACCCTCCCCCCCACACTCCCACATCACTCACGAGCACCCGACTGGTCATAATCTTCCCAGTCACACAAAAGCAGCCAGTGAGATAATTTCCAGTTGCCAGGGATGCATAAACACTCTTTTTCATCATTGGTGAAGGATATGAATAATACCTCAAGTGACCTCTGTGTGCACGAGCAGACATCCTATATAGCTCACCGATCCAATACAAGTGTTTAATCAATAAGCTCACTGTCCATCACTGTAAGACAAGCTGGACCTAAACTTTGCTTTCTGAACTTTTTTTAAAGAAAATGTAACACATACATAAATAAATATACATGTACTGAATTATTATTCATAATAATGGTACCAGATCGGCCCATCGTCACCGTGCCCGACCCAGCTGTTTGAGTCTGTATCAAACCGATATCAGACATCAGCATCGGTGCATCTCTAACCTCTTGATGACTTCCTCATCGGCTACACGCCAGAGTTACTGTCTGGTGACTGCGGTGTGTTCAACACCACCTCGGCTGACCACATCAGCATTGCGGAAACACCTCCGCTAATGACATCATGGCGTTGGAAACCAGACCACAACATGTCCAATTGCTGTTAAAAGTACTGCCACAGCACTCTCCTGGGCTGTGTTTTTTTCCCTCACAAAAAAATACAGGGAATCCACAAATTTTAATAACATTCACATTCAAATTAATTAGTTCAACCACTGGCCTTAAAACATCCACATTGCTGCTTCTCATTGGCAGCGGGAGTTTCACACCTAGATACCCAATTAGCAATTAAGCTTGCCTTTGAGTGCAGGCCTCCAATGCGGTGTGTGATCCCGGTCTGATTTGCATGCCGCTTGTGCACGCGCTGATAAGCGCAGGCAGCAGCCATACATAGTTTTAAAATTCAACTCCAGAATCCCTCGCAGAAGGCAAAGGGGCCTGCGGGGCAAAAGAGAGAGAAATCACATGGCTGCTCTTCAAAAGGGGACCTGTGTAAGGCAGCCGGCAAAGTGCGTGGGATCACACTCAGAATGCAGGTAATTTGTTCCCTGACTAATTTGTGGAGATGGTGGTGTGTGTGTGAGTGTGTGTGAGTGAGTGTGAGAGCGAGTGTGTGCCTGTGGAGAGTAAGTTCTGAAAACAGCTTGGTTGGAATTGGATTTCCTCAAAGCCTTGTCATCGCAAAGGTGGATTGAGTGTAAAATCTGTAAGGCATTATGGAAAATTGCAGGGGAGAGAGAGAAGAGAGAGTGAAAGAGAACGGGTGGTTTGGTGGGTGGGAGGTGGAGGGGGGGTGGGAATGAGCTCACAAAATAATTTGGAGTTGTTGGAAGTGAAGAAGCGCGTTGGCGACCTTTCTCCTGGGCGGACGCTTTCTGTCCGTCGCACTTTCATCTCAAGGACAGTTCAAAGGTCACCGCATCCTCAACCGACCCACTCCATCACTGTGATGGCCACTTTTCCTACCTGTTGCCATTCCCTCCCCCCCCCCCCCCAAAAGTCTCCCGATGCGAGGGCGTTCGCTGACGCGTTCCCTAAAAGTTTCCAGACCTTTGTGATGCAAGTCGGACGCCGCTGAGGGACGTTGCTCGCGTCGTTCCGTTGCACCACAGTACGCACAAACAAATCTGAAACAGGCAGAGTGCATGAAAGCCTGAAGAGTATTTAGGCTGCTCCAGTTACTCCTGTTTCCCCCTCGTCGCAGTCTTTCAAGCCTTCTATGCAAAACCACCGCGTTAACATCTCCTTTACATCTCAGGGAGCCGACACTATAGCTCAGCTATACGGCGGCGCATTACCCGCCAAGTGCCTCACTGCTGTTGCAGTAATCAAAGGGCCGTGTTGGGATCAACATCAGCAGCAAACTAGCTCTCGATTTTTCCATCCCACAATGCAGCTCTTGAGTGTTTTGACATATCGCACAAGACACAATTAGCATTTCAGATCAGAGCATTAACATTCAGTTGGAGGCAGGCAGACTGGTATTTACATAATCTGGATGGGTTGTTTCTGCTTTGTTGCCCGTGGCCATTTGTTTCAAATGTCCACACACAGACAAGCTTCAGGCTGCTGTGGGTTCACTTCAGTCATTACTGGCCGTGAAGGTAAAACAGAACAAAACAACAACAAAAAAGCAGGTAGGGAGGCTGTCGTAGCCAAGTCCTCGGGGTGATTATTGTGGGCTGGTTTCTGGTCAGTATCACCTCGGATTTTATAGATGTAAATTGCCGAGCAATACCACATCTGCAGGAATTTAGATCTAGATTTGAGACGTTTACGTAAGTGCACTGTTTTGATAGGTACAGGGATATGCAAACATTTCTGTCGCTTGCATCAGGTGAATCTCACAAGTCACAACTGCAGGCTGACCGTATATTTCCTATATCCAGCCGCTCTGGAAGTTTGCGGTGACCAAAAACAAATAAAAAATGCAGAATGTGTTCACCATGCAGCTCTACTTTAGTTTAGTGAAAGGGGGCAGAGGTTGCCTTCTGCCTAGCGGAAAGGAAATAAAAGTTACCAGAGGAAAGAGACCTTGCTGACCTGCTCCTGAGCTGCATGGGAGAAGTGTGATTTTCTGGATAAACCGCATCATAGCTCTGGAATAACTGGAAAGTGAAAGGTGGGAAACTCGGATCGTGGTCACCCAATCCGGGTTCCACTGAACCAACAATGTCGCAGAACCCGAGCCAGTCTGTCGACAATGGCTTCAAGGCATCCAGGCTGATGCTCAGTTTTAGATCTTGCATCCAGGCCAGTTGCATTACACATCGCAGCAGCACTCCAGAGACACACAATCACCCCCCCTGAGTTTCGTTATGAGCGGGGCCGCTTCAACACAACTCTTTGTGAAGTTACTGTAGTCGTGCATCAGCATGACATCACAGATGAGAAAGTGTGATCAGGGCTCGGTTGCTGCGGGCGTTTGGAGACAGTGGTGCGTTTTCACAGACAGAAGTGTCCTAGGGCACAGGAGGGGCACAGCCATAATGTTAAATATAACAACAGCATCCTCTCTCCGAGGGGCTCCAATTTTGCGAGTAAAGCGCCTCCAACTTGGAACTGAGATGTGGACTAACTGACTTGCTTTGTAAATATGTATTCTAGCAGATCAGGCTGTCTGTTGAGCGTAGCTGCACTGGGAAACAGATGCTCAGATGATGTGCACATATACAAAAAAAAAAAGGTGGTTTTGTTATTACAGCGCCACCAAGTGATCAGTCCTGACAACCCAACATCTCAATCTTTTTTTATTTTTTTTAGTCGTGCGCCCTCTGAAACTATTGCCTTTCACTGCAGGTGACCTAAACTTAGAGGGTTTTGTTGTAATGTCCTTCAGAGTCTCCTCCTCCCTGCAGCACAGTCAGAAAAAAATAAAGACACCAAATGCAACCTATTTTATTTGTTCCGGATGTGAGCTATAATTTCCCAGTATAAACTTTATGCACCTCAGTAGATGTATATGTACACAGCATATGACCCCGTAGGCGCAATAGGTCCAGATTAATACTTAGTAAACTATATCTGCCGATTCGCCGTCGGACCTTGGAGTTGATTACGCACGGCGCGGCCAGAGACACACGAGAGGAGAACTACATTCGCCACTATTTTACGTCTCCGTTTACATAAATATCAACATCTCAACACGACCACGGTGTGCATTAAAGCACGATTCGCAGGTTCTGCGTCGCCGTGTGTAAAAGGTACATCCTGTTTTACAGAATACGAAAAAAACGCCCGAGGCGAAATTACTCTACAATGGCGTCTTTCATTAGAAGATCTGGGACAGCCAGGAAATGGAACAGTCTCACGACAAAACTGACTTTGAAAAAAATAAAAAAAACACTCCACGAAAACAACAATCGCGGGTTTGAGTAAGTTATGAGCAAGTTGTGAAGCAACTAGCGACCCGGAGACGGCGATGTGTGTTTCGGAGCTGGAACGCGCCACGAGCGAATTCACGCGGCGGACAAGTAGAGTGTTTGCTCGACAAGATCGCAGTCTAACGCGCTGCTGGTCTCAAAGCAGATGTACCGAATCCTCATTTATCGCTGCCACGCGCACACGTCTGTACAGTTACCGGGGAACAATAGCCAGGAAGTGGTTAAATCTTTTTTAAAGAACTGTACCGCTCAAATCGCTTGGCACATGCGTAAAAGCTGCTGCGCCTCAACGTCCCAGTCCACCCAGCCTCGGAAATAATAGCAAACCAAATAAATATCCGCTTACCTGATACATAGAGCAGCATAAAGTATCTCTTTGGGCACCTTTTCCCCTTCGATTTGGCCCACGAGCTGCTTCTCTTCCTACAGCAGTGAGAAATGCAATAGCTTGGCTAAGGTAGACAGAACAAAATACAGAGAATACTTGCTCCAGGGCTCCGAAACCCCTCAAGGCAAAGATCAGGATACAATTAGCTCATGTCTCTGCCCCAGTCTAAAGCAATCTGCAGAACACAAAACTCCCCGCAAAGGAAGAGATCACAGCAGCAGCACCTCAGTCTTTGTTGAGTTTATGTTTTTTTTTATAAAATCAAATAAAGAAATCTTTTTTTTTTCTGCATTTACAACACCCTCACTCCTCCTGCCTCCAACTTGCCTATTGCCTCCCTCTCGCAGAGAAGCTGATTTTAATCGTTATGATTAGTTTTGATGTAACGTTCCCCCGGGCGATTGCTACAAATGGATGGAGTGTTTCTTTGCCAGGGAGGAAAAGCAGCAGATGATGATAATTATATAGATTGTTGGTGGAGTCCTTTGATTTCCCCCCCCCCCCCCACCCCTCCCACCTCACCTCTCTAACATCTAATCTATCTGCTGTGCTTCTTCCACACACGCCATCCACGCTGCCATGTGCATCAGACAACTTGTTGATTAGCCCGGAATCAACTTATTAATTTAACGGAATGCAGTAATGAAATTCTCCCTCCTTTGCCATCTTTGCGGTCTCTTTCCTCCCTTTGGACAACCTCCAGCATGACGTGGCCGTATAAATAAGCACTCGCAGCTTGCCTTGCCCCAATCAAGTCTGAATCAGCGCCTGCGGGTGATGTGCGAGCTCATTTCAAATGTTCAACCATGCATGATTTCGGGAAGATTGAGGCACTTCTGAGGCTTTTACATTTACTTGGGGGAGCGCAGTCAGCAAAAGGAAGTGCACGTTTAAAGGCATTCCTTTTGTGGAATTCCTTCATGTGAACATTCATGATTATTCTGTCTTGAGTCAAGAGTGCTATTTTGCGCCACAATTGACAGTGATTTCTTTACAAGCCGCACAGTGGAGCACAGGCTGAAATGATCCGCACCTGCGCCCCCTACTGGCCACAACGCCAACTTCTTTTTTCTTCTTTTTCTAACAGCAGTTATGAGAGCAAATCAATTTTGCCGTGTTATTGTAACGTCAACCAACTTTGAAAAGCAGAGGGGAAAAAGCAGAGCAAAATGGCAGCATCCATTTGAAACAAATATTTACAAACAGGCGGTGCATTTTCATGTTCGTCCAAGTTCAGTGGAATAAGAAGGCCACGTCAGGACCGGTGACTGATGCAGGCGAGCATACAAACAAAAGTGTTTTCCAGACCTCCTCATCAAAAGAGTTTTGTTTTTTTCCCCCTCATCGCAGCATCTTTTGTAGATGATAAACAGAAACGCGTTTTTGGGGAAAGGCCAGCTCTTTCCTGTCTGTTCCAAGGGCCATTAAAGTTTCCACTTTTTGACCAGCACGTCCCACGGGAAAACAAACACAGGATTAGAGCGTTACAATGAAGTTATTTGCCCCAGAGGTTACTGGCAGGCGCATGATACACCAAGCCCCGACTGTCACCACACACACACACACACACACACACACACACACACACACACACACACACACACACACACACACACACACACACATTTTTATGCCATTAGTCTGGTCTTAGTCTTCGTCCCCAGGCCTTGAAATCCCATGCGTTATCCATTTTGCTCACAAACGGAGCCCATTCATAATGGCATCCTCTCACTTCAGAATTCAAAATATGCATCCGATGTTGCTGAAGCTAACCAGTGGAGATCTTTAGATACATGTGGTGTTTGATACAAAAACAAACTGAGCCTTTGGATCTAGACCTCACCTCTACAGCGGGAACAGCAGGCGAGCGTTAGCTGGCTGCCCCGTATTCTGGAGGGAAAATTATCCAGATTGGTTGCAGATGTGAGTTTGCTCCAAACAGAAAAGGGCCTTGCCTTGATGACATCATAGGGATAGCAATGCATTCACGGTAGAGAGGAGAGAGGGATCCTGGAAAAGTTATACCACTCGCTGCAATTTATTTTCCTGCCACAACTTAAACAATTTAACAAGAATATACAACACATTGCAAATGAATAGTACAAATACTACAGGACGCACTCTCACAATGCATTGTTTCCAACTAGCCTGACTTGGTCTGACTTATGGTGTGAGCAAACATTAAGATTGGTGTATAACGGACACCACTCCGGTACTTGTGCAGCATTTCAGCCTTCAGCATTATCAGAATCAGAATCAGAACCATTTATTGCCACATATGTTTTCACATAAAAGGACACATACAAGTCCTGGCGGGCGGTGCATAACATTAAACAATAAACAATAAACACAGTGCAAGAAATAGGGGCATGTGGAATTTACAATAAAATGTACAATAGAATATCAAATAAAAAAAAGTGCACAGACAAACAGATGACAGTACTGTAAAGTGACAAGTGCATTTTAAATGACATTCGACACGTTTAAAAGAGACATGCATGGATTTTAAATTTGACTATAGAACATGTTTGCATGTTTTTATGTTTATTTGTCTCATGCCGTGTGTCTGAATAAACCTGCCTCCACCTCCATCCGACAAAGTTTGAGCTAATTTCCAGTGGAATTCCATTGCTAGGCAACAGCCTGGTTCCATGTTTGCTTCCTGTCAGCTGATGTCATTCCCATCCACTGCAGCCGGATATCAAGCAACCTCTGCATATTGATGGTTGGTTAGTTATTAATAACAAAGAATCTGTTACGATCAGATACTAGCAGCTAAGCACCACGGCGCGATGACTCTTCCTTCTTTTACGGCCTCCTCGCCATAATTAAACTGTTACACATTTATAATCTTTCTTTTAAAACTGTGAAATGTTACATATATTGTATAGTTGTAATATTACAACCATTAAGACATCCAGAGGGCTCGGTTAATGGCACAGTTTGTGAATACAAGCTTTGTGTACTTCTACATGATTTGAGTGTTTTGATACTTTCACAGTATTTATATAGCACTTAGACCTGCTTTATGAAAATCTCACTTTTTATAATAGGGGCACTTTAAAAACTGAAAGGAAAGGTTCTGTTATATGCAAAAACAACACATTCTAGGCTTCAGAATGTGCTTTTTGATAAGAGCAAAGATCCTGGCTTGCTCTTTATGACCCTCAGTAGTAGTGTCAGATAATATCTAAAGGGCTAAACCCCGCGAGCAGCAACCGGTTGGCATCGCCTTTCCTGGTCCACGCAAACCAGTTGTTGTGGACTGAAAGAGACGTTGGCATCGCCTCAGACCATGTTCCTACCTGCTGCTGTTCCCGCCACACCCCTGTAATGGCCTCTGGTTGTGTAAGGGAGTGGGGGCGGAAAGAGCCTGACGTCTGCCCTGCAGCGCTGCATAGCCAGAACTGTTCAAATATTGTCTTTGGCGCGAGGACATTTAGCTCCGGAGAACAGCTACAATGTAATCCACGTCATAGCATCATGTATGGCTTTGGCAGGCTGAATGTTAACAATGTTAATTACAAGACAGAGGAGCTCCTTTGTGCGGTTCGGTGGTAGCAGACGACACGCTGTGTGCGCTATCGCCGTGTGTTCATGCTCGACCCCAGAAACCTCTTGAATGCAAACTCTGTGGAGCTGTGCATGTACATGTCTCTGACTCACTGTTGCAATGGGGTTATTACAGAGTACAAAGCAAGCATGGCACACACACACACACACACACACACACACACACACACACACACACACACACACACACACACGTCAGAGATTCTGCTCCCAAAGTAGTTTCAGTTTCCTATCTGGCAAAAATAATCACAAATCAAGATTTTAGAAGTCCAGTTGAGATTTTCTTCAAGTCAAGGTCCAACTAAGAACAGATGAGGATCCCCGTGGCGCGGCACCGCTCGCAGGCCCCCTGTTCGTCCACGTTGTCCCAAATCCACCCGCAGTGGGCCGAGGAGTCGGTGACACGACCATGAGGGGAAGAGAGACAAGAGGAGGGGGCTGCCTGGGTAATGCTGGGAGGCTCTAATAAAATGTAATCCTATTATATGGTTCCCACTAGAGGGCAACAATAATAAAGGTTTCCCTAATAACACGAGCAGACCAAACCCAAATGGAAAACAGCTCCTCCGGTCAAGTCCCGCACTTGTACATATATCCTCTCATTAACCCAATTGCTGTTGGGCCACATTACACCGACAGGCCTTCGAGATTCAGCCCGCGATGGCGAGGCAAGAGTTAAGTCAAACAAATGTGTTTCATCAAACTGCAGTTTGGGCTCCTCTGCATAAAGGAATTGAAGGGGGGTGGGGGTGGGGGGGAGTGAGGGAATGTGCGGGTGGGAAGCAGAGCCCCGAGGAAACCAATCAGAACTTCTCCTCCCGCCCTTCCTGTGTCAAAGCCACCGGGGTCTCAGGTGTGCGTTACATTCGCTAATACCTCCCAAACTTGATTGTTTGTGTTGGAGTCATCAGAGTTTTGCAAATTAGCATTTTGGAAAATGATAGTCCCATTATTGGTAAACAAAATCGCGGTAGAGGAGATGCAAACTGGATATCAAGAGATCAGACCAGATAGCTTAGCAACCCTCCCAATGATGAAGAAGTTGAATGCTTCCTCGTTGGCCGAACACAATATTTCTTCGTAGAAAGATTACAGAAAATGCTTGGAATTTCATTCAATCCGCTTCTTGCCAAACTCTATGCACAGGAGCAGTGGGGGTGACTTTCTTTGACTAATATTAACAAGAAATGGCAACCTCCCTGCTGCTTCTACAAAAAGCACAAACTCATATTTATATGATTTGATAATGTAATGAATGAGTTATTCCGCTTCTTAGCTATCTGGCACAAATGCAGTGAAATATTCATCAGAAGTGACAAGGTGAGTGAGAATATCAATCATATTCTCAAGACAGCTGGAGTTATTAAGTGAGCCAATGTAACAGTATTACAAAACCCAGAATAACAAAGTTATTTATCTCTCTCTCTCTCTCTGCATATGTGTGTGTGTGTGTGTGTGTCTCTCTCTCTGTGTGTGTGTGTGTCTCTGTGTGTGTGTGTTTACGTGTCTGACAGCATCAGACAGAGGGAGAGAGAGTGTCGCATGCCTTCCTGTTCCTGTACCACCCTCCAACCCCAGAGCCGCAGACTCAAGGCAGTTTCCAGAATCAAACAATTTCACGCAGCTACTGGAGGAGGAAATGAACTGAGCCCAGAGCAATAATAAAATTATACAAATGTTATTACAGACTCGCCTGCTACTGTCCTACTTTAATTCAAATTTGGGCACTCCAGGCGGTGCTGGTGGCAGAGACCTTCCTGAATAAATCAACATTAGCTTACGTCTAAATTATTAAGGAAGTGGGAGTCTTTCTTGTTTATAGTATGAATTATTAAACAAGTGTTTAACGCTGTTTTTCCTCATGAATCCCCAAATATTAATTGCTAATGATCTTTAAGGTGTGTGTTTTATCTTTTTGCCCCTTCTGTTGTGTGCTGGGAATTGAAAATCTGAATTTTCAACTCGCAAGGAATCTGCCTGTGCTCGCTTAGATAAGCATGAGATGCACTTTGAGATATACTTTTCCTGCATCTGTATGATGTGCAAATGAAGACCCAGTTGTGACAATATTCCCATCATATAGGCATTGTCGGTAATGGCAGCGACTGGGAATGTAAATGAATGAATTATGGAGGCAGCCACTGTGAAGGCCATCCATGCGTTATCGGTTTTCTGCTCAACATCTCGCTGATAAGAAGCGATGTTCACAAACAGACAGCAGGAAAAGTGTTGCTCCATCACTAGCTGTCACTTTTTATTAGCCTTTTCTTTCTAATTGGGGAGTCTGCAGCAAGCCTTTTGGAACGTTGGTCAACACACAGGGAGGATTCAATGATTCATACATTATTTCAACAATATTGTGCTCTGGACGCACACGTGAACGTGTTTACTGTCCATCATAAATGTGGAATTCAAAACAAAACCAAATTTCAAATCCGACAGGGCAGCGCTGTCCTCACCTGCCGTCCGCTATTAAATCTTCAAATGAGCAAAGGCCAATAAATCCACACCGAGCCAGCCTATTCCCCCATCAAGTGTCCCAGGAGGAAATAGTCAATGCATGAAACATGACATTTATCTACTCATTTATTTGGGCTGTAAATTAATGATTAAGGGGATGTGAAAAGGGCGCTGGCCTCGAGCCACTGGAGCCATGGAGCCGTGAGGGATGCACGGCAGCCGGCCTGCAGGTGAAGATGCTGCTGCTGAGAAAACCAGTGATGTCCATTTTCAACTCCAGTAGGCATTCATTTACATTTCACACCAGTTTTCAAGAGTTAAAACTGTGACAACTTTTTAATGCAGAAAAGTAATGAGATGCAGCTTGGGTGAAAATACAAAATTGTTAAAAAAAAAAAAGAATAGCAAGATTTTGAAAGAAAAAAAGTATTTTTGTGTGAGCTCAGGGTCCTGTTCAATTACATGGTCCCTGTTATAGGGCTATGCAACACTTAATCCTCCTGTCTAGTCTTGAATTAATGGGCTGGACCAATTTTAAATGAAATATTGCTGGGACGTTTTATGAATAAACTGAATTCTCTCCTTGTTTGCAGTGTAACCCGCACATCCAAGGCTCGTGGGTGCCCTCCCCTGGAGAAATACAGATGGGAGCATTATTGCACAGCAGATAATTCCCACTGTGGCCAGTGGGTGGTGCTGTTGACACACATACAGACTGCACTTCCATGGGTCGAGAGGTGAAAAGAGAGGGGAAGTCCGTGTAGCTGTAAAAACATTTTGATTTATTATCTGATGTAGCGTGGCATTCTAGCTCTGCAACCGTAATGTAGCTGCACCATGTAGACAACTTCAGTTGACCAAGCGGGATCAGCGGGGCTGGTCATTTCCTCCCCAGTACAGGAGAAAAGAGATTGCATTGCACCTGTTCTTTTAGAAAAGGAAATAAAGTGCAGACATAACGGATCGCTTCTATTTCGAAAGCACAAAGTGGTATCATTTCCTGTGCTCTCTGCTGATGGAATGAGATTACACGAAGCTATTCTCAGAGACTTAACTCACAAGGAACACACATCCTGGACATTTATCTGGCCATAGGGAGACATATTCTGGAGGTAGATGAGCCACTCCATCATTGATCTGAACCTCCCCTCTCCCCCAGCGCCCGGCTCCAACGACCATAAACAAGTGAGACCAGAGAAACCCCTCATAGTCAGGATTACCTAATCATTTCAGGATTTTGTGACGCTATATCCTGGTCACACGTTCCTAATAAAGCCAAAAATAAAGCATTGATAAGGACTTAGAAAAACTTTATTATTACAAAATGTGTTACAGGATCTAAATCTAGATGTATAAAATAAAAATAAAAACAGCTAAGTATCACAATTTTTACTAATTTGAAAAAATAAAATTGTTTTGTGGTAATAAGCATAAATCAACAAACAACAAGGTGGAGAGACTTTTACAGAGACACTTTCTCTGACCAATGCACTGGAAATATAGACCACTGTAACACAACTCTGGTGATAATGCATGTCAGAGCTGAACTTACATTGCTTGGGACCTTAATGTGCTTAATGACTACAAGGAAATTCTCTCCTGTCATTGCACATACAGCATATGGACCACATGTGACACTAATCCAAAAATAACAAGCCTGCGTTTTCTTCTTCATTTCTCCAATTCAGCGTGATGCCCCCACATAATTTCTTGACCCCGCACATATTTCCCTAACACAATGTGCAGTCGCTTTGCAGCGTGTGCCTCATGCCAGCACTGCTGCAAAATCGTTAAGGTAGGGCCCCGGGAGGAGTATCGAACAGGTTATGGGATGGAGCCGTAACATCATATTAGCTTTATGACAATGAGAGTAATTCCGCCTTGCTGTGATGCCTCGTGGACAGAAATCCTATTCTGCTTCAGGAAGGGGGGGTCTCTCCAAAGTTGGATTGTCATTCTGGTCTACAGATTGGTCTCAATTTCCAGTGCATGTGATAGTCATACTGAAGACAACACTTCTCCCATCGGGTCCTTGAAAGGATCCTTTTTCTCGGCCTTCTCCAGATCGATGCTGAGGATGGATCCCGGCTTGATGGCAAAGTTCTCTGCCTCCACCTCCATGTATTTCCCTGAAGGGCCCTTCTGAAAGACCTGCTTCAGCCGCTTCGTCATCTCAGGGTCAGGGGAGTAGAGGTACTCATACAGGCCAGCAGCAAGGATGGCCCCCAGCATGGGTCCCACCCAGTACACCTACCATGAAGAGCCAAACAAAACACCTTGATTAGTCTGCTGGTGGCTCGTGGGAGATGTGTTGTCACTGTTCACCACACTGGCACTGGCATTGCTACCGAAATTGTCAAACTGTCCCGCTGGGTTTGGCTACAGATCTCTAAAAAGGGTCAAGCTTAATCAGAGGCAGGTAGATCAGTGTCTGCGGGATCCAGCATTTGCCTTCAAGAGAGCACACTTGTGAATATGATACCAGTGACAGTTACTGTGTTATACCCAAGCATATCACCCAACACACACACACACACACACACACACACACACACACACACACACACACACACACACACACACACAGACACACAGACACCATACGGTCTGCAAATAGCTCAGTGGAAATAATTGCCAGAATAGAAAAATTCAGCGCTAATGCTATTTTACGCCTCTTTCAGTGACATCTCATTATGTAGCTGGAGGAAAACATTCTGTAAATGTGTGATTCTTGTCACTTTTCTTGTCGTTGCACAGAGTCAAACAATTCAAGGGTCGTATGTAAGATTTTGAACCCCATCACCCGATTTCCTCCGCACATTCCCTGAGATAAGCGAAACACCATTCTTTGATTGTATTTTTAGGTGACAGCTGTTTTTACTGTTCTGGCAATGGTGCTGGAAATGTGACCTTACCGGGTTGCGCCACAGCAGACACCCACCCCCTTCAGGACATTATCATCAGCTACTGCAAATGATTTCATGGCCTTTTGACGTGGCACCATGGCAGAACATTTTAACCGGTGCCAGAGTACTAAATTATAAGTCACACAGCAATGCCGGGTAATATGTTAGCCATGCAAAATCCTCAAAGCAAGATCCCCTATTACTTAAAGTATCTCTTACCCAGTGGTTCTCAAAGTTAAGTGTGACCAGAGCAGGCGCAAAGGATCGAGCAGGGTTCATGCTGGCTCCAGTGTAAGGGATCTAGAGGACACATAACAACGATGTTTCAGTCATTACATCACATCATCATCATGTCTTCAGCTATAATGCATGTCTTACTTTGACTTACAGAACATGTCGTGCACTGAAAAATAGATCTGATGCAAGTCCTGATGTATGCATTTACTGAACATACGCAGGGAGAAATCCGTGGAGCAGTGCGAGAGATAACATCTATTTCCCTGAGCATTAATTTGCTCTGCAGGGTTCAGGGAGCCCCCGGGAGATTGGTTGCTATGCGATGGCAGCCTCCAATAAAGATGTGCATGTGGGTGTGATTCAGTGAGAAGCGTGCAATATCACACGCAGAAGACGCTTTGATGCACCTGGTCTTTCTCAAGATGCATCAGGGCTCCAGCTTTCAGTGCACGCTGAAGGGGCTGGCACTCATGTTGAGATGAATCTTTGAATCTGGGTTTTCAGGATTGGGAGTGTAGCTGATAGGTGGATAGGGTTGCAGAAGGTTGTTAAAGTTGCTGTTTTGTAGTTAGGTTTTTATATGTTTGCATATACATTTACTGTAAATATTTAATTGTTTCTATGTGACTCAGTTGGCCATCTTGCTGGAGACAAGCATGACAATTATTTCCCTGGAACTCCGTGGAAGGTACTTACTGCAAATAAGTGACCAATAGCTACTGCAAAGCCGATTGAGAGGCTGGCAGAGCCTCCTAGGTCCGTGCGTTTGGGATCACAGGTGGCGAAGATGGTGAAGACCAGTTCGAAGGTGATGAGGAGCTCCACGAGGAGGCCGTGTCCCACCGAGATGTTGGAGTTCACCTTGGAGACAGAAGGATTTCTCTAACGTTAAGAAGACTTACCATGCACACCTGGAAGAATGACTGTGGGCAGATTCCTACCGTGGTGACGCCGAAGGACCCTCTGACAGCAGCAGGTGTGACGAGGTAGAGGATCCCAGCTCCTGTAATAGCTCCCAGGCACTGAGCCACCACATAGAACACTGCCTTAGCCAGGCTCAGCTTTCGGGTTACAACCATAGCTGCAGTGACCGCGGGGTTAATGTGTCCACCACTGATGTGACCAAAACACTGCACCATGGTGGCAATGCTCAGCCCAAAGCACAGGGAGATAAGGACGAGGTCAGCTGGGGGAGGTGTCTCCCTGCCTGCAGCCCAGTTGATGGTGGAGCCCAGACCGAGAAGGACAAAGATGAGAGTGGCCAGGTATTCTCCAGACACAGCCCTCCAGAAGTCCTTGGTCCAGACCCCTTTAAATGCCACCATTATGCTCTGACAGTTACACCGGGATAGGAACCTCCTGGCAAAAAGAATAATGAGCAAAATGATTAGCCTACTTATGTATTCCTGGTGTGTGCATGTGGATGGAAATGTACTGAATCCTATCAGCACGGCCGCCTCCGGGCACAACATTTATAACTCCACTTGGGATTTAAGCCAGTGACTTTCCATCACAAAATGCTATACAGAGCATTCTTTAAACATTGTGTACAGGGGCAAATTATCACACTTACTGTCGACGCACACAACGCTTAATTGCTGTCACTCATATCACTTTGACTGTTAATGTCACAGGGAACAATCATCAGAATCTGGTACTGTACATCCAGGACAATGTTGAAAAAGATCCAAGGCAACACTCATAACTTCAGTCATCCCTTCTCCTCGGTCGAAAAGCTCAAACTTACCAAATGCAATAACATGTTCTCCCTCTCTGTCCCCGTTGAGTGTAATGTGTTTTCATTCATAAGTCCCGGTGAGTTATTCAACCAGCAGAGGCATCGGTCCTTTGATCACATCTAAAAGTTGAAATGGCCGTGTGACCCAGTGGTACTTACAGGAAGGCAGCAGGCTGTGCGAGAGCAGAAGCGGTGCAGAGAGCAGGTCTGTCAGACGAACATGATCCACACATTGTGCCCTGGGATTGTATCCAGCAGCTTTATTAAGTTACTAGCCGGGGCATCACCTCACGGGAATTAAACAGCCTGCACAGGGGGAGGAGTCGGGAGATTTGCTTGCTCTGCAAACAGTTGCACTGTTGCACAAAGTGTTACCGCACCGTGACTCAGTCAGCCTCAGCATCTTAGTCCTATCAGAGCACAATATTTACATAACCACTGCGGATCTACGCGTTAAATGATACTTTTGTTAAATTAAAAATATATTGACCATTATTATTGTAATACCACAGGAGATCCTACATACTATTTGTTAAAAGTCCTTGGTGGAAAATACAATAAATCAAGTAAAATGTTAATATACCAAGATTTAGATTTTTATCTTACTCAGATTGTTCCATGATAAGCCTTCAGGAAGAAACATGACCTATTTGATATCCGTAACATTGTAGCTGTAACAGTATAATAACTGTAACAGTATAATAGCTGTAGCAGTAACAGTATAATAGCTGTAACATTATAATAGCTGTGGCTGTAACAGTATAATAGGTGTAACAGTATAATAGCTGTAGCAGTAACAGTATAATAGCTGTAATAGTAGCTGTAACAGTATAATAGGTGTAACAGTATAATAGCTGTAACAGTATAATAGGTGTAACAGTATAATAGCTGTAATAGTATAGTAGCTGTAACAGTATAATAGGTGTAACAGTATAATAGGTGTAACAGTATAATAGCTGTAACAGTATAATAGGTGTAACAGTATAATAGCTGTATCAGTAACAGCACAATAGCTGTAATAGTATAATAGGTGTAACAGTATAATAGCTGTAACAGTATAATAGGTGTAACAGTATAATAGGTGTAACAGTATAATAGGTGTAACAGTATAATAGCTGTAGCAGTAACAGTATAATAGGTGTAACAGTATAATAGGTGTAACAGTATAATAGGTGTAACAGTATAATAGGTGTAACAGTATAATAGGTGTAACAGTATAATAGCTGTAGCAGTAACAGTATAATAGCTGTAATAGTATAATAGGTGTAACAGTATAATAGCTGTAACAGTATAATAGCTGTAACAGTATAATAGGTGTAACAGTATAATAGGTGTAACAGTATAATAGGTGTAACAGTATAATAGCTGTAGCAGTAACAGTATAATAGGTGTAACAGTATAATAGGTGTAACAGTATAATAGGTGTAACAGTATAATAGGTGTAACAGTATAATAGGTGTAACAGTATAATAGCTGTAACAGTATAATAGCTGTAACAGTATAATAGCTGTAACAGTAAAATATATGTAACAGTATAATAGCTGTAGCAGTAACAGTATAATAGCTGTAACAGTATAATAGGTATAGCAGTAGCTGTAGCCTTATCAGTAAAATAGCTGAATATTTTGGGTGCCCCTCTTATATTGAGCTTCTGCAGATATGTGAAAAGCTATATGACTTATAATGTAAGAAATGTTCTCAGTGGTCGGCAGTGAACATTTGAGGCCATGCTTCCCACAAAATCCTCACACACCCTTATCTCCTTCTTGTTTCTGTGGGGGGAAAATATCTGCAGCTTCTTCAGAAAAATAAGTCAAAAGTGTGAGAGCTGCCAGACTGAAACTATTTTGGGTGGAAGCACATTTTCTCTCCTTCTTTTACACCTCACATCACTAACTGGATCACGACTTTTACTCTAACCACAAACAAACCCTTTTAGAACTTTCATATCCAAACCTCCAGAAGAATTGTGCATCGCCTCTAATAATAATAATATAATGGAGCAAATTGGACAACTGACTCAAAGTGGCACAATCTAAAGTAACACAGTTTTTATTTCTATTAAATGTAATTTTTAATTGGATTGCATATTAAACTCAGATTCCATTTACAGAAGGTACTTTTTTGCTACAATAAAGCAGCAATGACAAATTTCTCATCAAATATAATTATGGAAACTTTGGGCTTTGTCCTTTGACAGTCTGCCATTGCTGCTTCTGACCCAATTAGTTGATGAGTGTTTGTAAGAACTGATCAGAAAATAACATTTACAGCATAAACTCATAGTATATCAAAAAGTATATTGAACTTAAAATATTATGATTCGTATTGTCACCGTTTTCCAGCCCTAATAATACTTTAATTGTCTTTGATTGTAGATGTTTGTCACTTTGATGATGATCTGAGCAACAAATAAGAAACACAGAGGACATTCTGGACAAAACATTTTTCAAGCTTCTTCTTCATACCAGCAATTATTAAAAACACATGTTATTTGAGCGATAACTGCAGGATCATCATTGTCAACATCTCTTCCTGCTATAGCATTGTGGTGAAAAGCCTAGCATGTCTCTGGTGAACCTTGATATGCTGCTTGAAAAATACTCAATTCAGTGTTTTTTTTATCAGATGGTTTGACAAGATTCTTGGAAAGTTTTAGCAGTTGCATTTCAGAATAATACGTGAAATAAAAACATAAAAACAGTACAACAGTGGACGCTGAGCGTATACTGCTTTGGCTGCTTGTTCTGATAAACATCATTACACACTCAGTTAAGCTTGTTATGACAGAAAGTGGCATTCATGAAGCATACATATATATCTTTATGACTTATTTTGTTAGACATCTTGTCAGGGCCCCGTTGGCAGAATCTTCTGCAAGAGCAATAGACAAAATGTTTTCCCATAATGCCTTTAATAATCAAAATTAGCATAAAATAGGAATACAATGCCTCATGCAAACCCCAAGCTAAAAACTAACAGGTTACAATTTGTCATGTTAGATTAGATTAGATTAGATTCAACTTTATTGTCATTACACATGTAAAAGTACAGAGCAACGAAATGCAGTTTAGCATCCAACCAGAAGTGCAATAGCAGTAAATACCAATATACAGATAATAATAAGTATTTTACAGATAATAAGTTAGTGATATAGGTACGGGATATACAGATTGATTGCGGTAATATGTACATGTTATACAGGTTGATTTGTGCATTAAATGTAGGTAGACTATAAGCAGGAACTATAAACATAATTTACTAAAGGCAAATGGGCATATGATAAGTTAAGTAATACAGATTGAGTGAACGTTAAATGTTAACACTCTTTGCAAATATAATTTTGTAATATCTTGTCATGTCATTCAGCATATTTTGGGTAACTGTAAATGATGGCAGGAGCTGCAGGTGTCTAATCTTTGCCTGTTGAAATACCACAATCATAACAAACCTGGTGATAGCAGGTTTTCAACAAATATAAATAAACACAGCTCCATCTTCCTCAAAATGTGCTTGTGATGGTGGTATTTGTGATGGAGTGATGGATTTAGTGTCCATTACTTTCTGTGGTACAAACTGGACATTTGAAACGATAAAGTAATCTATTGAAACACACGACACAGGTCTAAATGTTGGTATTTCCCCTTGGTCGCATTTGTAAACTAGATGGTAGTGGGATTGAGACAATGCATTGCAAGGTAATAGTCAGTGACCAATGTGACTAACGTGATGCTGCCTTCAATGACCTTGCTCTGAGTTTGCATGTGTTAATATGTTCCATGTGCTAATATTTGTCTTTGCAATCCTTCATGCTCCTTTAGGCAAACACTATAGTTACAGTATGTTGTTGACCATCAAGCGACAGGAAGGTCAAGAAGACAGTGAAGGTGATTTTGGATTTTGAGATAATGTGAGGCCCACTGAACTGAACAGTTACGCACAAATGTACTTTTCATCTTAACTTAAAAGGTAATAAAAACTTTTTTTTTTCGTTAAGTAGACACATTTTTCTTAAAATAGAAAATAATCACATGGATTGTACAAAGACTTATTTTCTTTATCCGTCTCTTTCTTTTCCGTCTCTCTTATCTGTATCACTCATGACGTAAAAGGAATACCTACGCTTGCCCTCCATGTGAGCACAAAGGTATTTCACAGACACACACTCGCACGCACACACACACACACACACATGCAAAAATGTGTTAAATCCCAATTACCTTTTTTTAAATAAATGGATGACTGACTTGTTGGGCTGCCGATACGTAACCTTTACTCTGGATTCTTCACCTGCTCTGCTTGGGACGGGGACGAAGGTGGTAGACGTTAACTTCTAGAACTTCAACACGTAGAGTTGTTGTGAGGATATCATGAATGCTGCATACTGCAAACAACTGTGCATCCGTGTAACACGGCCCACCCAGTGATATAGGAGGGAAAAAGATTGATAATTTATAGAGCAGATTTTGCAGACTCAGTTAGGATGTGGAGACATGCTACTCTGGAAGAAGAGGAAGATAGTCGTCATTCTTCACCAATGCCAACTAGTATCCTCTTGCATCTCCAGTCAACAACATGAGCCAAGAGGGGAAACATTTTCATGAATGGAGGAACACATTTTTCCAAAATAGAAAAGGCACTGAAATCCTATTCCAAAAGGATTGGAATAGGATTTCAGTGTTGCCGACTTGACGACTTCCTCGTTGAATATGGCGACTGTTGGAGTGCCCCGGCTACTTTCATTGGAAAAGAGCTGGCAACACCGAGCTGGGTTTTCATGTTGGATCTAAAATCTAGAGAACTCTTGCTGATTTCTCAAAATGGCCATCCCTAGCATTAAGGTTTGGCACAGTTCAGGGTAAAAAATGACCCTCTGCAATGTCACCGCTTCCAAGTTTACACTTTCAATTAATAAGGAAAACACAACAAAAAGTCATTGATAAGACAGCTCCTTGTATTCGCCATAAAAGTAGACACAACCCACACCATAATTTGACAATTTATGCATGCAATAGAGTTTTATTTACAATGGTAAATATGGCCACTGGGCTTGCTCATTTTACATTGGAATTTAAATATGCACACTATACAAACATCAATATTAATGAGCTACATAAATCGTTATAAAACAGTTTCCCCGTATCATGCAGAGTTCTTCTCCTTTATTCTGTTTCTATGGCTCCTCCAGGCGTCACACACATCAGAGGAGTCCCTTCTTTACTAATTAAAAAACTTGCCTTAATTCCTCTGCAATGCATGCATTTAAATTACGGTTAAGTCAATTAATGTTTGTTGATACAGTGTGAGTTCTGTTTGATTAGAGCGCTGTCCTCCAGATCAGGTTGCTCGCTTTCAAGAGAAGTCATTTGTTAAAACAGAATTCTTAATGTCGCGTGATTTGTTAATGTGTCACCGCTCACCCATGTTGAATTGTGCTTTACAATTAAATTCAAGTCGAGTAAAGAGGACAACAACATCTACAACTGTCCTAATATGTCAGCGCTTTTGTGCTGTTTACTCATACATAATAATGCAGACAGAAACTGTAGCTATAATAGAATTAAACAAGAGAAATATATGAAAATAAAAAATGACAAAAAGGTAAAAAAATCCATAGACTTTAATAATAAATTGAGGCTGTAGCCCTGGGAATTTACCAAAGGCAGCAGGAGCAGATTGTCTCTAGTAACAAACATGTTTTCCTTGCTGAGAATTACCGCCATGCTTCATTAGACACAAGCCACCGCCTTTGTTAGTGCTGCACCGTGCCAAGTTTTCTACATGCCACAGTGGAGAGAATCCCAACGTTGTTATATAATCTATAGGCTTGAAAGGGAGCCAAACCAGTGACCTTGTCTTGAAAGACGAGGCGCGTTAAAGGTTTGATTCTTATTGAAGTAAATGAACCAAATGGGAACAATCTCTCCGTGAAAGCTCATTTAACCTCTGACACAGAGAGACAAAAAAACAAGCCTCTAACTGTAAGAACTGATTATCATGCGACCGTGCACGAGGATGACACAGCTATGGCATGTGCATGCATCCAGCAACCAGCATGGTTTTCAGGGGATGTTATTTTTCCTACCATTCATACTTCTAGTGAGACACTGTTCTCTCCAGGAGAGGGAGGCTGTGCTCTCTAACCTCCTCTATGATGTCAAACTGATCCAACTGTAAAAGCACATGGAATGTACATATCCTCATGTAGATCAGACTTTACACTGTGGTATCATTTGAAATCTCTTTTATGAAACCGGCTCCACATTTGAACCGGCACAACAGACCTGTCGGTGAATACAGTAGTTACATGATGTCACTCTTGTACTGTACAAAAGTGCCTGTCAATGAGTTACTCTGACATTACGTTGCAACAGATTTAAAGTGAAACATCACCCCAGGTCGAGCCTATGTCCACACACTGCATCATTTTCAAAAATGCAAAGAAGTGGGCAGGGGCTGAGACATGAAACCACGGCCACTTCCGGATGAGGACGCAGCATCGACAAAAACTGATTGAAAAAAGCGATATTCTATGTGGGCACTGAATATGATGGATTTACTGTTTATCAGACCACAAACGCCTCTGGGAGCCTACTTCACTGGCAGAGGAGCAGGCGCCAGCTTCGAAGGCCGGTCTTGTACTCGGATCCAGCCCCATACATGCCATATTCAGATCTCAACGATATTCTCCTTGAGGCAGGGAGCGTGGACCCAGCACTGCCGCTGACCACCAGCCTGCCGATTGGCTTATCTTCTCCAACCCGTGTCACGTTAGCATGAAAACACGGTGGAATTAGCAAGCTAACGTTGGCTGATTAATTAGCCTGCCGCCAAATGAGTAAAATTAAACAACTTAATGCTTCAACTACACACCATATTGCGTCTTGTCATCCCCTCTCGCTCCCACCTTTCCTGTCAGTCTTCAGCTGCTCTAATAAAAAGGCAAAAAAAGCCTTAAAAAAATATATGTATATATAGAAAAAGGAACATCAATATTTACACTAGCAGAACAGAGGGATTTCATGCTTGAAGGTATAATAAGGTGGGGATGACACATTTCAGGGTGTGTTTCAAAGTAAAAGCTTTGGGAGAGCTTGTGCGGGACCACTTGGTTCAGTTTGATGACACAAAAGTATGACAGTGTTCTGACAGCAACTCTCTATCACTCTCTATTATCATTATCTACATAGAATAATGAGTAGCAATAATAGGCTAGTATGTAATATGTAGTTCAAAACATAAGAGTATAGACATTTCAAATTAGGACTTTAGTTATATATAATTATAATAAGCATCAGTAAAGGAAGTTAATAAACAGCAACAGAATAAATCAAAAAAAAATCAATACATATCATCAGGGAGAGGCAGCAGATCATTAGACCATTAGTCCAACTAGGATCCTGCAGTCGTTTATTATAATTATTGTGGGCCAAAATTAATCTCCGGGGGATTTTCTGAAAAGGTGAAATGCAATTGTGACCTTTTGTGTGAGTGTGATTGACTCACCTCACAGCAATATATAAATCCAGTGTAATCTTTGAAATAGAGTAAGCTGTCAATGCTCTGCTCACTCTTTTGCTCAGCTTATACAACTTCCCACTGCAGGCATCACTGCACTGTGTCGCTGCGGCTCCATGTTGAATCAGCCCCACCTAAGGCCCTGTTATAGCCATGCCCAATCTCCCCGCGCTCCCTCGAGTGTACGCTGCAGGGAGCGATGACACAGAGCACACATGCCAAACATTAACTGCATTATACTCAGTTCTCACATATATATCAGTAAAAAGTTTTTCCTGTGAGTCGGCCGAACCAAAATGTAATTAGTTCCAGTAGCTGGCAGTCGGAGCAAATCCTTTGGTCCGATAAACACACACGCACTCTTTCTGTTTCTTTCACTCTCCTTTTCACTGTGTGTTTGTCCGCCTGTCTCTCAGAAGCACTCAGAAGACCTTGAGATTATAGTGCTGTTGGACACAAACAACTTGACAAGATCCCAATGTGTTCTGCTGTGGGGACAGGGCACATTCCATGCAAGCTTCATTACTCCTATTCAATCATCCAGAGAGTATACTCAGATTTAATACTTGGGTGACTTGAGCGAAGGGCATCATTGCTGTGGTTCAAATCTAGGGATACAAAATAAATAAGTATGGTATTTTCTTCTGTTCAAGTCTTTAGAAGGAAAGGACAAAAGTGAATTTTGTTTTGGACAAGTCTAAACTTAAAAAAGGAGGATTTGCTTCAAGGGTCAGCCACACAACAACCTCCACAGTGTGATTATCACATTAATAATGATGATTATCACATTAATAATAATGATTGAATAATCTACTATGACTATGTTTGACCTGTCAGTGTGTGGTGGTGGTGGTGGTTCCTCCGACTTTCACTTTCCTCGCCTTCACCACAGTGCAAGGGAGTCCCCCCTAGTGGAGCATCCTGGTCCTAACATCCACTGCCACTTAATTTGTAGCAGATGAGAGACAGTGTGACCATTGTGCCCTTTGATGGGGCAGCCATTATGGCCTTGGAGAGACTCAACCTAATTTACAGGGCATTAACATGCGAACTGTATGTGCACCCATTGATGGGCAAGGGGGCTCAGCCTGTAATCCCATCCATACTGTGGAAAAGATAACTATTGTCCTCCGTCCAGCATCCTTGTCTTGCAGTCTCCATCGTGTCCCTGATATGCAGGACGGGAAATGTTTCATCTCGATACAAAAATTAACAACAAGGTCCTATGGTGGAAAAATAACTGAATTTGCAACATAATGGGAACGAAAAGTTATTTTAATTTGAGGACACTGAAATCCCAAATGTGATTTAAAAAAAATACATATTTTCAGTTAGGATATGCACCTAAAAGGATATGCACTTAATCGATCACCCGGCCTGGATAAGTACCTCATGTCATGAGGGGCCTTTATGGAAACATCGCACCATGTTCCTCATAAGTCATCACCTGCTGAGGATTTAATTTTAAGACCCCATCTCTCTCTCTCTCTCTCTCTCTCTCTCTGTCAGTCTCACTCATCCATTATGACTTCAAAGAGATTCAGTCTCCACTGCTAATACTGTTGTAGAGTTGCAAGAGGAAGCTATATGTGAACAATAAGAGAACAAATTGAGGGCTCCAGTTAGACAGAGGCTATCAGCACTGCAGACACTCAGGACACAGCAACATTTCAGTGTGATCACCCGACTGGAAAATGGCAAACAATCAATTGGACTCTAATCTAACACACACACACACACACACACACACACAAACACAGACAGTTTCCCACTGAGTTTTACAACATGCACTGTTGTGCTGTGTTTTTGAATACCCCGTCCGACAGACTCAGACTCACTTTAAACTGAAGGATGACCTGACTATCTCAGTATGCCATGTCTTCATTTTAGTGCACTTGTGAACTGAGAGCATCATTTGGGCCTCCGCTCTTCCTGGAAAAGAAACAATCTCGCCAAGCCTGTCCCGGTTCTCTCAAGCTCAGTGTGTGATCTACCGCCCAGTGAGCAAAGATCATAAATATCTTGCTCTCACAGCAACTAAGCACTGTTGAGTGACTTTGTCGACATCTATCCCTTTTTTCCATTTTTTTCTCTAGAGGGGAACAAATTGTTCTGTGTTGTGGGAGGACCGATGTGAGTAAATACTGTAGTTTCCTGGGCTTTCAGTCTCGTAGACCGTAGCATAGAACCTCCGGCCTCTTGTTACATCCCACCGAGGAATTTGAACTTCTAACGTTCCAGTTTGACACTTTCTTTGATTGATGTTTATTTCTAAATTAGTAAATGTCACAACTGGTGACTGTAAGTCCATGTTTATTTTTTTCCAAAGCAACAAATAGTCATTTGGAGCAGCATGCGTGTGATGTGCAGGGACTGGCTTTCTGAACATGCTCTCTGAAGAGCAGTGCTGGAAGGAGCCTTCAGATCCTTCACACAATGTTAAAATACTCCATCAAAGGAAAGGTTTCTGCTAACAACACTATATACAATCCGGTAGTTTAGTCCAGCGGTCCCACAGCGGATCAAGGCCCTCCAGAGTCAGGGGTCGTGATGTTAATACAGGAATGATGAAAAGACAAAGTCCTAGCTAGGTACTTTTGGATGGATTTCTGCGATTTCTTTCTCTAATCTTTGTTTTTTTGTGAAACATTGGAGAGTGTTTACCTCCCTTGTGTTGTTGGTATCGTTGTTTTGCTCTTTTATGTGCATATGTATGTTAATCCTTTTGTCCTCGTGTGATACAAAAAAAGATAGTTAGCAACAGCCTGCTGCCTGAGAGAGAGTGCTGACTAATTGAAAGGCTTTCTGCCCGTTAGGCCAACTTAGGCCAGAGCAGCCGCTTAGTGGACACTGCTACACGGCCTCAAGGCCATGTGCATTTTGAAATCCATCTTGAAGGACAGAGAACATTTTTGTTTTGTTGTGGATGTCAGGTTTTAAATTATGTATCATAATGGTGGGGTGGGGGTTGATGTCACGTAACAAATATGAAAAACATATAAATGTCTACGCCTGCTCAGTGCCTTTGATAAAGTTGGATTTGTTTTCCCTCTGCGTCTCACCGACAGATTCACATTGATATTCATCATCGGGTTCACAATTAGTAGGTGTCATAATTACACCACTTAAAGATAGTAAATCATATGAGGATGCTAACACGTCCCCCATATTGACACCCTGTTGTTTAAGAGTTGATTTTCCTTATGACATCTTTACAGATGGCAAAATGCAGGTGATTCTTGATATAGTCTATACTTAACAAGACCTAATGTAACGCCATAGTTGCAAGGTGGTTAACATTGCATTGGGCAGACTAAGAGTCATCAGTTTGCTAAGATGCTCTCATAGCACCTTTATAACGTGATAATACTGCAAGTCAATATCGTGTTAACTTGTTCGACTGCTCCCAAGTGTCCAACAAATTAAAAATAAATCACTTTGTGCCAGTTTAAATTAACAGAATTGGCCTTTAAAATGAAATGGTTCTCCTTATGCATAGATCTGAAACTTCTACATCCAACACCACTACTTAAAACTGCAACACTGCACCCAAAGGAGTCGCTGCGTGGCATTTGTACTACACGTTTGTCACGTGTAGGCAGAATTACAAGACATAAGCCTCCACCGGAAGCAACTAAAAGGCTGCCCATCATAACTTCAAACTAAGACAAATAGATGTTGTAGATAAATGGCAGAATGCTGTTTCTGGTGTTTGGTTGTGATACTTGTCAGGCAATGCTTAAGGAAAACCACAGAGTACACAAGCTCTAAAAGCACTTGTGTGTGTGCCATTCTGACACATGTAGACAGAATGAACACAGTCTTTCTCATTACCAAGCCTTCGTGGAGGCAAGCTGTCAGGTTGAAACCCACAGGAGCCTTCTGCAGATGCTGCAAACCATCAGCCTCAACTCTCAAAGCGAAGGAAATGGGATGTCTGCTAGCATCAGCATTAGAGGGGAAAGAAAATATTTACGGGGAAAGCATTCAAACTGAATTTCTGATTATAAACCAACACTTCCAAAAGGTGTTAGTCCATTGGGTTCAGGTGGAGTATACAATCTGCTGTCAGCACTGCGAGTTGAGAGTTAACACGAATACGGCTGAAGATAGCTGGATGTCTCAATAGCAAAACATCAGCTGGCAATGCTGCGATCCCTCACTGATGAGGGGAAAAAATAATTGGCGCACCACTTTTTATAGAATTAGTGTGAGATAGAGTGAGAGAGACAGAGTGAGAAAAACCAAGTGTGAGAGAGAGAAAGAGAGAGAGAGAGAGAGAGAAATCCACCAAGATGTCCACTGACAACTCCTGTATTGACCAATAAGCTCAATATGTTATTATAATGAGTTATAGCTCTTGCCTCACCATAGATATTGATCCAGATGCCAAGATGCTCTTGTTTATGCAAAGGTCAGCCAATTATATTCAAATATCTGTGAATAATGTTTGGTATAATCAAGATAATTATCCTTCAGAAGCATTATTCACAAGAAATCAGCCCAAACATCATATTTTGTAACTTAAAGGGGTTGTTTCATTGTTTGATAGTAGCATCAAATATCTGTATGATTTACTCAGAGTACATTTAGACTGACCTACTTTTAAAATGTGTACTTTTTACTTTAGTAAAATTAAATTGTATTTCTCTTTCCATCCGTGCCCGTTATTGTGCTGCACATCTTTAAATGCATCAAAACTTAGAGGGATGATCACTTATTTACACCAGAAGTGTTGTGAGGTAGCCGCAAACACTCTCTGTATTCCTCTGTCTTCATCCACTTTGAGTCTGAAATGTCACACTCTCTCTCAAATTACCAGGCCAGATAGTGGAAACGCCAAACACCCTTTAGTGTCATACACACTCTGTGCTCTATCCTGCTCAGCTGGTCACTGGGGGAAAGGGAACCCCATTTAGAAAACATCAACTCCTTGTTTTATAGCAGAATCCCCTTCCTCCAACACTACAAAGCACCACCTAATGATGCTGTCAACTCATTTTGGTTTTGTCTCGCATGAGGGGTTTCCAAGAAGGGCAAATCCTAAGGGTGGTGCAATAAAAGGGGGAAACTGAAGGAAGTGTTGTTACACAGAACAAGGGCCATTCAAGCTGATTGGAAAGATTACAATCAGCCTGACTGTTGGACAATAAATAAGGCCATGCACTTTAGACAATGGGTTTTCAGTGGTAGAGGCTTTTGTCTGCATGTTGTTACTGGTATGAAAGCTTTATTCCTCTTCTTGTATCTTACTGTAATGTCTCCCATGGAGTCTCCCTAACAAGACAGGAGTAGAGCATGTTATAAATAAAACTTCTCCGGTAGCTTCTCCCACCAATTATATGAAATACTTTTGATTCCCTATGCATGTTATTCATTGATGCAGCCCTTTGTTAGTGTACTTCCACTAATAAAGTAGTCTCTTGTGAAGAGCCATTGAGCATTGCTTCTTTAGCTTCAGTGCCAAGCACGTCCTTTTCATTGCACTCAGTACACCCATCTACTCTTGGATGGAGACTCGGTCATCAGCTCAGTGCTGGAAACATTTTATTCCTCTTCACTTTCCAAAAATAGGCCGACGTTGGAGTTGGGCCCACAGAAAGAAACATAGCACTTGCTCATTTCTTCTATCACCTTGCTGACAGAATATAGAGCCGCCTAGCGGCCTGAAAGACAGACGGAAGGCTTTGCATGAACGGCCCACGGGGCAACAGATGTCCTGGGCTCCCGACTACCAAACCAACGATCAAACAAGAGGATACACCAAAGGCAAATTAAACTAGAAAGAGTAGAACAATTGACCGCACAACACCTGTTTCTTACACACAAAGATCAATTCACTCATCACAGAGTGTGCTACTCAGTCAGGGAAGACACAATATAAAGGCAATCAATTTTGACCATTTGTCTTTCTCAAGAAAGTACCCCAACCGTATGGAAGTGAAGTACTAAATCACTGAAATAGTTAAGATGGAGTCTCAGTACAAGTACCTATTTAACTAGAATATCACAGTCACAGATCACAGATCGGATCTGCACTAAAGGGAACAAAGGGAGCAAACATATAACTCTTTTTTTTGCCGCTGATACTAATTAATAATCATTGATGATCCATATTGACAGGTACAGATCTCTTTGTTGATTATACCGCAGGTCTACAAGGCTCCCGACTGTAATTTTCTTTTGCAACCGTCCAACAAATGAAGTCAGTGTAAACCACCAAAAGTAAAGTTATCTATTGTGTTTTTTCTTCATAAAAACACAATTAAAATGAAATATATACAATATATATATATATATATATATATATATATATATATATATATATATATATATATACAGTATATCTGTGGTATCTCACCTTATTTTTTTCTTTCAACATAACACTTGGCACATTCTGGCAGATGGTCTGCAGAATGTGTGAAAGACATATTCCTGCTGCAAGTTGAAATACCAGGAGATTCTAAGGTTTGTTTGTGCATTGTTCACAGTATAGAGTTATAGCTCCGATGCAGGATACAGAAACCCCACTTAAAGAAAAATGCGAGTCTGTCAACACACCTATCGAGCTTATTATCCATTATGCTTTATTGTTTGGTTAGATAATATGTCAAGAACTTTAATAAGAAAACTATAAAGAGGAATGCATTCAAAACAGGTTTTAAGAGTCAATCATCACAAGAGAGAACAACACAACTCTTCCACATTAATGTAATCAGTATGAATGGAATAACAGCGGACTTTGTATCATTAACAATATGATATAAGCATAATCAATGAGGGTAACACAAATGAGGTCTTTTGATTATTTTCCTTTTATATATTTGAGTATTTTCCCCCTTTTCTCACAATACTATCTCCAGGAAGAACCCTGCTGATCTGTCTCATAATGGTGCAGTACCCGTGCGGTGCCTCAGGATGGGGCCAGTGTGCTTTGGAACACACACACCTCCACCACCTCCAGATTCCACACAGACCCACAGCTTTATAATCTGAGTGACAACTACAGCGGCATTATATAATATTAACTTAATGGTGGATGTACTGCCACAGTATGAGCTCCCTGCCAGCTTTTCGAAGCTATTTATATTTCTATCAGTCTCATCCCTCTATTAACAGGATGATGGCTTTGCAGTTGTGTCAAAATCTCAGATTGTCAAATTTCAGACAATCACTGTCTGTATGCATAAAATAATGGCTTGAGAGTGGTAATTGTATTAGTATAGAGCAGTATATTCTCCAAGGGTTTAGTTGTATACCCTACTGTACATTCAACTTCAAATCCTGTAGCGTTGACAAGTCAGTTTGCTGTGAATCTAATGAGCTGTTGGTTCGGGGCATTGTTAGCTAAGGTAGCTAACTGGGGCACAAACAAGGCATACAATACATAGTTTGGCACATTTTTACACTTGTGTTTTTGTGCGCATTAAACAATTTACTTGTAATGTGTTCATCACTCAGCTTTAGAGCTGCTGCTACATGCACATTGTGTTTGCTTTGGACAGATACAAGCTAGCTGTTTCCCTCTGGTTCTAGTCTTTGTGCTAAGCTAACCGGATGCTGGTGGGTAGCTTAATGCTTACTGTACCGTACAGACACAAGAGTGATATCAACTATTCTAATGCAACTCTGGCAATAGGCACATTTTCCAAAATGTCAAACTATTGATTTTAACCTAAACTTCTAACCTCAATGTATACGGTCAGCTCCCAGAAAAATATAATTATGTCTGCCTGACACTAGTAGAGGATGACTGAGCCTTTTGTAACTTAAAAAATACACATATGCAATACTTTTATTTTCTAAACTACGTGAACAAATTGGCATAACATTGAGGGCGTAAATATGTAGATTGTTATTCAATGATAAATATAACAAGGCTATAGCATGGCAACAATTACTTATTTTCTTGGCTAGCAGCAGAGACCAGCAGAACAAATTTACATTAATGAAAACAAAATCAATATTTGAATAAAAGCCTTTGAATAAAAAAATGTAACCAGATGTTTAATCCCCAGTGTCATTTCACATGACCCTAGAACCTTCAGTATACCCAGTAATCAGACGAGACCTCTCCAGAAATATTAATTTCAGTAAGATAATGTAACACAGTATAGGGCTGCGGCAGTAACTCATACATTCAGATGTCTCTTTTCCCCTTTATGCCTGAGTTCAAACTGCATAATTGGTAGCCTACAGTGAGCGTTTTTGAGAGCATGCATAGGAGGAATATTTCCCTGTGGTGACATATAGTTGATGCAGAACAAAAATGACATTTTCTTCCCCACATGGTTCAACTGCAAGTATAAAGCACAGAAAGAAAGAAGAAAAAAAAAGCATTTTCTCTGCTCTCGCAGCATAGAACACAACACAGAAAGGTCCTCACACTGTTTTCTCCAACATGGACACACACATAGTGCATTGCAGGCTACTCGGTGTGTGTGTGTGTTTACTGTATGGAAAGCCAACATGTCCTCCAGACACCAGCATGGAGACATGCATCTGTGCCAGTAATATTTCAGCAAATTTCAATACTCTGCAGTAGCAGACTCCCCAATGAACTTTACAGGGTATTGATATTTTGTTGGGGATATTTGTGCACACATCAGGCAATGGCGTATACGCTCGCATGCTGCTGAGCGTCTGGGGAGGTTGAATTGTGAATTTGAAACAGTGAATCGGTAAAAGTGGTCTGTTTTTGGAGGAATGTGGAGGGTAGTTGCGTTTTAAAGAAAGGGGTACTGAGGAATTGTTCCCTTGTGTAAGTGGATGTGACAGCTTCTCACCCAGGAGAGCACTTGTACTGAGCACACACTAGAGGCCAGCAGGGCCACCTGTCACACAGATCTGTGACTAAAGAACTCTATTAGTGAACAAGCACCGCAGGGTAACACACACACACACACACACACACACACATGCACACGCACAGGCGTGCTTACACTCACAAACACATGCACACAAAATCAATATGCAAATGAATGAAAAGGAGCCATAAATGTAGAGTTATTAGGTAAGGATACAATAAATTTAGTGAAGGACGAGACAAGACAAGACTAGATTGAAAGTCCCATTCAACATTAATGCTCTTTTGAACGATCCCATTCTCCATATTATATATCCTCCTTGTCACTACAGGCTTCGATATCGTTGCTCAAAAGGAGCATATTTTCACTTTACATTATTTAATGTACACACAGGGTGTGGATGCCGATGTAACACAATGTTCTCAGGACATATCAGGTGGCGCACAACCATGTTTCACTTTGTCCACACTCCACTCGCCACATGACAATTATCAAGATAGATTTGCACTAAACCGTATGTACCTCCACGAAGGCACTCGTGTATTTGAAAAGATAAGTCAGGCTTTGTGTTGAAATAAAAATGATTTGTATTTCAAATGAGCATCAAGAGGGGGGGGGGGGGGGGGGGGGTTGTGAGAGGCACACTGCAGGCTTCATTTGGCCTTTTGCGCTTGCATGCATGCAACTTTCCGTTTTATTGTCTGAAATAATTGGGCTGTCAGGGCTCTTTTGCTTGGTCCTTGTCCTTGAAGCCTTTTGTCATTTTCCCCCCACTCCTACCCTCCTTTGGAGAGAGTATAGTGGTGATGTTTGATTTTTAAATGGCTGCTGGAATAATATCCATGAAATCAGGGATGATCGCTGCTGTCTCTCAAACCACTACCTCCCCATTACCTCCCAATTGCAGGCTCTCACGTGACGCTGTCTAACTGATCCACGGAGAGAAATTCATTGGAACAGGTGGAGCTGTGGACCATATCCCATTAGTGAGCCTGCCAAAGGCCGGTCCCTGCAGGAGCAAACCCTCCTCCTCATGCTCCATAGGCACAGGCAACTGTATATAGACTTAAATTTATGGGCTAAAACCTGCTTCTCAGGCAAAAATAGGGAGGGAATGATGAGCATATAGATCACAGATTTCATTACCTTTAATAAATCTGTAAAGATGCATGATATAAAACCCCTTTTTTGGTGAGGAATGTACTTAGCCTGGAAACATTCAGAGAGCAGTCATTTGCAATGAAAGTCAGTGGCTGAAAATGTACTGTGGGCTTGTTGATGTGTGTATTGCGGAGTGCATGTGAAGGGCGGACATGGCTCTGACTTTGGCTTTGACGGGCTCGGCTGTTAGCCCCTGGCTTTGTGACTCTTCCCACATGGCAACACATTATGGCAACACTCTCAAATCTATACATAGCACAATGAATAATGTCAAAACAAATGAGAGCAATTGTGCGCAGTGATCTGTTTTCTACTTTCTTTTTTATGTTACAAGAAAATGAAAGCCACACTTCACACGATGGGAAAGAAATGTGAAAAAAATGTTTTTTAAATATTCATAGTGTCATGTGCATGCGTGTGTGCATGATTAGATGTGACCTCTAAAAGTCACGTCAACTGCTCAGATGAGTACATGAAAGCTGAAGGAAAAATGTCTGTGTGAAGACTATTATGTACACTTGAAAGTGTACAAGCACAATTAAATGTGCTATAAATGAGATTGGGAGTAAAACGCTTTACCAATTGGAAATTGGAAAATGATTAGGCTTTAATTGACAGGTTTTTGTATTCGTAAGAGTGACCATACAACAGCTTTGTTTGCCTTTTTATTGTATTTGAATCCAGTGACTGCTAAATGAAACACAGTAGATGGTGTCCTCCACTCGGGGTGTGACGTGTGTGTACTGTCTGGGGCTTCAGTGGTTCATAATATCCGCCTCTATTATGACGGATCGTTGTTGAATGTTGAAGCATAAAGAGACTATAAAAAAAAAGGTCTATCCTCTGTTGTACTGATACCAATTCCTGACTTTTGCCGGTTTGTATTTCTCCTCACAATGCAGTACATGGTAGTAAACCTGTAAACATATTCTTGTAACTGGATCTAGTTTACACAATTGTGAAAATGCAGTTATGGTAGTGCCGGAGAGGCGGAGTGGATTTTGTTTTACTCTTCTGATCGGCTGTAGTAGCATAGTAGTGTGGTACTTTGGCAAGAGAGAGAGAGAGAGAGAGAGAGAGAGAGAGAGACAAAAGGATCGCGGATGAAACAAACAGACGCGTTGCCATGGCACATAATGGTTGGAGGAGAGGATCCTGTGTCTTCAGGAAGAACAATATCAGAGCGCTGCTACACATGCGGTGCCTTGTCCTCCTGTTGGGCTGTACACACCGACGCTGTTTATTTGGGTTAGCTAAGTATCCTGTTCTTCTCATGTCAGTTTCCTACTGGCTGGAACTGAATGCCGTTGAAAGGCTATGAAAAATGTATCCGAGTTAGACTCCTGGGTCCCATGCTGAGCTGGAAAGCTGATTGAAGAAAAAAGCAATATAATTATCCTCATCAAGGGAAGAGCCTGTTCGGTATTTATATTCCGAAAAGCAAGTCTCGCTGGCGCCAGTAATCCTTCTTTTCCCTTTATGCTGTCTTCGTCCGCCTTTAAACTTAACACATAACGAAGATGTATTGTGTTCTATGTGTTCTATCCAGTTTGAGTTTTCCACCCATTGTCGGATATGATATCGAAATTTTAAGGATAATAACTATCTCAATTCACAAGTGAGTGGGAGAGTGTCCTTGAAGCACTTGTGAACTGAAAAGTGTTGCATTACTCACTTGGGAGTGGTGGTTACTAAGGATTCAGTTCATGACTCTGAACCAAATGGGTAATGTCAGAATTATAATAAGAAAGTTCCATCTCATTTTACTTGACCTTTTGTTTGAATACTCCCTCTTAGCGTGTACTTTACAGCAAAATCAATATGTGCCTCATGGTGCTCTTATTTTTCAAAACAACGGCCACTGGCAATTTACTAAATTCTTTAAGTCAACCAGGTAAAATCCCGGGATTCTGCGGTGTTTAAATCACATAGAGTTTAAACCTCAACATCACTGGAACTGCTCTCTCCTGGCTCAAATCATATCTTACAAACAGACAACAATTCATCAGCATCAACAACTGCACCTCCTCCACCGCTCCTCTGTCTCAAGGCGTCCCCCAGGGTTCGGTGCTTGGTCCTCTCCTGTTCATCCTATACCTGCTCCCTCTTGGCAACATCATACGGCAACATGGTCTCCACTTTCACTGTTACGCAGATGATGTCCAGCTCTACATCTCCACAAAGGCCATTACCACTGCTACTCACTCCACTCTGACCGACTGCCTCACTGACATTAAATCATGGATGCAAACCAATTTTCTCAAACTCAACTGTGATAAATCGGACATGCTCATCATCGGCCCCAAATCTCTCACCAAAACCAGCCACAACTTCTGCCTCACCATTGACCACTCCACTCTGTCTCCCTCCCCACACATCCGCAACCTTGGAGTCATGTTTGACAGCAACCTCTCCTTTGAACACCACGTCAAACAAATCACCAGAACTGCCTTTTTTCACTTAAAAAACATAGCCCGTCTCCGCCCAACACTCACCTCATCTGCTGCCGAAACCCTAATCCATGCCTTCATCACCTCCAGAATTGATTATTGCAACAGTATTCTTTATGGCACATCATCCAAAATCCTTAATAAACTTCAATATATACAGAACTCTGCTGCTCGCCTGCTCACCCACTCCCGCTCCCGTGACCACATCACCCCTGTTCTCCAGAACCTCCACTGGCTCCCCGTCCTACAACGGATCCATTACAAAATCCTTCTCCTCACTCACAAAGCACTCCATAATCAGGCCCCCTCCTACCTCACCGACCTGCTCCACCACCACACTCCATCCCGTCAACTCCGCTCCTCTGATGCCAACCTCCTATCCATCCCCCATAGGACCAAGCACCGGACATGGGGTGACAGAGCCTTCTCCATAGCTGCCCCCTCCCTCTGGAACTCTCTCCCCAAACTCATCAGAGACTGCACTGACCTTTCCATATTCAAATCACAAATCAAAACCCATCTCTTCAGAACTGCTTTTAATGTGTGACTGTGTGCTCTATGTTCTTATTTTGTGTATGTATTTTATTTGTTTTATTGTTTAGCTTATAGGATGATTTTAAAATGTTATGTAGAGTGCCTTTGAGTATTTTGAAAAGCGCTATATAAATTAAATGTATTATTATTATTATTATTATAGAAACGGAGGTTTTCCTCAGGCTGAGAAGTGAATCAATAAAGTTCAACCGAAATGTTCAGCAACAATACCGGAACAGCTTAAACCCCGGAGTAGCCTGTGACCTGGAGGTTGTTTAACGTGGCTTTTTTATGCAAATTTGAAATCCAATTTTGAAAGTTCAGTCTGGGCAGGTAGCCTCCATCTGCAGCAAATAAACAGAAACCCAAATGTACACACCTTGTTATTTAGAAACAAGTCAATAAACTCGGAGCATTGCCAAACTAATTTTCCTTACAGAAGGTTGAGGTAAGGGAGATGGAAAAAAAGCTATAACAGTTAGACTGCTCTAAGGGATCTGGGTTAGATGGGTTATCTCCTAGGTTTTTACGAGACGCCGCTGCCCAAATAGCACCATACATCTCACATATTTTTAACCTGTCTGTTGAAACTGGTGTTTTCCCTGAAGACCTCAAAAGGGCCAAGGTAGTCCCCCTTTTTAAGAAGGGAAACAGCCATGATCCCGGCAACTACAGACCAATTTCTATTTTAGGCACAGTATCAAAAATATTTGAAAGGTTGGTCAATGAGCAATTTAATGAATACATGAATAAAAACCATTTCATGTTTAAATTCCAATCTGGATTCAGGAAGTCACATTCTACCGAATCATGCCTACTCTATTTATCCGACATCATACACAGGGAAATAGATAATGGAAATCTCTGTGGAATGGTGTTATTGGATCTTCAAAAGGCATTTGATACGGTAAACCATGACAGATTGATTGCTAAACTTGAGGCCTTGGGGGCAGACAGCGCCACCTGTAGATGGTTTAGATCTTACCTATCAGGGAGGGAACAATTGGTGGTCTTGGAGGGGCTATTGTCAGACCCTTGTATAGTAGAATGTGGAGTTCCACAAGGAAGTATACTTGGACCATCATTATTTTTAGCATATATCAATGATATGGCAGATTCCTGTTCATGTGAATTATTTCTGTACGCAGATGATTCTGCACTTTTAATGTCTCATAAACAACAATCCATTCTAGAGAGTAACCTAAGCTCTGAGCTATCCTCTGTAAACAATTGGCTTATTGACAATATGCTATCACAAAATTTTGATAAGACAGAGGCCATCCTGTTCGGCTCAAAATATAAATTACATAGATGCCCGGAATTTAGGGTTATTTTAAGTAACGTTGTGGTTAATACAAAAACGTCAGTAAAATATTTGGGATGCATTTTACAAAACAGTTTGGATGGCAGAAAGATGGCAAATAAGGTTTTGAGTAAAGTTACCGGGCTAACAAAGTTTTTAGCTAGAAATTCAAAATTTTTAGATAGGTCAACAATGATCATTTTAGCCAACACTTTAATTTTAAACCAATTTGAATATGCATGCACTTCATGGTTTGAAGGCCTAACAAAACGACTTAAAGGGAGACTGCAAACAGCACAGAATAAATTAATAAGGATCATTTTAAACATGGGCCATAGGTCTCATATAGGTAGGTCACAATTTGCTGAACTTAACTGGCTCCCTGTTGAGTCACGTGTTGTTATGTCTAGACTGACCATGATTCATAAAATATTGTATGATGGTAATGTCCCAAATTATTTGCTGTGTCTTACTACGAAGGTGAAAGACAAACACAATATTAACACTCGTGGCAGCATATCAGACCTCTGTCCTCATGCATTTAAGACGGTGTTGGGAAAACAAACATTTGCCTATATAGGGGCAGTTCAGTGGAACAAGTTAGACCGGCAAATTAAAGTGATTCTTAACATAAACTCTTTTAAAAAGAGGACCAAGGACTGGTTACTAGAGAGGGTAGCAGAATAGAACCAGAGACAATTACAGTTATCTTTTATATTCTTGTTTATTTAAAATGTTTGTATAATATTTTATGTCATTGTTATCACACAATCTGTAAGTGTCCTGTCCAGATGTTATATGTTGAGGACCACAATGGAAATAAGTCCTGGACTTTATTGTGTTTTTATCCTCGATTGTATCTGATGCCTTTTGTATTTTATGTTTGAGGTATTTTTTGATATAATTAAAATAAATCAAATCAAATCAAATCAAAAGTCGCCCATTCTCATTTTGTGCTGCATATTCTGCAGCATATTCATATCTGTTGAGTGAAGAATAATTTGGGAAGGCACCACTGAACTAATTGAGGAACTACTGCACCGCTGCATCCCACTGCTGCTTTCCAGCATGTTGAGGATTTTGCTGACTGGCCCAAAAGTGCAGCGCTACAATTGCCCTTCAGAACAAAGTGTAGCTCGGACAGCGGCGGTGGCCCCTTCTCACCCCATCCTTAACATGCTGCTCCCCTGAGACCCCCTCCCTCTTTGGCCCCGACACACAAAAAAAGGCTTCAGCGTGGCTGAGTTCCAACCTGCAGCCTCAGCCCTCCCCAGATCACGACTGACCTGTTACAAAGCAGCATGCACTCATACAATCGGTGTCATTGCAGGTTACTTAAAAAAAAGGTAAACTATTTCTGTATCCATGTGACATAATATTGTTTGCTTTTTTCTTCCCCTGCACTATGTGCACCTGTAAGAAAGCTACATTCCTTACCCTCAACAGAAAACTGGACTGCAAAGACATCCATGATATGGAAAGAATGACCTTCCTTCTGAGACTGAGAAGGGATATATACATAGCTAGATGGACAAAATGGACAAAATATATGTCAAAATATGGTGACTCGACCTCCCTAACCTCACAGGATTTTGAACTTTGTTGGCTCCAGAGGCTCAGTATCTCTTAGAAGTACAAGCACTATGATATGTTCACCAAGATGCAACCCCATATATACTAAGTTAAAGAAACCCTGTGAATAGAACTCTTTGAATATATGTATTACTAGAGATCTGTGTGTTGGACTGAATTTATGATTGACTGACAACGTTGGTGAAGTGTTGCATGGTTGTTTCGTTTGTTTTGCTTTCTTATTTTTACTTATTTACCTGCTTACATATCTTTATGGCCCTTCTTGGCCAGATGCATGGTTAATTTCTTGTATTCATTCTTAATTTTTGAAGGTTGTATTCCTGTTAAACTGTAAAAATACCCAAAGAAAATATTAAGTACAATAAAAAGAAAGCTACATTCCATTTTGGAAAAACGGCATAATTCAATTTCTGTCTTATAAAAGTTGAACATACCCCTGTATCAGAAGTGCATTATTTGCTCATGGCTCTGCATGCTTCGTGTCTCACTTTTAACGTGCACATTTTGTCATTTGCAATGACTTGAACATCATTAGAATTAATTTTGCACAACCATCTCCGTGTCGACTTACCAATATTTGGATGGTTTCTCATGAACGAATATGAAGAGATCTGTGGACGTTCTGAAAGAGGCAGTCTTGCTGCTAGCACAGACCAAAGCACTCATGTTGTAAGACATCATGTACGATATGTTGTGCACGGATACAGTACCAGCCAGGATACACAGAAAGAACATTAGTAAAGTCCTTATTAATATTCCAAGAAACCAAACCCGCTGGGGAAAGATGTAAAGCGACAGTAAATCAAATGGCTTTGAAGCATACGGACAAGTAATGAGTTCATTAAGACAGCACTTAGCACTATATATGCCGTGCTGCATGATAAAGAAGAAAAATTGCTTTTCTGTGGAAAATACATTTTCCAGTAATAAGTTGCACAGTGGAAATATTCCATTAGAATCAGATTTTCTTTTTTTCTTTTGTATGTTCCACTGTATTAAGCCTATACTCTGCACCACTTTGGCATGAAATGTGAATAATATGTTATGTTATGAATACAATATGTTTTGGTGTGTGCATTGGCTGGTAGATCCATAAGATCCCTTCCCATTTGTGAGAGGAGTGAAATTATTTTCTTGGTTGTGCTTACGAGGACATCTTCTGCTGTAAATGACCTGTCTCCTGATTTAAAACAAGTTATATAATGTGTGCTTCTGCAATGCAAGTTTTAATAAAGGCAGCATCTGAGAGTTGTTAAAAAATACAAAATAAATAGAAAATGTCACTAAAAATGGCTGCACATCCCATCCCTCAGTAATGTTACTGTGCCTCATGAATAGTAAAGCTAGGTTTATGCTACTAAAACATACAGTAAATAAATAAAAATAAAAGTAAACCAGAAGAGTCTCTGCAAAGCCTATCCAAAATACAAATAAGAAGAGAGAAGTCGCAGACTTATCAAAATGCAAACTCCACCGCCATGAGGGGGGGGGGGGGGGGGGGAGAGAGAGAGAGAGAGAGAGAGAGAGAAGAGGCCCAATGGCGAGCGTTGCACCTGATTGGATGGTTGAGACGATGTGGAAAGTATGAGGCTTGACAGCAGATGTAGTTACAGTGTTGAACTTCAGTAAATACCCAACATGTTAAATGCAAATATAAGATTAATATGAGAACGGCATAGCGGCAAATCTTTAAAAAAGCTGCAGCATAATTAGTACAACCCTAACCCAAGTACATTGCTGCCATGACAATGTCCCGTGGCAATGAGACCTGCATTAAGTAGATAGGCATTTACAAAGCCACAAAACAATCTTAATGGTGTGCTTATTGAAGTGGAGAGTAATTAAGTCAACATGTTGTAATCACATAGTTTTGACTGTTTCCCGTGATACAGCACCACACAGGAAATAACTCAAACAAGTCTAATCATCCACTCCAATGTAAATCTTTAAATCAACGGAAGCTGTCAAGTGCAGGTTTTTTGTTCTGCTTTAATAGAAACTACATGTGACTTCTTCCTGCGCGTGGTACAACGGCGTTATCGGCATCAACCACCCAGTATTAAAGGAATGCAAAACACTACACTTCAACCACATAACGAGCGGCCGTCAGTCCAATGAATCCGATGTGCAGCCCGTCAGGGAGGGGCTCAGCTTTTCCTTTGCATGAAGCACACGGGCCTCGACGCGCACGATGGCCGAGCTGTGCTTCTTGTGAAAGACAAGTCAAGTTCGCTTTTATTTTCCCATTCCTTTGTCAAGATGCAAGGGTACGTTCAAAATATATATTTTTTCTTTTCTTCTCTTTTCTCCTTTTCTTCTCTTTTCTCCTTTTCTTTTCTTTTCTCCCCGCAATATAGAGAATAATTTCTTTGGGCCTATTCAGGTAATTTGACAATAAAAGATGTTTTCAGAATCAGAATCAGAATCAGAACCATTTATTGCCATGTATGCTTACACATACAAGGAATTTGTCCTGGCGGGAAGGTGCATACATTTAACATTTAACAATACACATTTAACAGTTAACGCAATGCAATAAATGAGGATGAATGGATGAATGAATATCTACATTGAGACAGCAGCATAACAAAATACCAAAAGTAAGATAAAGTGCATGGAATGTGCATGAGTGTAAGTGTTGTGTGAAAGTGGCAAGTGCAATGCCCAGGTGTCAAGTGTATTCAAGTCAAGTATAAGTATAAGGCTATGTGCAGGGGAGTGTCCGGTGGGAATTGTCTGGGGGTGACAGAGTCATTAGAGTCAGTGGGGGACCCGGGCTCTGTTGATGAGCCCGACGGCAGACGGGAAGAAACTGTTTTTGTGGCGTGAGGTCTTGGTCCTGATGGACCGCATCCTCCTGCCAGAGGGGAGGGACACAAACAGTTTGTGTCCAGGGTGAGAGGGATCAGCTACAATCTTCCTCGCCCGCTTCAGGGTCCTTGAAGCAAACAAGTCCTGGAGGGACGGCAGATTGCAGCCAATCACCCTCTCGGCAGAGCGAATGATGCGCTGCAGCCTGGCCTTGTCCTTGGCAGTGGCTGCAGCGTACCAGACGGTGATGGAGGAGCAGAGGATGGACTCGATGATGGCAGTGTAGAAGTGCACCATCATTGTCTTTGGCAGGTTGAATTTCCTCAGCTGCCTCAGGAAGAACATCCTCTGCTGCGCCTTCTTGGCGATGGAGCTGGTGTTTAGTTCCCACTTGAGGTCCTGGGTAATGCTGGAGCCCAGGAAGCGGAAGGACTCCACAGCTTTGACGGGGGAGTCACACAGGGTGAGAGGGGCTGGTGGGGCTGAGATCTTTCTGAAGTCCACAACCATCTCCACTGTCTTCAGAGCGTTGAGCTCCAGGTTGTTTTGGCTGCACCAGGTCACCAGGTGGTCAGTCTCCCGCCTGTAGGCGGACTCGTCCCCACCAGAGATGAGTCCAATGAGGGTGGTGTCATCCGCAAACTTCATACCGGAGAGTGACGGCAGTACCTTGTAATGAAAAATTGTCAGTTATGCTGCATTCTAAATTTCCTGTAACAATAAGCCTCAACCTTTCACACCTTGTCATCGTCATTCATGGAGTAGCCTTCAGTGAGCTGTGAATAGCAGCTTGACACACAAGTATAACCAGCAGAGTGTCTGAATAGCATGTGAGTGAATACAATACTTTTTTTTTTTCACCGAGCAATATCTATCATTTTCAAATTGTCACCACATAAAACATCGCTTTTGATTGAAGCGCTCGGTGTTGATGACACTCAAAACAAACTGGCCAGCAACCATGAAACAAAGCGTGTGCACTGGATGGACTAAAAATGCAGAATTAATAGCTGTCATGCCGTGGTATGGCAATTTGTTTCTTTAAAATCAAACATTTCAGTTTGTTGTAAAATGTGTAGAATTTCCGAGGCTTTGCACTGGAATTCAGCAGCATTGAATAATTGTTCTGAGGCCCAGTCTCATCTATATCCTTTATGGCCTTAGAACTGGATTTTCTTTTTCTTCTCCCGTCTGAATACACACACAATTTAGCGGAATATTCGCCTATGGATGGTATATTGGGTTGAGGTTCGGGGACGGAGCTGACAACTGTGATGTTTCTTTAACTGTCTTCAGATGATATGACGCCTTGTACTGCTGGAAGAATTCTGTGGTGGTACAGGGCGCCACCACCAGGTGGTGCCACATTAATCCTGGCCGCCAACTAAAAATGTCTCTCTCTCTCCCCTTATAAGCAGACGGAAGCTGGCCAACCGGGAGGGGGACGCCCGGTGCCCGCAGCTGGGGCGCATTACATCGTCACGGCAGGGTTAAAGGCGCTCCTCTCCCGGCAAGCCAGCGTCGGGTGATTATTACGCCAAGCTTCGGTGTCGCTACGTCATCTTGCTGCGACGCTACGAGCCGGATTTCCTGTGTGACACGGCTACGCTACGAACCGGACTACTGTGCTACACCGCTACGCTACAAACGGGATATTGAGCAACGCTACGCGTCACCTGAGTATTGTCACCACCTGCCTGTCACTTCATACTTGTGTTGTAAATAAAACCACGACTTCTGCACCAACTCCTCTGCTTCACTTGCCGTCTGCTTTTGGGTCCCGTCACGTACCCTGACAGAATCACCCGACCACCAACAGTATGGACCCAGCGGACCCGGCCTCCGTAGAGGCCCGCGTCGGAAGACATGAGCAGGTCTTGGAGCAGATCTTGAACAGGCTGGACGGACTAGCTCGGCGGATGGATCAGCAGGCTGCAGCAACAGCAGCGCCGCCCAGCATCCCGGCGCCACCAGGGGACGGAGCACCACCAGCACCACCAGTCGCGGTCGTCGCCCGAGAACCACGGGTTCCTCTTCCTGAACCATACGCCGGGGAGTCCGGGGGGTGCGGCCGCTTTCTGCTGAACTGTACGCTGGTGTTCGAGATGCAGCCAGGTAGCTATGTGTCGGACCGGGCTCGCATCGCGTTTTGCATAAACTTACTCCGCGGTAGGGCGGCCGAGTGGGCCACCGCCTTGTGGGGCAGCCAGTCACCGGCGTTACGGTCGTTCACGGAGTTCTCCGACGAGCTTCGGAGGGTGTTCGACCATCCTGTGCGCGGCCTGGACGCTTTGAACCGGCTGCTCTCTCTGCGGCAGGGATCCGAGTCGGTGGCAGATTTTGCTATCCGTTTTCGGATCCTGGCCGCGGAGAGCGGAGCGAACGAGCACACCCTTATGACCATCTTCGCGCGCAACCTGTCTGACGCGATTAAGGACGTGCTAGTTTCCCATAGCGCCGCCACGACTTTAGAAACACAGATCTCCTTGGCCATCCAAATTGGCAACCGTCTCCGGGAACGGCGACACGAGCTAGTCAGGGGGGACTCTTGCCCGGCTCCTCTCGGGAGTCCGGGTGCCGTCGAATTTTGGGCAGACCCGACGGGGGCACGGCCGGGGGCGGACAAGCCTATGCAGTTGGGGCGGGCTCGCCTGACTCCGGCAGAACGTCAGCGGCGACTCAACCACCGACTATGTTTGTATTGTGGGCGCTCGGGACACCGTGCGGTAGCGTGCCCAGAGGCCCCAAACGGGGGGGCTCGCCAGGGAGCGGGGACCCCCTGGTGAGCAACGCCGCGTCCGCACATCCCCTGCCCCATGTCTCTTTACCGGCTATTCTAGTGTCCCAGTCTCGTCGCCACTCAACGTCTGTTCTCATCGATTCCGGGTCCGACGACAATTTTCTGGACTCAGGGTTCGCAGCCCGGCTGGGGCTGCCCCGGGAACCCCTCGATCGCCCACGGACGGTCAACACCCTAGACGGTCGACTCCTCGCCCACGTCACCCACCGCACGAGCCCTCTCACCCTCTGTATCTCCGGTAACCACTCAGAGACAATCCAGTTACTCCTCATCCCGTCTCCCGCGTCTCCGGTAGTGTTAGGTCTTCCGTGGCTGCAGCTCCATAACCCCCAGTTAGATTGGTCAACGCTGTCGGTCGCGGGCTGGAGTGTGGCTTGCCACGCTCGCTGCCTTCGGGCAGCGAACCCCGCGCCCTCGGGTCCCGCTGCGCCACCGCCCTCCCTCGATCTGTCCGCCGTACCGCCCGAGTACCATGACCTCGCCCAGGTATTCAGTAAAGATCGGGCGCGCACGTTGCCGCCGCACCGTCCCTTCGACTGCGCGATTGACCTGCTTCCGGGCGCTCCGCTCCCCACCAGCCGCCTGTATAACATCTCCCGTCCCGAGCGGCTGGCCATGGAGACGTACATTCAGGAGTGCCTGGGGGCCGGCCTGATCCGCCCGTCCTCCGCGCCCTTGGGCGCCGGGTTTTTTTTCGTCGAGAAGAAGGACAAGTCGCTACGTCCTTGCATTGACTACCGCGGGCTGAACCAGATCACGGCCAAAAATAAGACTCCGTTGCCCCTAATCGACCCGTCGTTTGAGCCTTTGTGTCAGGCGCGGGTTTTTTCTAAACTTGACCTCCGGAACGCCTACCACCTGGTCCGGATTCGTGACGGGGACGAGTGGAAAACGGCGTTCAACACTCCACTGGGCCAGTTCGAGTACCGGGTGATGCCTTTCGGCTTGACGAACGCTCCCGCCGTGTTTCAGTCACTTATGAATGCCTTATTTCGGGACATGTCAAGTAGTTTTGTGTTTATTTATCTCGATGACATTTTGATTTTTTCCCGTTCCCTCGCCGAGCACCGTCAGCACGTGCGGTTGGTCCTCCAGCGGCTGTTGGAGAACCGGCTGTACGTGAAAACCGAGAAGTGCGACTTTCACGTCTCCTCCGTCAGCTTTCTCGGGTTTATAATCGCGCAGGGCCGGTTGGAGCCCGACCCCGAGAAGGTTAGAGCGGTGGTCGACTGGCCGACGCCCGGCACACGGAAGGACCTGCAGCGGTTCCTCGGGTTCGCGAACTTCTATCGCCGGTTTGTCAGGGACTACAGCAGGGTGGCCGCACCCCTCACGCAGCTAACCTCCACGAAGAGGCTGAGGGTGCGTTCCGCAAATTGAAGACCCTGTTCACCAGTGCTCCCGTCCTCCGGCATCCAGATCCAACCCGCCAGTTCGTCGTGGAGGTGGACGCGTCGGAGACCGGGGCGGGGGCAGTCCTGTCCCAGCGGGACCCGGCCATGCAGAAACTACACCCCTGCGCCTTCCTCTCCAAGCGGCTGAGCGCAGCTGAGAGGAACTACGATGTTTAGGGACACTATGTCATTAAAATGATGCTCGGTTGGCGTTAAAGGGACCAATATGCATCACGAAACACGAGAAGCAGCCTGTCCACGGGCTCACGCGGTTTATGCTAAACAGGCACTCTGCCATGGCCGCGTTGTGAAAACAAACCTTGATCCCTTCGGACCGGGCGCCGCTTCTTGCTGTGCAGCGGCGATGACATCCCCGCCGTGGCTCCCTCTCATTCGTTTTGAGCTGACACACTGGAACCTGGCGTGGTGTTTTGCCGTTGTGGTCCATCCATTTTTGGGATTCGACTAGTTGTCTGATTTTCGATGCCCTCCTGCACACCGCTGTGGTGCTGAGCTGTTACTTGCATTTCGGGGGACCATCTGTAAGCTTGAACAAATCTTGTCGTTGGGCTGTGACCTCTCCTGGCGACGAGGCCTTTTTGTCCACGAGCCTGTCACTGCCTGAGAGCCTCCTTGTTTGTTCATATTTTGTTTTGCTGATGGCACCTTTCTGATTAAACTGAAGTCACTGTGGTGAGTGAACTGCCCAGGATATAATGTGTTTATGTTGGAATTAGCATATCTGGGATCAAACATCACATCGCATTTAAAGTTGCCCGGATCACATCCTGCCCACTCTACCATTTAGCTAGTAACCAAGAGTTTCTGAACCTCCCAACCCTGTTTTAAACTCATGTATTATTCATATACAGTATGACTGGCTGTCTGGAGTAGCAAACTGCTTGTGTAAATGAGAATGTGAACTTAATAAAGTGGGTAGCAAGAGTACTGTCGAGCCTTTTCTGAAAACAACAGTGAAAAATCCAGTCACATGCAGTTTTAAATATTATCTTGGGCCTCCACCTTTTTAAATGTTTTAAACATCTGGGAGCTCTGTTAGTCCTTGATGTCAGTGATGACTTCTACAATTACAAGCAAAAAGTGAGAGTGGGAAAAAGAATGTTTTTGTCCAACGTAAGCAGAGAAAGCAATGATTTATATTATTTACACATATTTTGACATGAAGGAAGCTGCTTTCAACCATCACTTTTTGGTCCAGACTCAAATGCTTCAACTACTGTTGGATGGATTTCCATGACATTTTGAACAGACAGTCGTGGTCCCCAGAGGATGAATCATAATAACGGTTGTCCCCTGACTTTGCATCTAACGCCACCAGCAGGTCAAAGTTTTCACTTAGCCGGATGGAATATCTCAACATTTCCAACATTGAATTGGCACGAAATACAGAAATGGATTCCCAGAGTATGAGTCCTATGGACATTAATGATCCTCTGACCTTTCCTTTTTAAAGCCACCAGCGCATTGACATTTTTGGATGTGAGTGAAATGTCTGGACAACTATTCAAGGGATTGCCATGAAATTTGTGAGTCTGAGTCGCCCTCAGAACGGATTGAAATGAATTTGGCAAACTGCCGACCTCCAGCACCTCCAGTCTTTACCTCAAAAATGAATCAGCCACACTAATGACGTTCCTGTCCGCCTGCATTTTGTATTTTGGTGCTAGTGTCACAATGTTGTTACAATTTGACATGCTAAACATTAGCATGTTAGATTGTAACTGTATAATAGAGCTGCTAACATATTGAAAGGTTTCACGGGTGAGCTCCACCTGACGATAACGTCTTGTAAGACGGTGACTTGACGGTAAAAAAAAAAAAGACCAACTACTTGCCGGCGCCTGTGTCCTGATGTCAGCAGTGGGCCTTGAAACAGACCCACAGATCCCGCCGAATGCTGACAACAAAACAAACAGACAGAGGAAATAAGCTGTGGCGTCGAATCAGCAAACAGCTGTCAGCCATCGCCGGCGTGACACGATGGGGCTCGGCCTCGGCGAGAGAGGACAACAGAGCGTAAACGGGAAGGGACAGATGGACGCGCTCCGTCCGTTTGACGCGGTCGACGCTCGCTGCGAAACCACGTCAGGTCGCCTGAAGAGTGAAAATATGAAAGTGAAATATGAAAGTGATCAGAACATCGCCGAGCTGTGGGAATAGCCACGAGGGATCTTTTTCACGTCGCTGGGAATCTGATGATCTAATTAGGCTCAATAATCAGAGCCGCAATCAGACGCTCAAACTCTTCATCATCTTCAGTTTGATCATAATAGATGCGCCTCCCGATGCGTTTTGAACGGGCTAAATTGTCGTGTGAATAGAAAGTAATCAAAGGGAATTGCACTGGCGAGGCTGTCACAAAGAGATGCATGACAGCAGTCCCCTGATCATGTGGCCGCAATGATTGCACGTTATCTCCGTAATGATAGCGATGCGCATGCAGTCTCCAGGCAATTTCAATTTGAATGTAACGTTTTTGCCTTAAAACTCACTGGTATCTAGTGTTATTGATTATAGAGGGAGATATTGAAAAATCGGGCAATAAGTGTACTTTTGTGTTGTCACCAAGACTGTTAAAAGGATATCTTGCCAACAGCATCTGCATTAGGATGTGGAGGGGCAAAGCAGGACAAAGATTGCCTCCTCCCTTACGTCTGTTGGGAATAGCATTATTCTCTGTCTCCATCGACACCATCGATCTTCTTGAATTTGACAACTCCACTCAATTGCCCGCATCTAATGGCTTGTATTCTCATCTTGAAATGCAGAACAATATGCAACCGGTTCTGGGAAAATAGATGCAGACTGTCGAGCCTAGGAAATCATTTTATTTGAAATTCTATATTTTCCCTAATGGCATTGCTGCTCACATATCTCTGATATGAGTGATCCGGGATGAACTTTGATTCCGGAGCTGTCAGGAGCCGCCAGAGACGTTTGCCTTGTCGTCGAGTTTTTTTTTTCCTTCAGTTTTGTAAACAAATGTGGGCCACAGATTCACAAAGTAGTATTTGATGTTCTGTGTAATGTTGTAGCAGTACTACACAAACCGAACAGGAAATACATCAGAAAAAACTACAAAGATGCAAAACCAAAAAAAATACAGTACATTCTCGCTGTTATGTGAGATTAAAGGCAGGGTTATGGCGGAGAATGTTTAAATTCCATGTCGGTACGTACAAAGGAAGAAACAGCCAAGATCACACAGCTGTTCAGGCGAGACTGAAGAATGATATTGTGTATGAAAATGATACGTCAAACATGCAGAAAAACATTGTTGAATCATTCTATAATGCGCCTCGGATGAGTAGACGTGCTGCTTTCTGATGTGATCAGATGGCAAAATGGATCTGACATATTTTGTCTGTATAGGAAAACCAAAAGACATTCTGGTTATACTGTAAGCATATGTACATTTAACCCTTGCAAAACATTTTTTTTTAATAATCTGGAGATTGGATATGGCTTCATAGATTTTATAAAATGTGTTTCTAAGTCAAGTTTGGTTTTCTCTCCCTGCAATGTATGCACATTTGAATACCAGATTAATTTGTTTTTGTGTCAGCTGCAGAGCACTGTGACTGTAGGAGTCAAACATTGGGACTTGTGATGGATTTTGATCAATGGCTGCTTTTCAGAAACCAGATTTCCTCCTGTGATGCTCAACGGCACTAATTAATGTGCCACTCTCCTGTTGACCTCATCCCGCTTACAGCTCTACATTTTTCTTGTCAGTGACCACACAAGTGAAGCGTTTGCTTCTTATTTATTTGCCGACATCGAACTCTGGCTGACTCAGTCGATGGTTTTGAATAGCCGCAATAAAACAGCGGTCCGTTGCATCATTTATAGAAAGCCACAGAACGTTTTTCTTTTCTTTTGTTTATCTTTTGTTTTTGTTTTTTTCTTTACGGAAACTTGGTTCCTCGCTTATTAAACGTGTGATTTGTTTAATCAAAGCCTCCGCATAAATATCTTCTGTGAATCATTATGTTTGTGCTGTGTGACATATTTCCAAATACCAGCATGGCTCAGAACACCTTTATTTTGGTAAGTCCTGAAGGCCCACAGCATCTGTGAAACTGTCCTCGACCCCAAAATAAAGATGAGAAATAATAAAAGAGAGGAATGAGTAAATCATTTTTAAAAGCATAACCAAATGTTCCAGTTTATTTTGTCTACTGTTGTCACAATAGCAAAAGTATGACTTTCATACGATAAGAAATATAAAAATGTAATGTTTAAACAGGAGCCACCAATTTTTCAGGCAAAATTGCGGATACTTTTTATCTCATATTAAATCCTGATTATCTCCTCATTCACAAGGTCTATTTGAAAAATGTATAATAAAAAGTTATAATATACAGAAAACCCTTGCCATATGTGTTAGTGGTATATTGATTTATGATAGTACACATACAAAAAGAATTAAAATAGATGAACACTTTTAAAAAAATAATATTAAGTATTTTTAATAATTAGTTCAGAGAACTCATGTAAAGTCTGCTCAAGCTTGAAAGTTCCCACAGTCCTCGGTGGTCCCTGAACGGCGCTCGTTTCACAGCAGCAGGGTGCTCTGTGGCCTTAGCTGTGAGGAGGTAGCAGGAAGGCCTGGAATATTCATATTTCAGCCATAAGTAAGTCAATTTTCCAAAACCGTTGAGTTTAGCCTTCTAGCTAGTTCCTAACTTTTATTATCAGCATTTCTTAAAAACTCGGGGTGCATTTTGAGTAAATTTGGGGGTCATTTTGAGTCACTTTGAGTCATTTCTGTGGTGATACGGGGCAGGGTCACAAGGGGGAGCCACAGTAATTCAGGGGGTAGCTGGTGGGACTCTTGTTCTCTCTTCTGTGGTCTAATCAGGCTGATGCGGGCCAGCTGGGAGGAGTGCACTCATCGCTGGCAGCTGCTGCAAGTCTTCAGGGAGCAGTTAAAGAGGGACATCTTTCAGAGGTTCGGCGCCGAGGGATTGTCGAGTATGGTCTACCAGACACGCGTTTTCCTGGGTCCGGAGGCTTCGGGAGTGGCTTCAGATTCTACGTCACGAGTGGGACACGAGACGCCGCCGACACCGGCGGTGCATTGCCGGAAGGCCTGAGTATTTCAGTTGTTTTTTGAGAGACATTCTGTTTTACGTTTTGGGTGGAGTTTTGCCAGACGGCCTGAGTATTTAAGTTGCGTTTGGAAAGAGAGACAATAAATACGCATTTTCTGTTTATACTTTACCTTGTTCCGGTGTTTGCTTTTGGATCCCTTTCACGAGCCGTGACAGAATCCCTCGGCCAGACAACATGGATCCAGCAAACCCGGCATCCGTGCAGGAGGCTCTCAGCGCCCAGGGAGCGATGGTGGGGAGGCACGAGCAGATGCTGGTGCAGATTATGGAGTCCTTGGAGGGGCTGAATCGACGGATGGGCCGGCCAGGGACGTCGGGGGCTGCGGCATCGGGAGGTCCGGATCTTCCAGGGAGAGAGGAGGGCCAGGTTCCGACTTACACCACCAACGACCGGGAGCCGCGGGTTCCACTGCCAGAACCGTATGCAGGGGAAGCCGGGGGGTGCGGCCGCTTCTTACTGAACTGCGAGCTTGTGTTCGACCTGCAGCCCCGTAGTTATGCCTCCGACAGAGCCAAGATAGCCTTTTGTATTAATTTGCTTCGGGGAAGGGCGGCCCAGTGGGCGACCGCGTTGTGGGGGGGTCAGTCCTCGGCGTTGAGCTCTTTCGGGGGTTTTTCTGAGGAACTGCGACGTGTGTTCGACCACCCGGTGCGGGGGGAGGACGCTTTGAATAGGCTGCTGTCGCTGCGGCAGGGGTCTGGATCAGTGGCGGACTTTGCTATCTCGTTCCGGATCCTTGCCGCCGAGAGCGGCGCCAACGAACACACGCTAAGGACCATCTTTTCGCGGAACCTGTCGGAGACCCTGAAAGACGAGCTGCTCTCTCGCGACGCCACCACCACTTTGGAGCAGCTTATTTCATTGGCAATTACGATGGATAATCGCATTCGGGAACGTGAACGCGAGCGGGGGAGGCGGCCGTCGCGTCCGCAGTTCGCGGGGGGGGAGGTTTCGGGCCCGGTCGGGTCGGAGGGGGAGTTTTCGGGAGGCTCGGGCGAGCCGATGCAGCTGGGGCGGGCTCGGTTGACTCCGTCCGAACGCGAACAGCGATTTAGACGTCGACTGTGTTTGTATTGCGGACGCGCGGGACATTATGCTAGGAACTGTCCGGAGTCCCCAAACGGGGCTCCTCACCAGGCGGAGAGGACCTCCTGGTGAGTAACGCGGCGTCCTCTACTATACCACCCCGTATTTCCATTCCGGCCACTCTACTGTTTCATTCCCATAATCACTCGACCACCGCCCTCGTGGACTCCGGCTCTGATGCTAATTTTCTGGACGAGGGACTAGCCGCCCGGTTGCGAGTGCCGTTAGAGACGCTCGAGGGCGCCAGGGCAGTTAACGCGCTAGATGGTCGACTGATCAGCCGGGTCACGCATCGCACAGGGCCCCTCACGCTCCGTATATCGGGAAACCATTCAGAAACCATTCAGTTACTAATTATTCCGTCTCCGGCGAGTCCGATCGTGCTGGGTCTCCCGTGGTTAAAACTTCATAACCCCATGGTAGATTGGACAACTATGTCCATCGCGGGCTGGAGCGTGGGGTGTCATGCCCGGTGTCTGCGGGCTGCGGGGGGAACACCAGCGACGCCAGTTGTACCATCACTTCCTCCAGACTTATCTGCAGTTCCATCAGTCTACCATGACCTTGCGCAGGTGTTTAGTAAGGACAAGGCTCGTACTTTGCCACCGCACCGACCATTCGATTGTGCGATAGACTTGCTCCCGGGGGCTCCGCTGCCCACTAGCCGTCTTTTCAACATCTCCCGCCCGGAACGGTTAGCGATGGAAAAGTACATTCGGGAGTGCCTGGAAGCGGGTCTCATCCGTCCTTCGTCCGCCCCGTTAGGCGCGGGGTTCTTTTTCGTTGAGAAAAAGGACCACTCACTGCGTCCATGCATTGACTATCTGGGCTTGAATCAAATCACGATAAAAAATAAGACTCCATTGCCATTAATCGACCCTTCATTCGAACCTCTCTCTCAGGCGCAGTTCTTTACCAAGCTGGATCTCCGAACAGCGTATCACTTGGTTCGAATCCGTGAGGGTGATGAATGGAAGACGGCCTTTAACACGCCCATGGGGCAATTCGAGTATCGGGTCATGCCGTTTGGGCTGACAAATGCCCCGGCCGTCTTCCAGTCATTAATGAATAATCTGTTTCGGGATATCACCAGTAGCTTCGCTTTCATTTATCTGGACGATATCCTGATTTTCTCCCGGTCCCTCACCGAGCACCAGCAACATGTGCGACTGGTGCTGCGGCGACTTCTGGAAAACAGGCTATACGTTAAACCCGAGAAGTGCGAATTTCACGTGGCGTCGGTTCGTTTCCTCGGGTTCGTGATTGCGCGGGGGCAGGTGGAACCAGATCCTGATAAGATTCGAGCGGTAGCAGACTGGCCGACCCCGAGCACGCGGAAGGACTTGCAGCGGTTCCTGGGGTTCGCAAATTTCTATCGCCGGTTTGTGAGGGACTTCAGTAGAGTGGCCGCACCTCTCACCGGGCTAACGTCCACCAAGGCACCCTTCTGCTGGACGCCAGAAGCACAGGGGGCGTTTAGTAAATTGAGGACTCTCTTCACCAGCGCCCCCATTCTTAAGCACCCTGATTCCGCTCGGCAGTTTGTGGTGGAAGTGGATGCGTCGGAAGCAGGGGTCGGGGCCGTTCTGTCTCAGCGAGATCCGTCAACGCAGAAGCTACATCCATGCGCTTTCTTCTCCAAACGGTTGAGTCCGGCGGAGAAGAATTATGACGTCGGGAATCGGGAGCTGCTGGCAGTGGTCCTCGCGCTACAGGAATGGCGGCATTGGTTGGAGGGTAGCCTGCAGCCCTTCTGGATTTGGACGGATCACAAGAATCTGGCGTACATCCAGGCGGCTCGGAGGCTGAACTCCCGACAGGCGCGGTGGGCCTTGTTTCTCAGCCGATTCCAGTTTACGTTGTCCTATCGCCCGGGAAGCAAGAACGGTAAGCCGGACGCCCTTTCCAGGATCTTCCCGCCGCCTGCATCACCGGATTCCATGCCAATACTTCCTTCCGAGTGTATTGTAGGGGCAGCAACTTGGGAGATCGAGTCGGTGGTGCAGGAGGCGCAGCGGGGGGAGTCGGTGCCAGAGGGGGGACCAGCGGACCGCCTGTTCGTGCCAAGGACGGTCAGATCGCAGGTACTTCAGTGGGGCCACTCATCGAAGCTGACGTGTCATCCGGGGTCGAGACGGACAGCTCTCTTCATTCGTCAGCGGTTTTGGTGGCCGGGACTGGATCGAGACACGAGGGCGTTTGTGGCGGCGTGCCCCGAATGTGCCAGAGGTAAGGCTTCGCATCAGGCCCCGGCGGGCCTGCTGCAACCATTGCCTGTCCCGGGCAGGCCGTGGTCCCACATCGCGGTGGACTTTGTTACGGGCTTGCCTCCATCTGACGGGAACACAACCATTCTGACCATAGTGGACCGTTTTTCCAAAGCGGTTCATTATGTTCCCCTCACCAAACTGCCTTCTGCGTTGGAGACCGCCGACCTGTTGGTCTTGCATGTGTTCCGGATTCACGGGATCCCTGTGGACATTGTATCCGACAGAGGACCGCAGTTCGCGTCAAAGGTATGGAGTGCGTTCTGCAGGGCTGTGGGGGCAAGGGCCAGTTTATCTTCAGGGTATCATCCACAGTCCAACGGCCAGACTGAGCGGGCAAATCAAGACCTGGGGTTGCGGTGCATCGCGGCACAGCATCCGGTGTCGTGGAGCAAGTTTCTGCCGTGGGTGGAGTATGCCCACAACTCCCTGTCACGTTCTGCTACGGGTATGTCGCCATTTATGGTCTGTTTCGGTTTTCAGCCCCCGTTGTTTCAGATCCAGGAGGCAGCAGTGGCAGTCCCGTCCGTCGATGACCATCTCCGGCGGATTCAGGAGGTGTGGAACACGGCGCGTGCAGCTATCACCCGGTCGGTGGAGATCAACAAGAGGATGGCTGACCGACATCGCGTCCCCGCACCGGCGTACAGGGTAGGACAGCAGGTGTGGTTGTCCGCGAAGGACCTCCCCCTGGCAACGGAGGGCCGCAAGCTGAACCCAAGGTACGTCGGACCATACCCTATCGAACAGATCGTCAACCCTTCGGCGGTTCGTCTGACCCTACCGGCGGCCCTGAAGGTACATCCGACGTTTCACATCTCACTGTTGAAACCGGTGGGGGAGAGCGAATTCAGCCCTCCGGCCAATGCTCCCCCGGCTCCCCTGGTCATCGAGGGGCATCCAGCTCACAGGGTTTCCAGGATACTGGACGTCCGGCGTCGGGGGCGGGGGTTTCAATATCTGGTGGACTGGGAGGGGTATGGACCAGAGGAACGATCTTGGCTGCCCCGCCGGCAGATTTTTGGCTCCACATTATTCCGGGAGTTCTATCGGGACAATCCGGGTAAGCCCGGGCGGCCACCAGGAGGCGCCCGTTGAGGGGGGGTACTGTGGTGATACGGGGCAGGGTCACAAGGGGGAGCCACAGTAATTCAGGGGGTAGCTGGTGGGACTCTTGTTCTCTCTTCTGTGGTCTAATCAGGCTGATGCGGGCCAGCTGGGAGGAGTGCACTCATCGCTGGCAGCTGCTGCAAGTCTTCAGGGAGCAGTTAAAGAGGGACATCTTTCAGAGGTTCGGCGCCGAGGGATTGTCGAGTATGGTCTACCAGACACGCGTTTTCCTGGGTCCGGAGGCTTCGGGAGTGGCTTCAGATTCTACGTCACGAGTGGGACACGAGACGCCGCCGACACCGGCGGTGCATTGCCGGAAGGCCTGAGTATTTCAGTTGTTTTTTGAGAGACATTCTGTTTTACGTTTTGGGTGGAGTTTTGCCAGACGGCCTGAGTATTTAAGTTGCGTTTGGAAAGAGAGACAATAAATACGCATTTTCTGTTTATACTTTACCTTGTTCCGGTGTTTGTTTTTGGATCCCTTTCACGAGCCGTGACAATTTCAATGGTTTATGTTTATATTTATTGTTTCATAGTGTTATAAACATGACACAATTAACTTATATTGACTTGTGAGGCAGGGATTTGACTTTTTTTAATTTATTTTTTTAATTTATTTAATTTTTTCTTTTTTCTTTTTTATATGCTCAGTCCCAGAGGCTGAACCCAATGTTCCGATAATGTTCCGGAAATGATGGGGCTATATGGTTATTATGCAGTAATCTGGTGTCCCCTAACTTTGAGTGTAAAATATTTATTTGACAGTTATCTTTATATTTGTAACCACTTATTAAACAGCGTTTGATGGCATGGGATTGCATTACAGGAAATGCTTGGACAAATAACAAATTTAAACTAAATGTTTTGGGTACATTTGATCGGTATAATTAGAGCCACGCTGTTATTCTCCACACCTCTTATCGCAGCAAAGTGCTAAAGCAGACTGCCCCGCTGTGACGCCACTCACAGGAAACAGGCTACGGCTCCCATTAAAACACAGTCATTCTGAAAGTACCAGCACTAATATAAAATGTAATGTTCTGCTGTTAACGGATATTGAAATACCTTCATAGTATTGGAAGCCCGTGCAACCTTGCCCGTGCAACCGTGTACTGTTTCGGTTTTCAGGATATCTAGTTACATCTAATGTAAAACCATGGGACCATTTGGCCTTGGATTAATTATGTGGCACAAGCTTTGTCATGTTTATCGCGTTCACACAATTATCGGACTATTCTGGCTCATCTGGAGGAATTTCTTCCACCTGAATGTTCCGGGACTTTACTCTGGATACTTTCTGGATAGTTGTGTCAATATAAACATTTTAAATGAACAACTCATTATCTGCCCCACGTCTTGTATTTGTGAGTGCATGTATGAATGTGTGAGGTCAGGCTTCACTCTCCTTTTCGTCTCTCATGAAATGCTTAACGGAGCCTATTTTGGTGTTTCCTGCCTGTGAGTTATACAATATTCACTGCTTAGTCTGAAGATTTATCAGTATCTGTGAGAGCCCCTCTCCAGCGCTACTTCACACGCGTCTGTTATCAATTTCCCACAGTCGTGCAGTCATGATGCTTGACTTTTTTCTTCTTCTTTCTATTGCATTGATCCCATAAGAATTCAATTACGGCTTGTCCCCTATCCAGCGGGAGGTGAGAAAGCAGTGTCAACAACTGTCTCTCGGCTCGAGAGTCGGGGTGCTGCTCAAGGCCACGTACGTCCACTGAAGGAGGTTTCTGTCAGTGGAGCTTGAAACTGGGTTCATAATAAAAGATGCTGTAGCCATTCTCATAGCCACCCTGATTCCTAGTCCTGATGGATGAAAGCTATCGTTGACGAGGTACATTTCAATCAAATCTTTAGATATAACTAAATCGCAAAACAATCAAACATTAAACGTATGTCTTCCCTCTGATCTAGATGTTTCCTGGTTGACTATTCTAAAGATTATTTTGGAAGCCATGATGAATATAACAATTAATTTACCTAAAGTAATTAGCAAAAATATGTCTTATTGATATTTCTATATTTTATTCAATCATCATCAAACATGTCACAATTGAATTGACGTTAATTGTCAGATTAGGATTGCTGTGACACATAGATTTATTTAATTTCCCCGTCACTGGAGTGATACGCAGTTTTGAAAATCAGCTATTTTTGCATCACTGCGAGGGGCAACGGCAATAACTGAAACAATTTACAGACTGTAACACAATACATCAAAAAGTAAACAGGACGCTGTGCTGTCTGGCTGCCATCGTGATAAAACGATCCGGGATGCTTTCGCTGTGTTTGTGCTGAGCAGTTGTACTGCTGTGATAAAACCGTTTCCAATTTGCAGAGTTCACAGAGCATTACGTTGTTGGGTCTCTGTCTGTGAAGAAACGTCCAACACAGTCGAGGATGGTGGGAGAGTTGTTGTAGCTGCAGCTTGTTCTCCGGGGAATGCCAGCTCGGACCGGGCCGAGGCCTTCTTATGGCGCGACAACGCACAAAAAGGAAATCAGCGTATTTTATACGTGCGTGTGTGTGTGTGTGTGTGTGTGTGTGTGTGTGTGTGTGTGTCTGTGCCTTGAGTTCAATGATTGCATTTTTGATGGCATCGGTCATTCTTTTTTTTTTTTCTTCAAATCTAAGCAGTGTATTGTATTCATATGCAACTATTCCAAAGTATTGATTTACCTTCAGCGCAAATATAGAATGTGGACACAACATCGACGTGTGCATTATCTATCCATCATCGTGACCTTCTGTGACCTTCGCCAAATGATTGTTGTTCTCTAATCGAAACCAGCCTTCTGTACGTGAATCTTTCCTTCGCTTTAACAGAGTTATCGGCCTAATCTTCCAGCCGTACTGTAACCAGACTTCAGTTTCCATGAGTGGATACTTTAATATTGAAAAACCCTCGCGTTGTACATTCTGCAGATATGTTGCATGTGAATGTTCGACATGATGCTGTATGTGGGAGAGTTAGATGCATTCCAGGTGGCGTTATGTGACTCCTAAATGTATTCCGCTAGAATATAAATATATAAACATAAAAAATGGGTTATGATTGGTGTTTTCAAACAGTCATTTGGTTTCATTCACAAAAGTGTCAGTCTCAGCACAGCCGTCAAAACCAACTGCTTCAAATATCCACATTAACAGCAGTGTAATGAGGGCTCGCCTTGGACTGCCTAACACTATTACTGCTCTAATTATTCTCAAAGTGCTTGGTGTGAGAATATGATCTGATCTTCCACAGAAACACGCAGAGCTTCTGGAAGTGCATAAAATCTTAAAGGAACTCAGCCTCTTCAGGGGATAGAGACTTAACGAGCTCAACAGCCTTTGAGTTGCCTGGAGACAGTGGCAGGGTTATAAAGCATTAAGGAAGGAAAGCATGTCCCCCTCAACACAGAAAACCTCCAGAAAGAAGCTGCAGAGGCTCTAACTAAGCGGTGGGCGGTGACTGCAGAGGCTACGAGGCGGCTGAGGACGTAGAAGGACCTGAAGAAGAGGTGAGATTCAGGATCAATACAAGCAACTTAATCGACAATCAATAAGACAGTGACATTTAGATAAAGCCCATTTAATGCCATTTCCAGACCTAAATCTTTAGTAAATAATTCCCTATAAGATACTACTGTTCGGCGAGTTGGAGGCTTAGAAATTACATTTCAGCATGCAGACCACTTCCTTTTTTAATTATAGAGTGAGTCGCAGTGTTTAATAATATACGGTGTCAAGCACTGTCAAGAGGTATATTTCAATTACTAATCTCTTCTCCATTTTTTTCTGCTTCTTTCTGTCTTCCACCTTTACTGTGCTTAACAAAAACTCAAAATTGTGACAGTTGTATTGATGGGATGGGAGGATTCTGCACTGCCCTACAGGCAAACGCTTCTGTAGTTTGGCACCCTTCTGTCTCTCTCCCTCTCTCTGTGATGATAACCGGAAAAGCATTTGGTTGAAAAGTAAAATCCTCCTCCTCCTCATTCTCCTCCTCCTCCTCCTCCTCCCAATTTTCTCAACTTGTTTAAGCCCCACAATACTTGTGTCATGATATGATATCATTGCCATTTCAAACATTTTTGCAATATGCTGAGTACTGAGATCAAATATTTTGCAATATACTGCAAGTTATTACCAGTATGCAGTTTGTCAACATCTGTTGTATCTGATAAGACACCCTGTCCACCTGGTTCAGCTCACTTCAATCATTTTCAATGCAGCAAAATGGGTTTGTCAGTTGAGCAGACCAACACTCCATTTTTGTTTTGACCAACTTCCTCCCATTCCTGCCAACAAAAAGTAGTATTTATAGTAATTCATTTAAATAGTTTGTGTTGATTATTCCTCTCACCCCTGCTCGTTACTGGAAATCCCAGTAAAGAATAGATTCCTCAGGAGCATGAGGAACTTAACATGTTCCTTCACCTCTCTCTCTCTCTTGCTGCAGGCTTGACAATGTCCGCATGTCGGCCCACCACTTTTGGTCAAACTAAGTGATGCATTTCCATGAAACTTTGCACGCACAGTCATGACCCTCAGAGAGGGAAGATCAATCCAAATCATTTGGATGATCCCCTGACTTTTCCTCGAGTGCCGCCATGAGGCTGACATTTGCAGAGGTCACCAATAGGGTCACCAAAAGCAGAGGCCACAAATGGGCGACCCGCATGCCATCCTCTCCGGACCTGGACCTCGAGCAGATAAATGAATTACAAGTATCCATTTTCTATTCTTTACGGGCATTTCATTAGCGACCCTGGACACACTCAGACCAATTGCGTACATTGTAAATGAGCTCACATGATGCTACTCAGCCAATCAAACCTGTGCACTCCAATCACTCGAGTCAGTGCATGGGATACACACAGGGGAGAGACCACGTCTGAGAAACAAGTGAGTCAGAGAAAAGTAATTTCACATGGCGTGCTCTGAAAAGAGAACAAGTACAAAGCGAAAACAGAGCTCCTAATCCAGAATGGACAGACCTTTACATGCTCATTCTTCCCACGGGCAGTTCAAACCAGCATGTCTCATATGGCCAAGGTTATTATTAAAAGGGGCCATATGTTGCGCCACTATGAGACAAAGCACAATTCTCAGTGTTTCCCCACAGGATTCTGCGAGACTGGACACTTTGTACATATTAAAGTGAAATGCATCAATCTGGTGCACTTTGAGAGCAAGATGAAGAGGATAGATCCATGGCTAAATTCATGAATTAATCAAGTACTGTACTTAAGTTCAGTTTGAAGTTACTTCTACTCCACTTAAACTTCAGGACGAAATATAGTAGTTTTTACTTCACTTAATTTATTCTATAACATGAGTTACTAGCTTTGCATAATACAATTATGAATAAACTATGATGTTTTATTAAGTATATAAAGTAGTTCAATCACTGCAACCCGTGCACTGAGGATAGTCCGCCCCGGTTGAGAGCCGGGCTGAGAACCGAGGGGACGCATCCGTCCCCGTAGGAGGAGAGGAGCCACGACCCACTTTTACCGGAGCCTTTCTGAGCCGAGCTAGAGGCGGTTAGAGAAAAGGCAGCCGGCATGCAGCAGCCGGCCAGCCAACCGGCCCATTGAGATATATTTATGTTCATTATGAAACTGTGGCGGGACAGATTAGAGTATGGCGGTCCACCACACTCTGAGTAATTAATGGGAAACACTGAATCTGGTCTAGCTTTGAAGCTGCTACTTCAGCATATAAATGGCAAATAAGACATTATGATGTTCTGGTCCTTTTCCTGAGGAGCCTTTCTCTACCTGGACCTCTTTGAATTTTAATTAAATATCATGGACCACAGTATAAGAGGATTGTCATGAAATGTGGCGTCTTCCCTCAGGAAGAATGGCAATACCTTTAGTGATTTCTGACTTTCTGTTTAGTGCCATGATTAGGTCAAGATTACAATTTGTCCAATACTTTGGTTTACCAAATATATGCATCACCCTTTTCTGTATGAACATGGTGAACATTATACCTTCAACAAATCATCATGTTTGCATTGTCATTGTCATTTAGCATTAACTTTGGCTCCAAGCTTGCTTTTTCACTAGCATATCCATGTGGACTCTAAGTATTGTTCTATGACTTTTTCATTTGTTTTTAAGGTTCAGGGAAAAGGCTAACTGCTAACTGCTGATACAAATCCTGGGGGGTATTTTCTTCATTAAATTTCTCAGAGGCTGACAGCCGTCGCTGTTGAGCTCGTGCTCTCCTAGAAACGCCTCGTCATTCAGTATTATATCTATGAGGTCTGTTATTTAAAAAAAAACATCTCAAAATAGTCGCTCCATATTTGAAAATATTATAGGTTCAGTTTTGATGACGGCATGTTGTCTGAAGAAAATTAAAAGAGTAAATCACAGGGTGAAGAAACCTTCTGGGGGTGATTGTGTAGTCGTGTCTTTCGGGAGAGAAACCAGGGAGACACACAGACCGTGGCTGATCTGATTGGCATCTATTTAGATGGCTGCTGAAGTGTCCAGGTGCCCTCTTATCTAATTCTCTGTGCGGCTGGGAGGCTGGAGTCTATAATAGCCTCGTTATGGAGGCCTGTTAAATTCATTATGAAAGAAGGAAGCAGGAGCGACAATGGGGGCATGAGCTCAGTACTTCTGACATTCTTCTGGCAGAGACTCTGCAGGGGGAATAGTGCTTCTCATTTTCATTAGATTTCATTAGATAACACCTCGCTTTTCACTAGCAGTTAAAAAGATGAAATGCTATTTTGCACTTTTGCTGTATCCTGTACCCACACAGAGCTGTATATTTTTATATAAATGTATATTTAAGATTTAAACTAAACCTGTGTGTCTTAATTACAATGTTGAGGAGATGATTAGAATGTCTATGTATTGCATGTAGCAACTGTAACACAACTTGATCTCATATAATAAGCTTAATATAGCATATTGTCTGAGCAAATATAAAACATATATTTGATACAGCCGGCCACAATGTCTCTTCATGGCAGAGTCTGCAGCATCTCCTCCTTATTTGCTGCATACATAAATCATCAAGGTTTTAACCAGTTGAAGATGGCATGCTGTCCTTCTTTTGTTGAAAATATATGTTGGATTTAGTTTGACAAGGATAAATCACATTCTTCTTTTCTGAGCACTCTGGTCCTGTTAAATATACGGTTCAGTTTTTGGTTTTTAAAGTAATGAAAATGTTGGTTTTCCCTGACATTTGAGTCTAACGTTAAACTTGTCTAAAGATAAGAAAACACTTAGAATGTGAACACAATTTAAGTTTGAAGGTCCAACATTGTCTGTAACATTGCGTATATTATAAGAGCTATTTGTAATCACATTTTCCAATCACAACCTTGTATTTAAATGCAGCTGAAATCAATATGCTCCGGTCGCCTGGTTAGGATTGTGCCTCACAAACCCGGTGTGTTGTGTAATTCAATAAAAAGACTGTGGTTTGGCATCGTTTATACCATTACAGTAGTATTAGGGATGGACATTTCAAGTAAAAATACAATTTGATAATCACTGGGAGTGAATAACTATTCGACTAATCTCTAGTTTTCAGACATCACACAAGCTCAACCACAGCCACATTACATTGCAGAGATGCATCAATGGAATGCATTCTTCTTAAGTTCAAATGACATTAGGACATCACACATGTCCAAACCGCATTTATAACTTTCACTTTTAAACAGCTTATTTTTGACTTTGTGACTGTGGTGGAGCAGAAATGGTTATTTAAATGACCCTGAGGAGTTTATATGCTTTATACATGCAGGCAGCACATCCAGCTGGTCTTAGTCCGAGCAAACGTTAATTCACATTCCCTCGAAAAAAAAAGAAACTGCTTTGTCTTTTGTATTTTTAACCTACATTGCATGCAAATGTTAAATTCAGGGAGAATAAGAGGAGCTTTGTGTACGGTTTGCACTGTGGGGCAGAAGTGGTTGGTGAGAAGAAGATGAACCGGAATGAGTGGCAGTAATTGCAGCCCATAAATAAAACACATACGATTAAGGATCTTCAATTATCACTGACGAAACATTTTGCTGAGGGCATGAGCAGACTCACAGAGAGGTGCAGCCAAACAAGGACTTAAGTAAGAGAGCACATAAGCCCCGACAGTAATTATTGACAGGACCTACATGTGCGTTAACAGGCATAATTACGTGACATATGCAATGAATAAAAATACAGATATGGCATGTCGCCAATTAGTATGCCTATGAGGAGAAGAGATGACAGACAGTCTGCAACACGCATCAATCACTTGCAAAATACAAAAGGATTCGTTGATTATATACTTCAATGAAACTAAAGCTATTAGAAGGAAGTTTAAGTTCCAATAACCTCAGGCTTTATTCACATTCTATTTCAAAATGTGTTCCTTCCATATAAACACCATCAATATTTAATTATAGCCACAGGTGAGTATGGGTTATTTTGTTTAACCCTAGAACACTAACTTTAAAAATAGTCACACTGATTTTCACCCGACATAAAATACCTGATAAAAAATACTTCTGATCAAAATATGTTTAAATACAACTATATAAGGCAAATTGAAGTTCTATTATTGTAACCTATAGAATGAAAAACAGATATCATGGTGGGGGCGTGAAAAAAGGCTCAAAATCGGGTGAAAAACTAGGAAATCGTCAATAAAACACAATTAAAAATATAAATAATGCAGCTATGAAGTTGTTATTTGGTCCACATGTTCCTGGAACATCCGAATTTCTTTTACCCTCTAACACTAACGGCTGGTGAAAATCACCCGAACACCTGCCTGTTGAAAAAAACAGGGATCGGAGCAGAGAGACACGCCCACTTTCAATAACGTCAGTGAGAAGCAGGAAGCTACCAAGGACCCACGCAACTCAGAAAAAAGCAACACAATGAAAATAACGTAAACATAATCGCTCGGGTGAAAATCACCAGACGTTAGTGTTCTAGGGTTAAAGCAGTCAGCAGGTGAAGTGTAGCACCTGTTGAAGCCAGCTTTGCTCGGTTCTGTTGCTGCGTTTGTGTACATGATGGCACTTTGGCCGAAGAACGTGTGGCGAGTACAGAAGTCAGACCGTCTTCTTGAGCGGGGATCTGCTGTCTGTCATCTGCTTGGTTAATCTGCCTGTATCAGTGCCGGTCAGCTGAGAGGTTGTGTCCTGGTGAGAAGAGAGCGGAGAGGCGTCTTCAGTGCAATATAATTGATGATAAACCATATGGAGAATTGCATTGTTCGCACAGACAGAAGACATCTTCATCAGACAGTGGCAGCAACGATTGTGCAGAAAGCATATAAAAGCCGATGCACTTTCCATGTACGCCACACAGACATTTATAGGCTTAATGGAGTAATAATGAATGAATTATCTTTGTTTACATTGTGCTTTTCTACAGCAGAGCCATCCCTAAGACGCATTCCAAACACACAATAAAACAGGCAATCTCGTCCTTGTAACAAGCCTGTCTTATGAGGAAAACGTCTGCCGCCGCCTCACACTGCAAATCTACAGTTTAAAATGCCATTGAACGCTTTTGTACGTTTTTCCATTGAACGATTATGCAAACTAATGCCAGATGCCCCAAATCATGTTTTGATTTGTTTAAGATATGCTGTAATGTAATTTATTGCAGTAATAGGATTGAGTCGGATGAAGACGAAGACGACTAGAGGTTGAGTTGATTTGCATAGGAGTTCAACAAATAGGTTACACAAAAATTAAATTTGATCTATGTATATGCCTTACAGTAGGACCGCCAGGGATTTTCATCAGGATATCTAACAACTACATAGTGAGTTGTGGCACATTAGTTGTTGTTTCTGAATGTTAGTTTTATTTGTTTTACAGTGTGCATTATGTTGGTTTTCTTTTTCATTTATGTGCATAGTTGGATGAGTTTTGTCTCACAATAAGTGCTTCAAGAAACGTTTTAACAAGACTTTATTAAGTCAGTTGCGTCGCCATTTGGTAACTTCACTGAGAATGAGTGAAATAAGAGCACAAGCCATTTAAAATCAAACTTGTCTCTTGGTAAGGTCCAGTGTGTTTAAGTAAGATAGTAAAGGGCGACTGTGGCTCAGTGGTTAGCAGGTCCAACTTTCAATCAGAGGGTCGGTGGTTTGATCCCCGGCTCCGCTAGTCCGTGTCGTTGTGTCCTTGAGCAAGACACTTAACCCTCATTGCTCACCGTTGCTGTGTCTACGGTCTACTGTATAGCATGTAAGTCGCTTTGGATAAAAGCATCAGCTAAATGAAAACATTAGCTACTGTAAGCTACCGTTTATATCAGACCAGGTAAGGCTGCAGCAGCAAAGCAAGGGTACATTTTACTGCTTATAAATATAACTTTTAATTTTCAAGATTACTAGTAGATGCAGTAGATTGCAACTTTCTAGCTGACATCGGTGACGGTATAACAGCGTTCTATATAGTGTTGCACACTGATACTGATGTGATTAAATGACTGGGAGGCGGATTCACAGTGTGCTACGTTCGGTTACCTCAAAGTGCATGTACGTGCACTAACGTGGAATATGTGTATCTCCAATAAAGAGTTGAGTGTTGAGTAGCGCAACATGAGCATGCATTTAAAGTCTATTCTCTGGGCGCTCATCATACATACCCAGAGTCAGCGGTCATATGGAACATTCAAGTGGTTTTAGAAGTGAGTACAGCTACAGTTGATGGACACTTGCTAGCTGAAGATTAAGCTAGCAGTTGCGTTCATTGACGAGCGGGAGGCGCACAAAGAAGGCGGAACAATTTAGATTGCCATCACTACTGGTGCTGACCGACAATTTGGGAGAAAACTGAAGACGATGGGAACAGTGTTTCAAAACTTCATTACGTGTGTTGTGCAGACGGTAAGGAGAAAAGAGGAAATCAAAGAAGCTGCACTCCCACTGCACCCAATGGGAGACAAAGCTTTCGTAGAGTGAATCCCGCTTGACATTGAACATGATGATAATAATGATGAAGATGAAGAAGCAGACATAGAGAATACATTCTAGCAGCTTTTAGAACTTATTGTCAGCCCACGAAAAATACAGTGTTTGAAGGACACATTTCTGGTGCAATATCTGTGACTAAACTCAGGTAAAAGAAGATTGTGAATTTCGCACTTTGGACAAAAACTTGATCAGAGAAAAGATAAAGTTTAGTGTGAATGAACAGCTTCTGAAAGAGGGCTTTTTGAGAGAAGCACATTTTACATTAGAGAAGCCCACAGTCACATGGCAAGCTGCAGAGACCGCTAGAGCACAAGAACTAGGAGAGCAGCTACCCAGAAGAGCAGCGCATAAGAAAAAATAACATAAGGACAGTCAAGCCACACTCATATTAAAGACGAGAACACACAGAGATCAGTGGACAATGGGATCTCCCCAGCCAAGAAAATGTCCTGGGTATCCTTCAACAACTGTGGGAAACAAATCATTACGCAAAGCTGCGTGGGTCAGGCAAAGCACCGCATGGAAAGACAGTGCATGATGTATGTCCAGATATAGTTTATTGGAACAGTGAATATCAATCAGCTATAGGTCTTAATGTTGACAGATCCGGGTACTCTGAAATAAACATACCTTTTATGTCTGTCATGTCAAAATTGGACACACGAGACTGAGACAGAGGCCAGAAAGGATCCTCACACTCAAGTTTTCCACAGGCTCAGGCAGGTCTACCTTTTATAGATCACGGCACTCATCCGTACCTATCGGGAGGCAGGCGTGTGAAGACTTCATCTAGTGGACAGGATGGATGTTGACACACTGTAAAACATCCAACAACAAAAGAGGAGGAGCTTATAGCTGAGCACTGGATTGTCTTTGATGGTATAGTGGAGTTTTCTGGAGCGCATCACACCCACACAGACCCATAGGCAACACCGGTCATACATGGCTGCGGAAAAAATAGCACTGGCAGTAATGGATAGACTCAAAGCCACTCTTGATGACTTGTTACAAGCTGATGTGATTGCACAGGTCACTGAACCAACACCGTGGGTAAATAGCCTTGTAGTCGCAGGGAAAAAACAAAACAAGAAGAACCTAAGGGTTGGCTCGGAGAAGTGATTTGGAAAAAGCGATACGAAGACGGCATTACTCCATTCCAACAACAGATCAAGTGTTGCGCAAACATTAAGAAGATATTCATAGTGCTAAATGAAAAGGATTGGCGAGCAAAGCTCATCAGGGAGTCATTGCTACTAAGCACATTTCACACGCTGAGGGGGAAATATTGGTTCAAACGCTTGCAAGTCTGCGAGTGAAGTCTTCGAGCAGCGCTAGGACTGTGCAACGTTCAGAGACATCCAAGCCGTCCACATCAAAGCACACGCCGTGCCGGTCATCTTCAGAGGAAGAACATGATGACGTGGACTGGAAAAAGAAGGGGCAGCATAAGGTGAGCAGTGTAACATAAATGGGCCACAGTGTCACCTCAGAGGGTGTTGAGGCGGATGAAGCAAAAGTCCGCTACTGACACGAAGTGATACAGCGATCGCTTGTCATGATAAAGTACCGAGCCCAGTATATCCCTGGCAAGGCCACCCTAACAGCACCACCGAGACAGCTGCTACGGAAAGACAACGCGTGGAAACGACAACGTGAACACGCTGATGGAAGATGCCCTCACGACTGCTCAGATTCTTCCATCCCCGAAAAAACACTTATCACAAATGCTGACGTGTTGTAAGTTCAAAAATCTTTGGGCGGTTGTGTGAAGAGAAGTCCCAGATGCAGAAAGTTATAATAAAAAATGTATTTAATAAAAAGATGATGAACAGCATTTCAAAATGAATCACACTAATAACTACACAATATATACAAAATATATCCCATGGGAGAGAGAAATCCCATGAGACAGAGATCCTGACCCTCCAATGTAAACTCTCTAGCTCTCACTAGGAGCACTATAAAGCATTATTTCCTAACAGTGTCTAAAGATGGCCTGGGACTAACTAGTAGCCAATGCATCAAGGGCACTGACAGATCGCTGGGAGCTCATTCTCTATATGTGCAAACAGTTTAATCAGTTCACAGTATGGAGTGAAATGTATGTTCAGTCAGACCACTGGAAAACATCTTGACAAACATAAAGGGAACAGCTCTTTCCAGACTGAAGAGAATACACTTCAGCGACAGCGCTATGACTTTAATGTCACCTCCACACCGGGTAAAGGTCTGCTGATCGTGCACTCTCACGAGCTGTCATACAACATGAGCCGCACGGCAACAGTGGATGACATCACAGATGAAAAAGGGGTCTGTGTTGGGAGCCAACATACGTCTACCGAGGCACTAGAGCAGCTCAAGGGGGAGACAAGGAGAGACGACACACTGCAGCTGTTGCAAGACACCCACACACAGACCCGGTCGGTCCTCGACACAGTAAACCAGGAGACACAAAGCCGACACAACATTGGCCCGTCAGACACGCAGAGGGAGTGATGGGGCGAGGGATGTTTTCAGGAGACAGGATAATCCTGCCAAAGCGCAATGCAAACAGGCATGTATCAGGGGATGCAGCGGGCTAAAGCACTGGCCAGGATCGGCGAGGGAGAGACCACATGGTCGAGACCAGTGGAACATGCCGGCAGTTCAGGCCCAGCAGCCAGACGGAGCTTCGATCTCACACAAATGTCTCCTGAGCTTGTTAGGTTTAAAATGCGTGCTGACTTCTTTGAAATAAAAGGTCAGGCCTTTCTGTTGATGGTAGACTACTTCTTAAATTATCCAGAAGGACAGGATATTTTAAGCACAGCTCTCCAGCCGGCAGTGCCTGAAGATGTACACTCGACTTTCCAAAATCAGCATCTAAAACCGCGGCAGCGCGGTAAGTCGTAGCAGCAACAGTAAGGTTGGCGTGCAGCTGTCGTCAGAACGTATGATGACGTAGTGGCGTGTTCTGCACTACAGACGTAACGGAGACGCCACCTGAGAAGAAAACAACCAACGGCCCCCAGATGAGCTCAGAATCAGACTCACTGAAATGGAGGTACTAGTACCCCTTGGGGTACTTGAGATTTAAAACAATATATTTACTAAATATTCAATAATATAAGTGTAAGTTCTTAAACTGAATTCTATACATTCTATATTAAATCAGACACTGATGGCACAGGGCTGAGTATTACCTTGTTTTTTCAACCAAAAATGCTTTGCACTGGTGAGGGGGTACTTGGCTGAAACAAAATCCCACATCACTGAAAAAAGAAGCACTGCACTAGAAGATGCGGGTACAGCAGAGAGCGTTTTCAATGAGCTCTCATCCTCGTCACGGCCAGCTCAAACCAGATGTGGATAAATTATTAGACCATGAGAGAGGAACAAAGATCCTGATGAGCCGGCGGTAAACGTTACGATCCTACTGAGGGTTTCGGTGTTTGCAAACTCTTAACGCTGTCCTTTCATGGCCATAAAGAAATAGAAGAAAAATTGTGAAATGCAAAATCATTTTGAAATGTGACCAAAGAAAGAAAAGAACATTTTTGCAGAGAGGTTATAGATCATCCATACTAATATAAGTGAGTCCTTCTGTTTTTCTCTTGTCAACACAAATGTGTAACCTAAACAGTTATCATAAAGAGTTTATTATATATCATGATACTGATGCTGATGCAATACAGTTGTTGACCCACAGGCAGAGTAACACAGTGTGCCTAGTTTGGTTGCATGTGAGTAACCCTGAATATTTGTATCCTCAATAAAGAGCATGTGCATTTAAAGTCAAGTCTCCATATATATATATATATATATATATATATATATATATACACATGTGTAGTATATGGAGCTATTACAAACTGTTGGGACTCATTTTGACTGTGTTGGGTATTTTTCACATCACATTTCACTGCTGTCATAAACACATGCTGCTGTATGCAACTTAAGCTTCATCTCAGCATTGCAATATTCAAGAATCTTTCAAAATATAATTATGCGTTGCCTATTGAGCCATGAATAACAACCCCTCTCAAACCACGAATGAAAAAGAGAAAACAAATATCAATATAATTGTAATTGCAGGTGCCATAAGTGCAGATACAAACCCTGCTTCAGCCCTTTGTCCTGCTGCGACCCCTCTTCACCTCCAAACACCAGCCTCTCCGGGTTCACTCCCCCGGTCGGTCTCCCCTGGTGTTTCCTTTGTCCAGATGTAGCATGCTTCATCGTTTGGCCCTCCACTACTTTCACTCAAGCAATCACTTGATTGTTCTTTGGCCACAGCAACCGTACCTGAGTCACCCCGCAGACTTCGGCGGAATGTCAACCAAATTAGGAGCCAGACTAACTCGAGCATCACTAGCACGAAGGGAAGACATTCTCAGCCACGGAGCTGCTACCACATGGAGCTAACAGCTTGTGGAAGACTAAAAACGACCACGCCGCTACACCGCTAGCCGTGAACAAAGTTTCTGACAAGTTGCTAATGTCAAAGGTGCGCCTGTTTGAAAGTCCAAACAGCTCCTCTGCTGCTATTGTCTCCTCCAGCCTTTGAATGAACCCTGGCGTCTTTTTATTTCTAAGTGAATTCCCATTTGGGGAATGTTTGCAGTGCCCCCTGCATATTATTTATTGTGTTATTGTTTTTCTATGCTGCTTTACATGTTGACGCAGCAGGGAGCATCCCAAAAAGTAGAACCTCACTGGCACGCCAAAGTGCGTCAACATCAATATTTTGCATCCTGGCACAAGTGTTTCTGACAAGTACAAATGTTGTATAGTCTTACATAATGATCTAAAAGGTTATCTTTCTAAAATTAGAAGTGATCCCTGAGAATTAAAGTATTTTTTGCTATTTAACTATTCTGGGCTAAACAACTCTCATGCAATCCTGATCATTTGTAATATTAAATACATATTTCATGAAATATTAGTCGTCCTCCAAACTTTAAGTTTGGCGCTGGAGGATTTGTTTTGGTCCCCTAACATATAATATGTAATGTGTAATTTATTGAACACCAAAATCACTTTTAATTAATAATACGAACACCAAATCTGCACACTGTGAATGATTCAGCTGAATAAAGAAATGCAGCAGCCTTGCATTTTAATTCATTCCAGCCAGCAGGGACACATTTTCTCACTTGTTTATGATTGTGCCATAATTCTCAAAGGCCCTGTTCCACCCCCTCAATATGTCATGTTTAATCAGCAGTCTGTGCCATGAAAAAGATGTAGGCTGGTGCTTACCTAAGACAAATGGCACCTCTTTACATCCTTAACTTGCATCCTCTTAAGTTTGGCACACGAGGCTGCCGTTGCATGCTATTCCATGTTTTCCTCTACCGTAAACAGAATCATCCCACGGCATTTTTTCCCCGCCATAACGTGTCTGACAATCTGTCCGATATCATGTTTCACACAAATAGCAATGCCCTGACAGGATGGCGTACAATGACAGCCATGCTGCATACCAATTGAAACTGCCATCAGGATTTCCGTTGACACAAACGCTGTTGATTCTCCTGCACAGCAGGAAAACAAACTGCTTCTCATGTTGTGTGTTTTATTGAGAGCTGTTTTTCTATCTAAGCTATTCAAAACACTGCAACACTGAAGTGAAGAAATGCTTGTTTCAAATAGCACACCAGCAGGGTTTGACACAAGCGATGGCCCAGGGTCAGTATGAGAGTGTATGGGGCAAGTTGATTGGCCGGTTTCCACCAATCACAGATATATGCATATATATATATGCATATATATATATATATATATATATATATATATATATATGTAGGGAAGTCTGTAAATGTGTACGTATATTTTTGATTGTGTAGATAAACTTTAAATGGGTATATAGACGTTAATGGCTGAAAAGTAGTGGTGCAATGCATCATAAAACTCACAGTTTGGGTCGGATCAGCACAAAGAAAAGGGAGCAAATATAACTTTTAGATACTAATTGCCGATCATTGATGATCCATTTTGGCAGATACAGATCCATTTATTAGTTGATTAAAGCAGCTGGTCTATTTTTTTGGAACCGTCCCAAAAAATGATTTCAACCACTCAGCAAGTCGCTTAAAGGGTCTGAAAAATGCGAGCTATTCATAAAACACACAGGGACGTGGCCTCGGCCGGTCGGGCCTAACGACGCCGTTATGTAACATAAAGCAGAACCTTTGCGTTCACCTGGGTTATAATAGCTGCCGCGCATAAAATCACTGGCTGCTTCTGTTTTCTTTTCTTTTTTATGGTATTTATGCACACAGATGAGGCAGATCACGACGTCATCTAGGTGACTCACATCATCGTTCTCTCACTGGATATTCTCCGCTACAGACGAGGTAGTAAAGAGCCAAATGGTGCTCAAGTCACGTTTAATTCTATATATGTTAAAGAAAACAGTTCAAGTGACTATAACATATAGGCAACGGGATGCACCCGCCACGTCGTCCAAAAAAAGTGGACCATAACCTCCAAAAGAATGTCCACAAAAGTGCTCAGATGTTGTAGTTACAATGACTCTGGCCTCACAAAATGTGTATTTTCTGGTGTGTAACAATGCACAATGTGCCTGGTTGTGTAATTTTACAAAAATGAAAGTCTAATTTCTTTCTAACCGAAATGCATGACCTGTGTTCCTACGAAACAAAACGGCATGTCTCTGAAGTAATGAATTATTCTGAAGGATAATTAATGTTAAAATAAAGCACGGTCTCACTGTAACAGTGGTCATTGAGTTGTCAGCGCTACTCCACGCTCAGGGCAAGTGGAGTTCACAATGAAATGATGCAATAAAGAGCAACAATGTTTTCATTATCAGGAAGAGATCTAATCTTCTGTACGAGGGTATGGTGATTTCCGACAAATAGTTCCCACACAAGACTGCCTAATTTGTAATCAGCACAAGTGCTCAGTGCTGATAAAATACAAAAAGATTATCTATGAAGACCTTTCATTCTTTCTGGTTTTTTTTCTTTTCCCACTGAATGAAGCCGGGGATTTCAACAAAGTGCTTCTATTTAAATCAATACATCCCTCATTACAGAATGATGAATATTTCATCAGCAAGCCTATTACTTCAAATGAATAATTTAACTGTGTTATATCAGCCAGGGTTGGGGGTTCATTCTGTACCCTGGTCCCTCAGCTTTTAAACCCAACCACTCATTATGAAGCTCGGCCTAACCCTACCAAAAAGGTCCAGGATCAGGTTCAGAGATTATTCTCCCTCTAAATGCCAGAGTAGCGGTTCAAACCACCGACAGTAAAGGTATCCTCAGCTCCAATTAGCCATGATATATATATACGTTGTATTGAGAGCATTTATAATGAGCTCCATGGATGGGTAAAGCGTATACGGATGTATGCTTTTGTGCTCATTAAACCAAAATCTCTGATGACCTAAAGCAGTAATCTTATCAAATATTCAAAGGACTAGAAGGAGTACGTGTGTGTGGCAGAGGAACAATATCTGTGCGTTCATTGTGAGTTGAAGATTTGTGCTGTTAATTTCTACATTTTAGGTTTTGTTGGGAATCATAATATTTTTTGCAAACAGAAAGATAATATAATTCAGTTGGTTTTGACTTGCTAAATGGAACAAAAAACAACAACAAACAATGATTTTAATAAGAAATCATCCAGATTACTCTGACAATTATACATCTAATTAGATAAGAATCATTTAATGTTTCTACCCAGGTCACTTTCAACGGAAATTATTGTTTTCATTGTCCATAACAAATAATATGTTCCAGAAAGAGTCGTTTATGTACAATCACAATAAACAGTAAGTGGACAGTTGAACAAATTGTGGGACTTTGACATAAGACAGCTTTCTTTTTTCTTTTTTTTAGCCTCCTGTTTCCGACTAACAGTCAACATTGACTTCTTTTAAACATTAAAACATGAATTCCCTCACCAAACCTTAACCATAGCTGTGTGTGTGTGTGTGTGTGTGTGTGTGTGTGTGTGTGTGTGTGTGTGTGTGCGTGTGCGTGTGCGTGTGTGTGTGTGCGTGCGTGTGCGTGTGTGCATGTGTGTGTTTGTTTGTGTGTGTGCGTGTGTGCATGTGTGTGTGTGTGTAGTTATTGGGTTTATATTTTTTCCCCCTTTATTGTTATGCCACTGTGTTCCATATGCTGGATGTTTATTTCTTTTATTTTATTTATGTATTTGCCTCTCTTTTCTTTTCTTTTTCTTTGAAATGAAAGCAAATTGAGTTTCTCTATAATAAAAATGTTCCCGATAAATAAATAAAGCTGCCTCGCCTTCTTACCCCTTTTCCATCCTTTCTCCATTTCCACCACCACCGTGTCAACTCGTGTGCCGTAGAAAGAGTTATCTGTGATGAAAGGAAGGTTTAAAGCAGAGAATTTAGATTGAAGATTTAAAATGAAAATCTCTGAGTAATCGTTTAAGCCCTCAACTACAGTACCGACGTAGTGCCGAAGCAGATTCGGGTACACCCTAAACATGGGCCGAGCGCGGCGATGCTTCAAAAAGCGTAGCTTTTATTATCGGTGACATCAAATTCCCTATCATACATTATATATCGAGTGAGATTTTAACCTTCGGGATTTCCACGGGGGAAAGGGATGAATCCACTTACCCCCTCTGAACTTCATCAAAATGGAGATAAGAGTTCTTTCAAGTGTTGAGCTGTGCTGGGTATTAAGTAACACAAGGTCAAACTCAGTGTTCATGTAAGATTATGGAAATGTCAGTCTTTTCCCTTCCTCTCAACTCTGTGTAGCTCAGAGAGCCCACTGGTTTAGTTTGCATGTCAAACACGGAAAGCATGTGTTGATTGTATGCGAAGCACCTATTTCAGTCACATGACTGCTCCTTTATCGTCTTTCACTCAGACAGGTTATAATTTCTGGGTAATTGCACCCATTAGCATGAAATGCTCTTGTGAAGCCTTGAGTATGTAATGACATATTGTGAATGCAGATAGTGGAGGGTGAGCATCACAAGCTGTGCAATCTTCCCCTTCAAAAGGCTGCAAAATAAGGCATTTATCGAGTTAATGCATCAGTGTCGATGGACCACACATCCAATACATCGGCAGATATATGCAGCATCTTCATCCCTTTTTTGGGAGAACGTGGGCCGAGGTGAATGAACTATCGCTGCCTCACGCTCGCTCCTGCTGCATTTTAATCACAGCAGTGGCCAAGATGTCTGCTTTCACTGGGTGTTGCAATTTTTCGGGATTCATTATGTTGCATACGTTTTAATCTCTGTGAGGTTCTTAAAGTTGATCCCTTCTTATTTTCTTTAAAAATAAGTTGAAATGTCAGGAGTCGCTATGATTTTCTCTCAGTAACTATTATCGTTTTGATAATCTGACCACTAAAGAAAACAAATGTTTCCTTTTGTGCTCAGATTATCAAATATAAGTATCCTGTAATTTCCCCACTGCGGGACTAATAAAGGAGTATCTTATCTTATCTTATTGACTTGAACGGCTCAAAAGGTGGCTGTAAAAAGTCAGTTGTTTCCGCCTTTGCAATAAAACCGCATCTGTAAACTGTGAGCTGCTGTTTCTGCACTGGGGAGGAAAAAAAGCATCAAAAGGTCATGGAAACATCTCAAACTTGCCCTGCAGCATTAAAAACTTCTCGTCCACCTGTAAGCTCAGTATGTCATCATGATTCCATCAAAATATGGCCTTTATTGGCTGGAATAGTTTTTCACATCAAAACAATGCTCTCCTTTCTTTTCACAAAGCCACTGTAATAGAATACCATTTAATGTTTGAGGCAAAATCATTCTTTTGTGAGGAAACATCATTAGTTCGGCAAGCGGGCAGAGAAGGCTTTGAGGAGGCTTCATCTATATAAACAGTGAGCTTCAAAAGCTTTTCATAGAGCATCAGTCACATGTACGTAATGCAAATTACTTCATAACGTCTAATTCTGGAGTACAAGTACTACCGCAACCCTAAATCTAAACAGAGTGTCTCAAACAATTGTAAAAAGCCATGTCATTCTGCGTCTCTGCCGAATACTTCAGATCCTGACCTTTGCGCATCTAAACCAATGTATTTAGCATTGCTGGCAAATCTCTTCAGCAGGCCTTCATATCCTCTGTAACAGTATGTCCTCCTAGACTGCACTGATAGCGATGGCGGAAGTAACTTATCTGGATCTATCTCTCCCCGGATTCCTCCCTATCTCGCTATCCTCTGTCCGAGAGACCCACTGAATGACAAACTGTACTGTTCTCTGTGGATCAATGGCTCATAAGTATAAACCAATTTCCTTTACAAACGGCACTCTGGGAAATAAACAGACACACTGCCTCAGGAGCCTGACAATGCGTGAGCTGCAGCGGCCCATTATTCATTTTAATGCTGCGGAACTTTGGAAGATAAGCCAAACTTATTAGATTATAGGTTAAAAAAAATAAAGTCAAAATTATGTTTTATACTAGAGGCATCGAGAAAAATAACATACATGAAATCCCTGGATTTTTTTTAATAATAAGAATAATTACTTAATAATTATGTTCCATGACAACTTTTCCAAAGTTTGACATTGATTTTTTTTCCGGCAACCCATTTGACTAGCATGATAAAGTCTCAGAGATTTTAGGTGATCCTAAGAGAGCAGAAACTGTTCCTGCAAAACGTGTTGATGCGTTCCAGGATGCTCTGACATTTGATAGCTAAACATAAATATTAGAATACAAAAAAATATATATTTATGTCATCCTCTTCACGCCATTTTCCTTGTCTAGCCATTTTGAGTTCGTTGTTCTGACAATATAGCTGATCAGTGTAATGCTCTCCATCTGTCAACCACCTGTTATGGAGTATTGAAGAGTCCTCGAATGCACCACAACAGAGAGCTTTGAAAACGGTCCCTGTTTGCAGGTGCAATGCTGCGCCAAAACAATGTCTGCGTGGAAGATTAATCTCATTCATACTGTATACCAGTAGAAGAATATTGAATCAAAATAAAACTACCTACTAGACTGTTGTGGCAGACCTGGAGATGTTTTGATGCTCTTTGTCACTTTTTTTGCTGTTATGTTCAATTTAGCCCCTACTGGATTTCGCCTGAATATATTTGCATTGTATAAAAGTATACGTGTTGAGTGAAAAAAACTAAATACACACAATAGTCAAATGGCTGAAAGGGCTGAACATATTAAGAACAAAATACTGAAAGTTAAGCTATCAATGTACGATGGAATAGAAAGATACAATAGCAATGAGATTAGCCCTCCACAACATCGCGTTTTGTGGAGGGAAATACAATTAGAGCAGATTACAGTGGAACAAATAAAACCATCACCTCCAGATCCTGAAACTGTACGAGAAGGAAGAGAATAGAAAGCTACGTGGTTTGTTTCTCCATGTTTATTTTCTTAAAGTGGGGTTCGGTTGGGCTCTGCATGAGTTTCGTCTTCCCAATTGTTTCTTCCTGAGTCACCAGAAATGACAGCTGGTGGATGTAATTGGTGTTTTATTGTTCCGGAGGCATTTTTATGTCCAGATTTAGCATTACCAAGACATGTTGCTGTTGGGGGGGGGTATTAAAAGGTCCGTATTTTCCAGGAAGACTGATGGGTCTTTCTTTATTTTTTTTATTTTTGTTCTGTCTCCCTCCCGTGCATGGCTGTCTTGTCTTGAGACTAGAACACAACATATGTCCAAATAATGCTAAACAACATGCTTCTGAGGATGTGATCGTGACGAGACGACACAAAGAGCATTTGAAGCCAATAGTAATTGCTAATGCTAATTTGGGATTATCAAACAGAAGTCTGTGTCAAATAAATCTCTGATCATTCATCGAGACTTCATTATCTTCAAATTCACTATGGATTTCTGATAATTGAAATGTGGCTGAGAGGATTTACCCCATTGATTGAAGTTATTCTTGCTCACACCTTTCCTTTTAGTTCCATTTGTTCATGTTGATGGATGGCTTTCAAATGGTATCCCTTCTCCTTGCTCATTTCAAACTCCTCATTTAAGCCATTTAGCGTATTCAATTATGACATAATCATTCTAGTGTGAGTCCTGGACCTCTTAAACTAACAGTCAGATCCCTCTTGATAAAATCTCATATTATCAACATTTGTATTTCTTGACATTTCCTCTGTTTTTTAGAATATTGTCTTTTCATTTGGCCAACAGCTATATTAAAGACCCCATCATCATCATTTAAAGGTAAAGATCTTTGACAGTAATGCCATTTGGACTCGCCTTAGTTAATGTTGTACTCAAAGACATTTGTGGAGCTGACCATATGGTTATTGCTTTTTAATGTGTTTGGAGTCCCAGCCTCTCTCAGCATTGAGCGCCTGCCTACTCCCAGAGTTTTAACTCTGTGTGTGCCGGCATCTTTACAGAAGCTGTTTCTCCTCCTGCAACCCTACTGCAGGGCTTCCACTCGGTGCTGAAGAGTTTCTTGATTGCTTTAACAGCATTTGCTTGAGTTCTGTTGATTCGGATGCGTCTTTTGAAAAAAACAAAATTATCGACAACAGAAATCCGTGCCTTGAGTTAATGAAACCACTTCAGCCGTGTAGAGAGGGTGGCTTAAGGTTGTATCATGACTTGATATTGTGTTTTCATTTGCTCATCTGAAACATACAATATTTTGCTGGTGTGTCCCTGTTCAAAGTACTATTTGAAAGCATACAGTACAAACATTTGCATTGTGATCCATAGTTTCATTTGCTTTTTCCTCAGACATTTAAGAATAAGAAGCGATGTTGATGTCCTCCTGTATGCTGTATGCTATGTGCATCATAGCCATCTTTACTGTGGAACAAATAATCATTTTCATCTCCATAAAGAAACTATTTGGTAGAGGTCTGTCTATATGACACTATACATATTTTTTTTAAATACATTGATTTAGGTGCAATAAATATTTTATTTATTTATTTCACTTATTTTTTCAGAACCTGTTTTATTGTCTGTGGATGTTTTTTCCCCTGAAGTTGTCGTCCTTTTCGTCGTCCTTCATTCCTTATGTTGTTGTATTCTGCTCAATGACAATGCAGGCTTTCTACATATTCATATGACTCCTGCTTATCAATTTGATTGTTTGTCAGTGTTTGTTGTGGATGATTCACGGAGCAGGGAAAGAGTAAGAAAGTAAGATAAACCTGATTTAAACTGTGCATTTGTGTGACTTAGACACACAGAGACATCGATGGACACCAGCTCACACAGAACACTGAGAGGTTTTGATATCCTGCAAGAGCCATTTTCTCTGAACCTCCCACTTAATTCTTTGACACCGTTATCCATGTAAATGCTCGGCGCAGTGCTTATGAATACCGGGAGCTCTCCTTTCACAGGAATTGTCAAAGTGGTTGGAGATCATTTAATTCTTAAGAGATGGTGATTAGCGCATGCATTCATTTCAGGTTATGCACTTCTTTGATGCCAGCGGAGGGAGGGAGACCAGAAGAGGCAGAGGGAAAGATGGAGTGGGAGACAGATGAGGTGGAGAGAGGATGGGAGGGAAAGGCGAGAGAAAGAAATACAAAGAGACAGACAGAAAGCCACGCGGGGATGAGAGAGGCAAATCCCTCATAACCATGTATTACTGATGTGCGCCAATGAGCAGGAAATAGTCTTCAATAACGCTGTTGATACAAAGCGCAGCCTCATTCAAAAAACACAAAGAGCACTTTACATTGGCAGACATTATCAACACTGCTCTTATCTCAACAAAGACTGGGATGAAAAGAGGGAAACACGTATTGTCCAATAAAAGCTGTCAGTAATTGCGTTCCTATTTCCTCTTCAACAGCATAGTGATTCATTGACATCAGGTTCAATTAAAAGAAAAAATTCGGCACATTTCTGCACACTGTAAACGTGTTATTTGTGGTGGGTGTTTGGCACAGTGGGGGTACACAATGATGTGTACATCCATCTGAGGGCGAGGAGAGAAATTGGTGGAAAGGTCTTGATTGTACGGAGAGAGGATCAAATACGGGCTGATGAGAGATTTGATGGTGGCTTTGCATCATAATTATACAATTTAACCACTTAAAGGGCTGTTGAGACCTCGTAATGCTTTCAGCCGATCTCACACTGCATGGGGATATTTTCATGCTTCAGCACTGATAATGAGCCAACACCTTCCTTTGGGTAAATATCTCATTGTTTTTAAAGGTCATGTCCCAAATACAGATTCATAGCTCATGCAAAAGGGCAGATGTTCTTCAGTGAAACCGGAGCTAAGCTCATTTGCACAGAGTAACATCCATCTACACACTGTCTCTGTTATCTGTAATCTTCGAACCGTCCATGCATCTTTTATCCGTTTTCCATCTATGCATCATCAGTGTGGATTTTCGGCCAGCAAGGGAACATTGTCTGATTCCAGTGAAGCTTGTGAGTTGTGTTTTGAACTGCAATGGACAAAATAAAGTATTTCACTGTAGATCTCTTTTGGTTGAACTTCATTTGTTATAGGCATAAAACATTGTCAAGGAAAAATGTGTTTCTATTGCTATGCCGAGGTTAATTTAGGGCCAGCCCTAGTAAAATAGCAGCATGTGCAGTACAGCAGAGCAAACGCATTCTCATGCTCACGTCCTCCTCAGCTCTAAAACCAGCACACTGAGACAATACAGGGACGGTCCGCTCCGAACTGTCAAACTGCAACGTTAACTTGTCTTTACTTCAGTAAAGGCCATTTTTGGTCTTGCCTTTGAAATGACACATTAGAGATGATTCGTAGATTTAAATATTCAGCCTTCATATTTGGTGACTTGTTTATGGAAAAATGGGTTTTGAGGGAGTTGTTTTTAAAAGATGTTCATGAATAATGGACAGAAAGGGATGAAGGCAGTAAGAGAGCTTTCCCTAAATAATCTCTATAGTCCCAGTTATTTAAATTCTAAACAATGTCATGTTGCAGCCTTGTCCAGTATATTCATCATAATAAAACAATTAGTGTATATTTGTAAAATCCTTCCTCCCCTCCAGTTACTGTTGCTATGCACGTGTCTATTCCAACAAGCTTACAGTGATGACAGTGGCAGATTTACCACAAAAGTCCAATTAAAATTTGGAACAGAGGACAAAAGGTTTGTCATTTTCTAGCTGGTGGCTGTCTGAACAGCTGTAGCTAGCTAGCTAATTAGGCTAACAGTAGCTCTGTGAGTTGGTTGAAAACATGGACTCCAGCTGAATTTTCAACGTTTCAAGCAGACTCTTGTTCTGAAACAAGAACCCTTTAAAAGGTGTCAATAGGTATGCAAGTAATGGATACATAAATATAAAAGAAAAAAAAAAACTTGGGGTTAAAGCTACATGTCGGAGGCAAAGGGTTAGCATCCTCACCAGCTGAAAGAAGACTTTCAACAAAAGCAATGTTCTTCAGCTATCACTGTGTCACTAGTTAGTGTTCATATTAACAGTATAATAAGATAAGTTGCAAGACCTGATCGTTTGTTTATTCTTACTTACGCATGTTAGGCTGTTTAATTTAGTGGTACCAAGAGCAGGAGCAGCTAATATTAGCGTGTTAATTAATCGGTATAAAGGATAAAGACATAAAACAGCAAGCGGAGGTCACTCCGAAAAAAAGCTCTCTTTATAGAGAATGTGGTCGAGCTATATTCCATGGATATACATTTTCAACCCTTCCTTGTTGTGGGTATTAAAACTCAGACTGCCATTTCACAAAGTCAGCTTAATGTGCCATAAAATATTAATAAAGAGTTTTAGCATAACTTCAAAAAAGTTGCCCCTAGTCTTGTTTGGATCTGAGCTCTTGCAGAGTAGCTTGTTTTGCCTTGAGTGACTCACATAAAATCATTTACATTTATTTATATTTTTGCTCTAACTTTTACAGTCACAGATGGAGCATGGACATTTTATACTGAGTAGTATCATAATACTAAGTGCCACAGACAATTTTATGATAGATGTCTTTTTAAATGTAGGATGCTATTTTACCAGAGAACGTGTCCTTCCAACGTCGCACATTTAGATTTGGATCAAGGTACGACATCAAAAGTGGCATTTCCACTCGTGCCACATGAAGGTATCACCATTTGCTCTAATTTGTCACATTCTTTATTTTCTAACGGATGCCCCAGAGCAGTCAGTGCTGTGTATCTCTTTTCCAAGGGTTATGTAAATGTGTAAAAAAAAGAAATGTAATTTGTAGTGCGACTTTTAGTGGGAAAGCTCTTTATTTTTTACAAGAGCACTTTGACCAAAAAGAGCTTCTAAAAATCAAATTACCCTGTGTCCTTGAATGTCGATAGTAGCTTTAACAGTGGGGGGAAGTGTAAAAAAAAACTACCAGCGTGTGTTGGCGTGCAGCGCTCATTTTGGTATTTGTCTGCAAAAGGAATCCATGCTGAATGTTTTTATTACTTTACCAAAGATAAAAATAAAAATGTCATTCATCAGTTGCCTTGATGCAGTGCTGCATGGAGGGGGAGGAAAACAAGTGGTGATTGGGGACTTGGGGAGCAGGAGAAAGAAGTGACAGGGCTAGTATCATCATGACCGGCCGGTCTCTGTGTGGACAAACTGTGCGGGGATGATGGGGGACAAAGGAGGCGATTAGTTGGACAGAGCACTTGTAATACACTCTCGAGGGACCAGTAAGTCAGGCAGCTCAATGCTGCAGCCAGGTTCACTGGGCAATTAAGAGAGCCGGGAGAGTCAAAGTGGCTTAGCCTGATGCTCTGCAGCTCTGCGCCAGTGTTGAGAGCAGAGGGTCACTTTCAACCCCTATCAGTCCACCTGTGTGTCTTAATGCAGCCGTCCACACTGGCTGGACGAGCAGAGAACTGAGCCAAGTGGACAAGTGGGGCCAAAGCAGTACATGCGAGGAATTAGTCTCCCCTTTCCCCATAATTGTCTCTGACATATTCTTTGGCTTCCATCCCAGATCACTAGCAATACATATATTTTTCTTTTTACCCTTGTTATCCCTGACACCTTAATGAATTATTTATTGTGGGGGAGAGCGTGGAGATTATTTCCCTCGGAGTAAACACACCAATAAAAGGAACGACGACTGCAATAAAATGATATGGAAGGCATCACTTGCCCTTTTACTGAAATGGGTTTTTAAAGTATAATGAGCTACGCACCATTTATGAACTTGCCAAACATGAGAGCAAAATGATTCTTGGGAAACACATGAGTGAAACTGTAGAAACCTTTAATCAAAAGAGATTCATTGGTGTTGGAGGGGCCTTTGTTACAAACTCCATCATCATTAATTTGTGATGCACAAACAATTGATCTCAGCTGTAATAATCCTGGCTGCCGCATAAACGGAATCGATTAAATCCTCTTACACATTGCATTTTCGAATGCAGTTTGACCTCCATGGTAGAGGATGTTCAAACGCAGTCATCACATTTGCCGTTTTTTTCCCAATTTTAGTGTTGAATATTACCCATGACTACTTGGCGATCAGAAACAACCAATAAAATCCTCAGTCTTCTGGAAGAATTTTGACAGTATAGCCCCAGAGCAATCCTCTAAAGGTGTTTCTTTTTTATTTGTTGTTTTCTTTTTTGTCCCTCCACCAGTCTGCAAGATTACAAGAATGAAGGCAGCGATGCCTTGAGGGGAACAATTTCCAAGTTACCGGCAGCACATTCATGAGCACTCTCTCACCTAAAGGTCCTCAGAGAAATGCACCAATTTACAGTTTCCTTGAGAGTGTGAACAATAACCGTCCCTGGAATGAGGAATCAAGCTTTTTGTTACATTTAATTTATTTGGTGGAAAAAAAAGTCAACTTCATAGAAAGATCACTGGGTTCAGATTTAACAGTGTACAATGGCTCGACCATGTATATGTTCTGAAGTCTCAGTAATTCTCATTCATTCTGAAGTCCTACCAAGGATAATCACACATGCAAAAGTGCTCATTCTAACATACTTGCTTCCAGTGTTTCAGAATGAAAGGCAGGGCAGCGATAGGTTAAAGCCGAGCGGCTGTTCATTGAAGTTGAACATAATAAAAGAAAGGGGTTGGGAATGGGGGGGGGGGGTCTGTTCATTAATAATTGATCAAAGAGCCGTTAAATCGAAATGTGTTTGCATCAATTAATCATCCCCCCCAGATGCCACTAATCAGCCGTTTCCATCGCAGCTCCAGTGCAGTACTGCAGACTGCACCGGTTGTGTTGGGCTTAAGCCCATCATTCATCATGTCTCAGTGTGCTCTTAAAGCTGGCCTCAAGTCTGTGACAGAGTGATTAAAACAGTATTGCCTTCGAGCGCTGCAGGCTCTACTCACAGGCCGCTCTGAAAATTGGCTGCAGTCTGCTCTGTGTACAGTGTGAAACTTGATTACCATGTTTCCACGAGTTATTGATATTCTTTGAACTTTAACAGGGCGGTGAGGTGTTCGCAGTGACAGTTTCACTTCTCAAAATGTTCAGTTCAATCACTGTCAGGCTCTACAATGGTTTGTTGAGGGGGTGCACACATATTAGCAGCTTGTGAACAGTTCAAAATGGGATTTAAAACAATGACTTTCAGAATGACTTGAAGATAGCTTTGGATGATTAGATTAAGCTTTATTACACATCGGCATAGGGAGAAAACAAAACGGTGACTAAGTTTACCTAAACTCAATAAATCTTAAATGCATCATCTGACGAGCGCTCCACTGTACGTTACCCAAAATCAAACACGCCCACGATGTTACACAGCAGCAAACGAGTGCATGCGTCAGTGAACAGTTCTTGCTCAAAAGAGAAAGACATTGCGGAATTTGTAGCAAGTATTGAATTATTTTTTGGGGACAAAAAAGAAGTTGCACCAGCTGTGACTCGAATCACAGATTTGTTCAGAAGAAACACCAAAAGGCACCAAATATAACAATAATTCAGAGCTACTCCTTTGTGACTCAAATTCAGCGTTCTGTGGAGCAACTTTCTGTTGGAGCCGCTATTGCACCAGTTTTGAAATTAGTGAACAATATATTTTTGCTAGAAGAAGAACAACCGACTGCAGCTAACCATCAGCCTTTATCTTCAAAATGCTGATGGCAGAAACCGCACCACTCGTTCACAGACATGTGGACGCCACGCCATCACAGCTCATCCCTGCACGTGCTAATCTGTTACAATGTTTGCTCTTATTGGTTGAAGGTCTATCCAATTGCTTCCAGAGGCAATCTGGTCTACGCCCGAAAAGTAAGCCCGAACCTGTTCCTGCCCAACACTGCTGCTGAGATGATATTTAGTCGATGTACGTATAAGCATACTGTTGTGACCGTAGGCTTTCTATTTAGTGCTGTTTAACGGCACGAGTTGATTGATTCTCGTGAGGTTATGCTGACGAAGGCCGTTGTATTTGTAGTCTGTGGTATGCATAAGCTCATCTGCCCATCTATGTCTGATAAATTAATATGTGGTTTGGACAGATGACCCTGTGGTTTGTAAAATGTGACATTGTTCCTCTTGTTCACGCACAGAGAGATAAACACATCTAACGGCAACAATTATTATTGTAGCTGTTACACATTTCTTTTCATGTTAAATGTGTTTTTCTTTGCTGTGTCTTACCTAAGCTACCCGAGGACAAGGTTATGACAAATGGGACGTGTTCCAAAGAGTCACCTCCATCTAATCTGCCTGAAATCAGAGGCCCCATCTTTAATTAAGGTGAGAGCACAAACTGATGCCTTTTTATATTTACTACATCAGTGAACATCCAGGTTAATCCAAGAAGGGATTATCTCCACTGACTCAGAGTGGCCACTCATGTAATAAACTCCCAGGTAAGGTGACTCAGAGGTTTCTGAGGGCCTGCATGTGGACTTACAGGATGGCCCAGCTGCACGTAGTCAGTCCCACTAAGCCATGTTGGGAAATGTCCCCATCATCTTTATTTAAGGTTTAATATCTCCAGGCTGTGTCTCGGGCCCTTTGCTGTTGACATGAAAACGATCAATGACAGTAGATCAGCCTCATGGGAAGTGCAAGAAACACATCACATGATTAATGACTTTACCAGTTGTCATGAACTTTACTGGTCCAATACAGTGAAGGCTTCATAAATCATAAGTGATCTGACACATGAAGTTTTTGTGCACTTTATAAAACTCAACATTTCGTGCGTTTTCATTATTCCCTTTTAATGTATTTTCTTTTTCGGCAACACTCTCAGGAACGTAACTGGATCAATTTTGCCTCCAATTTGTCTGTTTATAGTTACTGTATTCTGTTGACAGTGTTGCTATTGCAAAATGCCTCTGGTCTAATGATGAATTAAACATGAAAGTTAAGAGTACAAACAAGATGTCCCTCAGGAAAGTCTGTCATGTGCTGTCATATGCTAATGAATGTCTCTAAAACCGGCATTAAGAGTTTACCACGAGAGAGAGGATGGATTCCAAAACAAATTCACAACAGAGTCCTGATATGCCATCAGCTTATTAAATGCTTGGGGCTAAAGTATTAGTATAACATTGGCTGCTTACACATCCAACAGACACGCATTGGGGTCTTTTTTTCTTCACACCTGTCAAATGAAACTCATACTGCAGCCGTGGTTGGTCCATAAACCCTAAATACACAGGATTTCTTTGGCTTTCTACATGCTGAGATGTAGATTATCTGATTGCGACTGAACGCTGCAAAAAGCTATAAAGCTGGGTGTTGATTTTTAAAGTTGTAATCCTTACGATTTCTGTCCCGGTTGATTTGTTCATTGTGATGTCAGCAAGTGGTCCTTTCACACCGACCTCGCTTGGTCTAGACTTTCTGACTTTTCAGTTTGATCCTAAACAAAATTCTGTCTGTGAAACCTCCCGCACACTAATGTCTTGAGCAAACCGCCAAACCTTTGTGTGAGAAAAAGAGGTGGTCCCGGCCCGGATCAAGCTGGACCATGGTCTGGTGTGTTTCTAGCATGATGGAGTTGGATGCATCGGTCTTTTGAACCAAATACAGGAAGTTCTGACATGCCAGCATCACAAGTAGCTTAGCTCCTTAAGAGGTGCTATCTATTGCCTCCACATGGCTCTCAACATGGCGATGGTTGAGCCGGCGGGCCCGCGGCTAACGGTGCAATCAACGGCAACAGTGCTAAGCTGAGTGGGAACCGGTGGGCGGGCACTACACTTCTGGAACAAAGCTGCCGGTTGGGACGCGTTATCAGCTGTAACTGCTGTTGGAGAGCAGGACAGAGCTCACCAGTGATCCCACTAGGCCCGCTCAAGGCCATCCCATTGCCAGGGGGTGGGGGCGTGGCTTAACATTTATAAAATAATGTTACTATTTTATTACAATAAGCATAAAAAAAAGAATAGGAATGTCTCCTAAATTTAAACAGAAATTATATTTAAAAGTTTGTGTGTCTGTGCTTGGTGCAACAAAATAACAGCATTGTGTTAAAAATTAGGCCATTACTTACCTTCATTATCATCTAAATCCTATCGGCTGTGCCAAATAATCTAAAGCCCTCTTCATAATGGTGTTATTCACATCATTATTATTATTATTATTATTATTGTTGTTGTTAACTGAAGCACTGCGTGCCACACTTTGTTTGTTTTTGTCAAACAGAGTATTCTGCTTCGATCCATATTTGTGGACGTGGAGGTCTAACAGCAATCAAACTGCACCAGAAATAACGTTTATTCAGCCACGATAACCTATTGATATTTTCCCCCTGTTTAGGGTGATATTGTCATAGAATTTAATGACAGATATTTTAAGGTTCATTTGACAAAAAAAGAAAATTAAATTTCACTCAGCGGGCGGGACATGCCAGTCCACATCTCTGAAGGCGCAGTAATATCGCCATATAATATATTGGTGTAGGAAGAAACAGTGGTCGCCATCCCTTTATTCATCAAACCATTTGATCGTCATATAGCACACGCCTATTGATTACAGAATGTAAATAAAAAATGCTGACCATAAATAGTTCCAAGAATGAGGTTATTATTATTATTATTATTACTTCAAAGTGAGTAGCCTTGACCTTTCAGGAACCCATCTGCTGCAGTATACGCTCCTTAAATGAGCTTTAAATGGTCTTTAACGTTTGGTAGTAATGATTTACATTGCCTTGAAATGCATGGTGTTAATTCCCCAGATTTCACTGGTGATTATAAGTTCGTCCGTGAAACATTGTCTTACTCATTATAGTAACAAACTTGAGATGCTATTCTTTTCCATTTTTTTCTGCATTTCCATTCCCCACCAATCATTACGCTGGCATGTAGTCACAATAACTCTGCTTAATGGCCATATTACTAAGACGGGTCACCAGGGTTACAACTTGGGAATAATTACATGTGCACCCACCAACCACCTACAGTGCACATGTGTATGCATGAGTTAGTTACTCAAACATGCATATTGTGTGCACACAGACACCAGGAGGGCAACAGGAGGGGATGTAGAGAATAACAAAGGAGGAGAGAGAGCTAGAGGTCATTACATTACATTTCATTTAGCTGACGCTTTTATCCAAAGCAACTTACATGATATACAGTAGACACAGCAACGGTGAGCAATGAGGGTTAAGTGTCTTGCTCAAGGACACAACGACATGGACTGGCTGAGCCGGGGTTTGAACCACCGACCCTCTGATTGAAAGACTGATTTGCTAACCACTGAGCCACAGTCGCCCCCAGGTCAGAATTAATACATCATTGAACCTTTACTAACACTGTATATTAGTGACGCCGTCACAGTTATAATTATGCTCATTAGCTTAATATCTCCTCCTCCATCCTGTACATGATGATACGCAACTCGAGTAGCATCCATCAGCTTCATACCCTTTGGGACTCTTTGAACATATGGTGCATTTAACAATGTGGGATGAAAGATTTAAATAATAATAACTTCACGTGAAGCTAAAAATAAGTGTTTATCTTAACGTGCCCTCTGGCATTTCTATTAACACTGACAAACATAAAATGATAAGATACTCTCTTTTTTCAAAATTCTGCACAAGCCAAGTAATCACTTCACCACCAATGTGTTCACTGTACACATCCCATCTGTAGCTTCATTCATTTAATTACATTTCTTTGTTCTTTATCGTGGTTTCCTTAAGGAAAGCAATGCGTGATTGTTTCAGCTCAGAAGTGTGCGTATGCTGTCTCGCTTTCAGGCTTCAATTCAGAATTTGCCAATTTCTGAGCAGTGCAACGGTACTCCTCAAACCACCTCTTCACCCTCTCACCCCAAACAACAGCTTGGGGGAATTAACCAGATCTTAAGCTGTAATGTAACGTGGCAAGGACAACACACAATGAAGAGTAGCTCCAGTCAATGAATACATCGACAGACATATTTTTCCAATGCCAAGAGGCAAACAAAAAAACCTTGAAAACAGTTTTATAAATAAAAAAGAAACATGTCAAAAGAATTCTGAGTGCATTTCTCTGTGACCTGGTAAACCGAATAGAATAACTTCAAACCGCTATGTTTACCATACTCTAACATCAGTGTATCCGTGTCAGATGTCAGCTTGTGGCTGCACCTTTATAGTGTTAGAGCCTTGTGATAGACTTGCAACCTGTTCGGGCTATACGTCTCAAGTAGGGATGCAGCGATACCACTTTTTTACAAACCGATACGAGTACGAGTATTTTTATTTGTGTACTTGCCGATACCGAGTACCGATACCGATACTTCTTAGATTTGGTCTCCATGAAAGTGCAATTAATTTGGAGGCAGATTTTATTTTATCCTCTGCAGATTATGTCAAGCCTATAGTACAAAATTAACAGAAGGCTATCCCAAGCTTTAAACTTCTTGTGGAAGTCCCTCTAATGTCGGACCATCAAACGCCCCCGTGTCCGGGTTCATAATATCATCCGTAGCCGCACAACAGCGTCTGAATGAGGCCGCTGCCAGCGCTACTTCAGGTGGACCAGCAGCCGTTTGATTCAAACCGGCAGGACGGCGGTGATGACGTGCAGAGCTTCTCAATTATAGATGTATTAAATATGGAAAAGTTCAACTCTCGCGTCTAACGTGCCGCCCGGCGTAAATTTGCGTCTGTCGCAACCACACGCGTCTGTGCATAGACTTTACATGTAATCTGGTCGCGCGAAACATTTGCGTCGCGTTGGGTGTGAACGCACCATTACTCTACACACCTTGCCGCAAGAGAGCGACGAAAGAGCCGCATGCGGCTCTGGAGCCGCGGGTTGCCGACCCCTGCCCTAGACGTTGAAGTCAGGTAGGACAACAAATCTTTTTCTCCACCAGTTTGTTGTAGTGAAATACTGTTGAGTGGTATCGGTTCTTGGTATCGGCAATTGAAAACAAATACGAGTATCGGCCCGATACCCGATACCGGTATCGGTATCGGTGCATCCCTAGTCTCAAGGCTGGTGCATGCTGGGACAGAATCTATCCCTATTGGGACCGTCAACAGGATAAACTAGTATTGGAAATGGATGGATGGCTGGATGCAGTGGTGTTTCCCCGCAGAGAAGATTTGCACTATCTCCTATGAGAGACATGCAATCTGTTCCTACCAGCGTGTTAGGCTGCAGATATTCGCAAACATAAAGGTGTGTGTTTTTGTTATATTGTTTTGTTGCCTTATAGGTTAGAGGGAGGATGCTTACCTTGGGGTTGGAGCAGCTAGCATATAAGCAAGCAGCAAAAGCAGACATCAGGAGCCAGCAGATGCTATAACACATCACCTGGGAGCAGATCGAGCACATGGCAGCCTTGTAGGTTACTGTCATTGGATAGTAAAGTTTTTAATGTCTTTTTAAAAAATATTTATCTTGCTTATTGTAAATGTGTATATATGTACAATGAGAGCTATGTGTAACCGGAGTCAAATTCCATGTGAGTGTAAACACACATGGCCAATGAAGCTGATTCTGATTCTGAAGTACACACACACACACACACACACACACACACAGACACACACACACACACACACACACACGTCATGCCATGTCACAAATAAAACCAAGACAATTACACAGACTGTACATCTGTACATCTTAGTACAAGCAGGAGATGGTTTGAAGGTTGCCTTGGTGATGTGAAGTAGTGATCCCTGCTTATCCACAGAGGCCATGTCGTGTTCATCTTAAATGGCCACATCACAGAGAAAGACGGTCTTCTGTCTTCTTGAAGTGCGTCTCTGAGGCCGAGAGCCAATATAAAGAAACAACAAATGGAGTTGAGGAACTCTGAGCAGCAGCCATGGCAAGTGAGGTGCAAACACTATTATACCACCACAAAGCACAATTATTTCCTCCACAAAGCCACCCTGAAGCGACACGATTGGACTCTTAGCAGGTGAGCTTTCCTATGAAAAAGCAACCCGAGACGTGGCGGTAGCCAAGCAGACGTGGCTAATGAGCACGGCGGCCTGGTGACCTGGACGCTCTCGAACGCCACGCCGTGGCAGAGGGTGCTTTGGATGTATATTTCAGCCAGTACAGTGAGATACATGGGGCCACGGCAGTGCAATTTAAGTTGTCTGTCTGAACTGGCTTGCAGGCTTCTCAACGGATGAAAAAAAAAAAGAACAGAAAAGGAATTGTTTCAACTTTGGGGAAAAGACCAATTTGCTGTGGCTATAGGCATCTTTATTTCCCATGAGTCACAGCCGTGCCTTGCGTTGTGTTAGTTAGCTCATGCTGTCCACATTTGACATAACGTAGCAGGAAACCCTGTTGATTCTTAATGAGCGTTTCATTGCTTAAACGGTCAGTTTGTCCACAGTAGGTTTGATATTTTGGATTTTTATTTATTTAATTGGCACAAACTTCCAATTACTTTTGAAATGCCAGCTCTTGCACCACAAAAGGCTCCATGTGAGGAATGTCCAGGTGTTTGGACATCTATCAATGAGAGGTCTTCCTATCAAAGGTCTGTAAAAACTGGAAAATAAACTGCTGTAATCAGCCCAATTATGTGTCCAGTGGCTGACATTCAAGAGAGCGTTAGTGAGACTGAGGGAGCCAGGACACAACATCCTCATTAAATGTTGTGTCTCAGGCTGTGAGCAGCAAGGCCTGACGCTTTGATTACAGCAGAGCCAGGGACAAAGGCAATCCAAAAAACCTCCCTCACCACAATGATTAATACTACAGGAGCCGAGGCTTCCTCTGTGCTTTTTTGATCACATCAGATCATTTCTGTCACAGAGGGTTCCAAAATAAATAAATCAATAAAACTGAATCTGAAAATCTGAAAACACTGCAAACACCATTAGGCAACATGGGAGGGCACCGACTATAATCTTGTGATACGTAGCATCGGCTGTCATTGGACACTTGACTTTGTTGAATCTTGAGGCAATTGATTTACAATGTTGAGGGAGTTAAGATCATTTATTTTAAAATTGCGGTGTGAATGCTTTATGTTGAAAGATTTACACGACACTGCTTTGCTGGATTTAACGGTTGACTAACACCAATATAGTGAAGTATTCAAAAGATGAATGAAAGATGTGGAACATTTTATGTTTAAATGGAATATGAATCAGGCTGAATATAGTTGGAATAGTAGGAAGGGAAGGATGAAGGATGCAAAATATAAAGTAAGCAATGAAAGATGTTCCAATGGAAGTTTAGAGCAAGGACTTAAATTTGCTTAAGCGTACTGAAAAGGAGTTATGTTTTCCTTTAATTGACTTGGTTGGAATAAGGATAAAACATCCGCAGAGGTCTAAGCTCTGACATGAGTTGAACTATGAGCACTTTTATTGTGGTTTCCTCTTGAGATACAGTGACTATAAGGGGCTGTAATTATGAGGGGGGAAAAGCGTTCTCCCGTGCATCCAATTGACATTAAAGTAAGAGTTTGGGGGCCTTTATTTTGAAAAAGAAGTATTATCCTGAGCTTTCTCTTAAGATACAATTACTCTATGAAACCTTTATTGTGTATAAAACAGCCTTGTCCTCAGTTCCCTTTTCGAATAGTTGCCTTCCTAACAAAAAAAAACAAGGTGCCTCCCTAGCTTACATGTAGCATACAGTGAGAGTATATATACTCTCACTATATCACATACTATACTATATCACATGTTGAGGTGATTAGCTGCTAATATTCAACACAGAATTGTTATTTTGTTTTTTTCTCAAACATACATTTTTTGGCCATGCTGCGCATGACTGTTGCAAACCAATGAATAAATAAAAGGCATTTCACCACAAAAGAAAAGTAGTGGTGGTGGTTCAGCTATTGAGAAAGAGGAGGCCGGCCAAGTGGCTTCTTCCCAAATTCAGCATCAAGATAACAAATAGGAAAAGAACGAGTAGTTAAATGTATTAACAGCAATGCACAAAAGAGACATTTTGAGGGGTAATTATGAGCTTCATCCCCACATTAACAACGTGGACATACAGTGTTTGAATATAGCATGTGTATATGTAATGCACATGTGATAACAGGCTGAATTTCTCTCTAAGTAACTCTCCCCCATTCAACATTTCTGACACTTATATTTTCTCACTCATCCATAATTTAAAACCAAATGTATGCATTATTTGTATTATTTGTGTGCACATGCTGGCTTTTGCTAGCTATGTATCATTAGCTTAATACATTAAAGGCACAAACTGAGGCTGCTGTCATGAAGCTTAACCGTTTAAGCTCTTATTATTATGCAGCTCAATGTTAGAAAGCGAGTGACCAATGCAGTCCATTGCAAAGATGATGAATTCTCACTCAAGATATGAAACGGAAATGATGGGAAATGTTGTCATGTTACTGGATGGGATGAGCGGTCATTAACATGTCAGGGCTGGAAGTGACATCAAACCAGAGTGGCGGAAAATTGCTCGACTTAAATGCAGATTTAGACATATAAAGTCCCAGCCTTATTAGTGGTTGTATTCTTGGTACATCATTTAAGGTGCTGTGGATCTGTGAGTTATGTGATTCTAACTGTGTGGTTTAACATGTGCACACGAATGGGACATTCATTCTTTATTTGGTTATTTTTAAAATACAAAATAAATTGGACTCCAATACGGAAAAAGAAAAACTAAGCATGGCATGTTATTCGAAATGGCTCCATAATGTGATATATATGTGCTTTTTACCATTTAATATGCGGATTGTGAGGAGACTTTTACATTAAATGTTTAGCTTTCACTTGATTATTCCATTGCTCATCCTCTAGTTACACCACGCCGTATCCCCACCTACTCTTTGATTTGTCCATCTGTTGTCATCTTCGCCGTAAAGAGAGGTTACAGAGGGTAACGTTTGAATTGTCTTTTCATCACCGGCAGCGTGCGGTCGCCGGCACAGAGAACATGCGGCCCGGTGCGGATGTGGTCAGGTAATTCTGTGTCCACAGAGAGCGAGCCAGAGGAATGGGGGGGGGGGGGGTCTTCTGTTCATTGCAGTGAAAAATGATCTGTGAACATTCTCCTGAAAGCAGACAAACAAAATGATGGAAAAGGTGTCAGGGCTAATGCTTTGGGTTGTTACCGCTGCTGATTCCTGTGGCCAGACTCTGCCCCCGGCCCTCATGTGGCTCCGATTATAAGAGGCCTTGCGGTTTTGAGGCGCAATGACCTTAAGTGCTTAAAAGCTGTTCTGAATCAGGGACCAGGAAATACCCTTCCCAAAATGCTTATTTTGCCTTTGCCTTTGCAGTGCAGCTGCCATACTCTAAAATATCTTAATATGGCCATCAGGATGCTCTTTCGCCCACACAGCATATACAGTTACTAAACACATTAGTGTGCAACATCTGGAATCATTCAGTCTCACTTTTGGGGGGTTTTGGTGAGAGAGACGTTGAAGTAACCAGCGCGCTATGAAACTTGAAATAAGTTGGCAGGTGGATGTGACGTGATATGTATGCAAATCACTGCCACTGTGAAATATGAATGAATGTGAAATATGAATATGCAGGAGAGCCATCCGCGCCTGCTGTTTCAGGACACCTGGCCATTACGCCGCCACGGAGCTGCTACTTTCAGCGAGTTTCTTCAAGTTTGCCTCTGTGCTAAACCCAGACTTGCATCTTCATTTGGCGTTTCACATCACTCAGGCTTTGATCTCACACAATGCAGTTCAGCTTGTTAGGATGACACGTGTGAACATATCATACCCCAGAATCTATTTTCAGAGATATATGATCAATATTATACAGCATTGAAGGACAAGCCAGGAAATTAATAATAAAGAAAAAGGAAATTAGATGTTTTTACATTTTGTTTGATCAAGAATCATCTCAGGGGAGCTGTATGGCTTCTCAGCTGCTCATCATTTAGCAGGCGAGCAGCAAGAGGATCAGAGGAGTGAAAATGAAAGCTCAAGCCTGAAACTTTAAGATTCCGTAGCAGAAGCTCGCTCTGTCAGTGTCTCTCAGCTCAAGGAGACGATGTGTACATCACGTACCCAACGCGCTGCACGGCCTCCTCCTTATTTACCGGTTTCTATAATCTCTTCTGCGTCTTAATCACCATCTGAGTACTCACGGAGGGCTTCGGTTTAATGGAGGAAAAATCATTTGAGGGTGTGAATTATTAATTTAGAGAAATTAAATCTATTTGGCCCTGAGATTGATATACGCCGCCGAGCTAGCGCCGCGCTCGCCAGGACAACAAAAGCCCAGATACACACACTGATGCGTTCAAAACACACACACACAATGCGGGGATGCAGGAATGCAGCCTCCAGTAAGCTGTGCCCTGCAGCCAGCCCTGCTAGCCCGATGCGTTCTGCTTGCAATCACGGCCCACTGGGTCACGGACCAGTGCACTGTAAAACATTTCAGGCCAGTTCAACTTACAAACGAAAGTTCACCTGCTGCCTTGAAAAAGCGATTTCACTCAACTTAAAAATTTCCTTTGATTCAACTAGGAAATGTAAGTTCATAAGGTTGATGTAACTACAACGAGCTAGTTGTCTCAACATGATGAGTCAAGTTGTCAGAGTTGAGTGAACTTTTAGTCCCTTGTTGTTTAAACTTGATCCACCAAGTTAAAATAACTTGTACAACTTGCCATTTTAAGTTAAGATGATTTACATCACACATTTGTTTCAACTTGCATATAAATGTTATTTTGACTGATAATTGAAAGTGTGCTTGCTTTATAAAAACGAAATGACCAATAATTCTTGATTCTGTTAAAAATATATAACATTTATTGGAAGAAAATATACACAGACTGAAACATTGGCTACAAGTACATCTCAACACACCCAAATATACATGTGTTAAATACATGTTTCCCACATACAAGTGGAGGCACTCTGACAGACACTGACAGTATGTGTGGTTGTACAATGACAAATGAGAGATAATTACAACAAGTTTATACGTTTTCAATATAAACAAAAGAACATTGTAAACACCCCAAAAAATGGATACACACAACTTAATTGCATACTTTCAAAAAAGGGAAACATATAATTAGAGACAGCTGGAGATAAGGTAGTGTGGCTGTGAAGAGGCGATATGTGGGATACTGAGAACTTTACAAAAATCCATATAATACATTTTTATAAAAATGTATTATATGTTTAATTTCTTAAACACAATTCTAACAGCCCCACAAAAGGTGTTACGTGTCAAAACAACCAATCTACAGTTTAGAAGAGTTTTAGTCTAAAGCTTGACTTTGATATGTGCTCTAATTGTTTTACTGGCTATATTTATAATTATTATTATAATCTGGGGCAACTGTGGTTCAGTGGTAGAACAAGGACGTCCTTCAATCAGAGGATCGGTGGTTCGATCCCCGGCTCCGCTAGTCCATGTCGATGTGTCCTTGGGCAAGACTCTTGACCTCTCTTGTGTGAATGTTAGTTAGTGATGGGCAGGTGGTACCTTGCATGGTAGCTCCTCCCATCAGTGTGTGAGTGGGTGTGAATGGGTGAATGATGACATGTAGCGTTAAAGCTTTGAGTGGTAGGAAGACTTGATGAGAGATATAAAATATACAGTCCATTTACCATTTATCTGAGCAGTTTGCTTCTGAGCCCATGGAATCTTGCTGAGCACTGGTCCGGTTTAATGTTCATGAAGGAACTCAAAGGTGTCGTTCATATTACGGGGGCACTCCAGGTTAAGGCAGTAGATTGTGGCCATCAACATGGCAAAGCCTGTGGTACGTCTCTGAGCTTGTGTTGGATGATCTTCTCTGCTACTTCGGCCACATCGAAGACTGTCAAAGGACCTGGAGACATATAAAGACATTCACATCGTAACAGACATCTCTGGAGAATCCTTATTAAAAATCTCTAAAACAAAAAAAAGGTGAAGGAGACTATTGAAAAGACAGTTTGTAATTATACAAAATCTCTGTAAAAAATTGTGTGGCTAGGGGTAATAAAACTAATGAACACAAAACATGTTACCATTGTCACATTACAACCATTGAGTGTAGTAAATGTGTAAATACAGTGTCTTACATCACACATCCGGATATTGTCAGAGGGATCCTTTGAAAGATAGCATGGAAGACCAAGCAGGGCAGCTGTTCTTCGGTTTTGGTTTGCATCCTAGGAAAAACAGATAAGGGTAGATGAATGCAATACCAAAGGTATAATCCTAACTTGAGTCCTAAACACCACCGATGATGATATTTATAATACTGGATTATTCTTCTTTGTCAATTAGAGGGGAATTCACAAAACTTACATTTCCACGTCAAGTACTGGACATTCTTGATGACATCTGTAAATTAAAAAAAAAACAAAAGAATTGCATATTTAGTGAAATGAGTTTCAGACAAATAAAACCCACATATATTTGTATTTATTATAAATATAACGTGCATTTACTTTATGCTTCAATTATCAATCTTTTACATTTCTAAATGCTGTCTGCTGTGTGGGTGCAAACATGCACCACGCGGCGCACATTAATACAAGTAATTACTGGCATACAAACTAAATATCAACCCATTAATAAATACATTTTGCCCACTGACAAAGAGCAAGCAAAGAGCAAGCAAAGCATGGGCACTGACTCAGCCTTCAATGTGAATCCCTCAGCCATGACTCTATAGCCTGCTTAATGTTCGTGGATGCTCGTGTTAGGTTAGCAAGCACGCGCGAGCTAGCTAGCTAGCTAACCTAACAAGCTAGTTAACCTAACAAGCTAGTTGGCGGGTAATGAAAGAAAATTGCGGTCACTTAAGAAAATGAACTAGGGATGCACCGTCGATACTGCGTTAAATACTCGTACTCGCATCGGTTTCAATGGCCGATACCAAGAACCGATACTCACTCAACAGTATTTCACTACAACAAACTGGTCGCGCTTTGTGGAGAAGCAACCCGTGGCGGAGCCGGAGACACTCTTCTCTGTCTCAACTGTCTCAACAGTCTCAACTTCTGAGCAGCCAATCACGCTATCCAAGTTGTTTTGCCGTCCAATCAGATGGCCAGTTTGTCTCAACAGCAGAATCTGGAGCCGCCATCTTGGATCCTCGCTACGCAGCGCTCACTTCTTTCAATAGACAGGAGAAAAGTGAGACGCGAGTACAATACAATACTTTATCGATATTGTGCTTATTAACCGGTGTTGCATACGTGTGTATGACATATTAGTGCTCTTGTTAGTGGCTGACAGCCCCGGAGTTACTTGTAATCAGTCCGTCCCAACGCGACGCAAATGTTTCGCGCGACCAGATTACATGTAAAGTCTATGCACAGACGCGTGTGGTTGCGACAGACGCAAATTTACGCCGGCGGCACGTTAGACGCGAGAGTTGAAATTTTCCATATTTAATACATCTATAATTGAGAAGCTCTGCGCGTCATCACCGCCGTCCTGCCGGTTTGAATCAAACGGCTGCTGATCCACCAGAAGTAGCGCTGTCAGCGGCCTCATTCAGACGCTGTTGTGCGGCTACGGATGATATTATTGTAGCCGAGTGTCTGTTGTGTGTCTATATTTGTAATTCTAATAAAATGAAAACACGCTCCAGGGTAACTTGAACCACTTTTTTATCTCCTTCACACACGTATATCCCACAATTCCACTCTTTTCCTTTCCGTTTCTCCCTCCACAATAAAAGCACCGGAAACATAACTTGGAACACAGCTTCCTATATAATTGCTCATACCTAATATTATCGCTTACATTATGAACCCGGACACGGGGCGTTTTATGGTCCGACATTAGAGGGACTTCCACAAGAAGTTTAAAGCTTGGGATAGCCTTCTGTTAATTTTGTACTATAGGCTTGACATAATCTGCAGAGGATAAAATAAAATCTGCCTCCAAATTAATTGCACTTTCATGGAGACCAAATCTAAGAAGTATCGGTATCGGTACTCGGTATCGGCAAGTACACAAATAAAAATATCGGTATCGTATCGGTTTGTAAAAAATGGTATCGTTGCATCCCTAAAATGAACCAATAGCTTCTAGTTCTACATTAATTACGTTTTATCAACTGCAGGACAAATAAAATAGGTCAACCATTTGTCTTAGAAGTTCATGGGAAAAACTATTAAGGGAAATTGTTAAGCTAGCTGAATATTGAAGCCACACAGTTAGCTAGCCTTTCCAGACCATTGAAAAGCACATTACATTTACAGTTACATTACTAACGTTACCCATGCTATTAATTAAGAAAAATACTTAAAGTCATAATTTAAACTCACCTTCATGTGCCGAAGCGAGAGGAATCCTCAGCTCTGTTCAGTCCGCTCTACTTGATGCAGGTGGAAAGTAACGGTGAATTGCTCCGCCTCGATTCACTGGAGGTTGTCAGGTTAATAGACTCCCTCCGCCGGTGGAAGTAGTCCTTTCTTGTTTACCACAAAATGCCAATATTTTCATTGGAATTTAAGTATTTGACTTATCTGCAGTGTTTATCCAGTAGATTATGGCTAGGCTTCAACCTGGCCATGGTTTAAAAAAAGACAGTTTCCCTAAAACTCAAACATGACAACATTTGTTCTTTTATCCCCCACTCCCGCCCTTTTCCAGTCTTTTTTTTTTTTTACTGACAACTTAAAGAGCCAAGTTGAATTAACTTGAACAAATTTCAAAGAAGTCAACATAACGCATTACTGTAAGTTTAACTACTTTAACTTTAGCTCTCTCTCTCTCTCTCTCTCTCTCTCTCTCTCTCTCTCAGGCGGTATGAGTGGTTTAAGAATAGCACCAGAGATGGAGCCGTTTATTATAAGTGACACCATGAGAGTCAAAAGGTCAACTGAAAACACACAAGGTGAGAGCGGGCGAGCGCGGTGCCGAGTGGGTCAGACGACTAATGTTCATGCCGGAGTGGCTCGTCAGTCTCGCTCTTAATTCAAACGCCATGCAGCGTGTTATTCTGCCTCGCCAACTGCCTCTGCTGTCGCCCTCTATTATGCGCGAGGCAATAAAGGGGGGAAGTACACACGGAGGAGCTGGAACCTGAGTGCCGGGAGTCGTGCGGCAGAAACACGGCGCGAGGACGGAGCCGGGGCTCGGCTCACTCGCTGCCGTCTCAATTCACACCTTCGCGCAAACATTCAACAAAGCTTGTCGTAATTTCCTGTGAGACCTTTAAAAAAGACACACACACAAACACACGCACACACACACACAAACACACCCACACACACACAGACAGAGAGAGTCAGGGACAGCTCTCACTGCAGACTGCTATTGTAAATCACAGGAGGCTAGCTCTGATATTTCATTTTTCGCTGTACATTTCTCTGCCCATCGACCGGTGGGAGAAAGTAGCCTGTGAAACATCTCTTCCAATTTCATGACGTATTACACAGACTGCAAGTGGGACTTACGCTATCTAACATTTTTGTCGGATATAATAGCTTTTTGTCATAGGAGATATAAAAATGAATTCCCTAACTTCTAAGGTATTATGCAGTGGTGGAAAGTATTGAGGTGCATTTACTCAGGTACTGCATTTTATGCTGCCTCTGCATTTTTTACCACTATTATTACATGTCTACATCGACAACATTTAGAGGCTGCTTTCTAATAAAGGCATCAGTATTCATTATGTATCAATATAACATACGCTGAAAAGGGACATTTTGTGAAATAAACGCTTTGTTGCACGTACTTCTGTGCTTCTGCTGATTTGTGAATCTTGGACGTGACAATATCGCACATCTATTGTGCGTCACCTTGTTCCAGCAGCGATAAAGTTTGTGCTTTTTATACACATTTCCCCACAATGCTGCCTGAAATATGTTGTGTCTGCACCAGAATGTAAAGCACCGTGGGAATGGACACGTGTTTGTAAAACTATACCGCATAAAAAACGTGTAGATTCCCATTCCCAAACTCAAAAGGACTGGGCACAGCTTCATCACCGGTTCCTCAGCCGCGGTTATCTTTTCTCCTTAAATTCATCTTCTCCAGTCTCAGTTGAAAAAGCAACGTTTTTGGTCCACTTCCTCAGGACTTCCTCATTGCTGTGCTGACCGAGTACTGCCCGGCCGTCGACTTTTCGGCTGCCTTGAGCAGGGATGAGCTGTAAGTGCTTTCTGGTTCCTCCCCCTCCTCCTCCTCCTCCTCCTCCTCCTCCTCCTCCCCTTCCTCCCTGGCATTCACACGAGGTGGCAGCCGGTGATCATGGCAACGGCGGGTCTTTTGGCCAGGCCCAGTCAGGTCTAGACTGGTCCAAGATGCAGTAGCCTGCTGGCCGCAGTGCTAAGGCGCTGTGTTTAATTAGGCCCATCCTGCTGAGCTGCTGCTGTTTATTTCCCCTGTGACACTCCGCTGATCTCCACTGAGCAGCCAGAGAGAGAGAGACAGAGAATCCCTATGCAAACACTACTGCGGAGAAGCACCTACACTAACTGCTACCCAAACACAGCACAGCAACGCTCTCTCGCATGACCTGACTATACTTATACACATTCATTTTATGGCAGATTTCATTCTGTGCACACACAACCACTTTCCAAAGAGACAGTATAGCAGCTCATATAGTGCTCAGCCAGTGATCCTCTGGTCTTAGCCTCCCACATCCTCACTGCAGCAGTCGTGCTAGACTCTCACATCTCTGAAAAAAGGTCCTCAAACGTCCTAGAAAGCTGAAAGTGGGCGCTTTGATATTAGCTCCGTCATCGTTTGGAGTCACGATCAAGCATCTAATGAATTAGTTTTCCAGTCAGGGGAGACAATCTATCATTGAAAGACGTTCGTTCGACATTTTGGGAAATACACTTCGCTTATGCGCTGAGTTAGAGGAGCAGATCGATACCACTCTCACGTCTGTGCGGTAAATGTGAAACTATGGCCAGCAGCCCATTAGCTTAGCACGACGACTGGAAACAGACTGGATGACAGCAAAAGTACTCTTGACAACTTCAGGTTGTAAGCATCTGCCGGCCGCTTTCACACTTAACCTTAAAATAAACAAGATATTGTGTAAATTAGGGAGCTTTAAATCAGCATTTCCATGCCAGCTTGGTCGCGACATCTGCCCACGATGTGGAACATCTGAACAGCACAAAAACCTCTAAATCTCCTCTCCATCTTCTTTTCTGTCTGCATCACAGCCAACATCTGGGAAGGAGCGGGACAGACCATTCACCTGACCAAATCCATATTTCAGGGTCACAGAATTAGCATTTGTTTCGGTTAATGACAATAGCTGTGCTGTAAATATTGACGACTATATTGACGTTTAAAATGACCGAATCAGCAAAAATCGAGACAGCACAGCTGGTTGATCTTTGCATTGAACTCTCAGTATTTCTCATTGAGATACTTTGTCAGAAAGCTACATGAACACATTGTGTGGGTGCATATGTATCCTCATTTTCCTCATGCAGCTGCAACACGTGTCATTTTGCATAAGACCTTTTCAAAAGTTCCGGCTTCCGTCTTCACAGGGAACTCAGTCAGGTTTAGGCAACAGAATTACGTAGTTTTAAGAATAGATCTTCGTTTGAGTTAAAAATAACCACAGAAATGTTGTTACTGAAGTACGTTAAGCAAGTTACGTGGCAAAACCTCAACATTGACTTCTCGTTTCACACAGGGAATGAACTGCAGTCGCCTGGCTGAAGGAGAGATGTTGGAGTCTGACCTTGACGCTTGCGTGACATCCAAAAAAACATGTTTAAATGTATCGCTACGACTGCTGGATGAGAGCACCCCCACGTGTGCGACTGTGAGGATGAATTACACAGTTTAACGTTAACCATCACAGTGTTCAATAACATTTTGCTGACGATCGTTATCCATCAATATTTAGTCAAATATGCGTTCGGTTACATTTCAGGCTCTGTTCAGTGGAAATGAGGGTTGAGCGAATGTGAATTATATCGTTATCATGATGTGTTCACATGTAATCTTGTAAAATGTAGTTTTGATGTGTGTTGTTATAAAGAAAAAACCCGCTCATTACTTTAACAAAGTAAAATGACAACACGTAGCAGTGTTGATGGTTTTCAGACTTCAGAGTAGTTGAAATGATTTTTGGGACGTTGGCAAAAAAATAAAAGTCTGGAGCCTCGTAGACCAGCTGCTAAAACCAAACAGCAAAATAGTATCGACAGCAAAAAACGAGATGAGGGATCTGTAAAAGTCATATTCACTCCCTTTTTTCTTTTGTGCTGATCCGATCTGTGATCTCATCCGTGACTCTGATCCATGATCCGATCTGAGCCGTTTCATGATCCGTTGCACCACTAATACACACCTACACCACAATCTGTCTCACAAACACAACTAAACACATCGTATAGGGGAAAGCCGAGTCTCTCTGGTACAAAAATCAATCCAACAAAAAAAAAACTAAAACGTACAGCCCCTGACAGAATAGCCCTCGGGCATGCGAGTTTCTCGAGGGGACGAGCGGGACAGAAGCTCCATTGAGTTCTTTTAAGTATTAGCTGTTGGTGTGGCTCTGGTGAACTGGGGGATGATTACTGTGTCTCTACCGGGTCTCTCTGCAGCACGAGGAGCACCGGGTCAGCACAACACGGCAGCCAAACGGAGAGGCAGAGGCGGATGGATTGTCAGGACACCTCGGTACCAAACCGCTCACGGTGCCGGACACGTTTTCCCATTGTGCAGTTTGAGCAGCTTAGCTAAACAAGTCCGTGTGGAGCAAAGACAGACGGACAGGATAATGTGCTGTGCACGCGCTTTCTCTTCTTGCTTTCCACTATATTGAGCACATTGCATGTTGGAAATCAGTTTGACTACTGGCACCTACCTAACTGTGAAAGTAGGACTGGCGGAGCAACCATATGCTCAGTGCCAGATCCTCAAACACACACACTCACACACACACACAATTATTTAGGTGAAATATATTATTGATTTCCTGTAATTTATTATATGGCCTCTAGTAATTCCGGGCTAAACTGCAGCTTGACGTAGAAGGAGAAACATGTAAGTGGCGTTTCTTACGGTTATGAAGGCACAATATCTTCACCACTATGGGGTCAGATCGGTCTCATAATTCACAAATGCACACAGAACAATACACAAATGCACACAGAACAATTCACAAATATATTTGATTTACAAATGCACACAGAAGGATTTACAAATACATTTGACAAATAGATTTGACTCACAAATGCACACAGATCGAATTATAAATACATTCCAATGCACAAATGTGGATTTGTATGTATTTATTTGTGGATCACACTGCATTCGTGTGTGAATCGCTACACATTCGTGTGTGGGTTTTTTGAGACTCCCCTGACGTCGCCTGATCCACAAATGCGTTTTTTCAACATGGACCTATCTGTAGCCAATCAGATGTCGCCCTCATTGTCAACCAATCACATCACTGCCGTCCTGCCGCTGCTGGAGCAGCTCTAGAAGCGGCCGTCATTCAGACGCAGTTGTGCGACTACGGATAATATTATGAACCCAGACACGGGGGAGTTTGATGGTCCGACGTTTGAAGGACTTCCACAACAAGTATAAAGCAAAACTAGTGGTTACTTCAATATATATTTAAACTATATGTGGTTAAATCACGGTATTCAATTAATTTGCGCCAGAAAGGGGGCGTGGCTTATCTCCGTGACTTGGCTCTGTAAAACCAGTTACCATTTCCGCGATCCAGAAAGAAAGAATACACACATTATCCTTATATGAACCCCGACACGGGGGCGTTTGATGATCCGCCGTTTGCGGGACTTCCACAACAAGTACAAAGCAGAACTAGTGGTTAGTTCAGTGGTGGAGGCTGAAGTGTGTTGAGCACTGAACCCCCAGTTGCTCCCCGGGGCGCCTCACAGCAGCACACTGCTCCTTAACTACATAGGATGGGTTAAATGCAGAGAATAATATCCCTACGGGAATTAATAAAGGATAATGTATGTCATCTTTCTTTCTGGATGGAGGAAATGTGTTTTACAGAGATAAGTCACGGAGATAAGCCACGCCCCCTTGCCGGCGCATAGTAACCACATATAGTTTAAATATATATTGAAGTAACCACTAGTTTTGCTTTATACTTGTTGTGGAAGTCCTTCAAACGTCGGACCATCAAACTCCCCCGTGTCTGGGTTCATAATATTATCCGTAGTCGCACAACTGCGTCTGAATGACGGCCGCTTCTAGAGCTGCTCCAGCAGCGGCAGGACGGCAGTGATGTGATTGGTTGAAGATGAGGGCGACATCTGATTGGCTACAGATAGGTCCATGTTGAAAAAACGCATTTGTGGATCAGGCGACGTCAGGGGAGTCTCAAAAAACCCACACACGAATGTGTAGCGATTCACACAAGAATGCAGAGCGATCCACAAATAAATACATACAAATCCACATCTGTGCGTTGGAATGTATTTGTAATTCGATCTGTGTGCATTTGTGAGTCAAATCTATTTGTCAAATGTATTTGTAAATCCTTCTGTGTGCATTTGTAAATCAAATATATTTGTAAATTGTTCTGTGTGCATTTGTGGATGGTTCTGTGTGCATTTGTGAATTATGAGACCGATCTGACCCCATGCACCACGGCCATGTAGGGTTGAGAAGCACGCAGCAGCTTCAGGTGTTTCATTATTGTTACATTGCCAAATTGACCCTCCGCTAAGTCCCGCCCCTCCAACGCAGCCTGGCCAATCGTAGCGTGACAATGCCAGCTCCGACATCCATCCGTGTATAGCACAGCGTTAACGAGCATGAGCACGTCCATGCTTAGCACGCTACTGAAGGTACATTGAATGTAAACACAGGCTGCTTTTGTTTTTTAATGACTGTTTGTGATGTGGTGCTTCACTTTTACACTGTGAGCTGTGGGCTTTAGCTTCTATATTTATTTTTGTAGTTTTGTATTTTTTAGTTATAGTTTGAAAGTCTTAAACGTTAATAATTGGAGACCTGTTATCACTTCTCTCTGAACTCTAATTGTTGGTCTTTCCACAAATAAATGATGTTTATTCAAGAAGTGTAGTTCATGGTAGCTCGAGCAGCTTGACGGAGTAGCAGCAGGGGGCGGGGCTCAGCGAAGGGTTAATTACAATTTGTTCGTGGGTTCTGGCAGGTGGGTTCCCTTGGGCCTTGAGATAAGAAGAGAATAATAACAATTTCTCCTCTTTCGCTAATGTTATAGTATCCGCCTCAGCGTGCAATTCATTGGCCACCTGGTGTCATTGTGTCTATATGATGAAGTTACTTAAAGCAGCAAAAAGGACATGCAGGAATTCTTCTGAAGTGCACAGCTGTGCTCACATCAGTTGCATATGAAGTGTAATGAGGGACCTCCTTGTCACTGTCACCTGTGATAGACTCATCTGACTCCAAATCACCGGGCTGATGGAGAGATCGCGCAGTGGGATACACAGGAGAGATATTGTTGCAGGAGCAGAGCACCTGAGCGCTGAAATAGGATGCCGTAATGGTGGATTTATTTATGGTGTTAATGTATTTGAGAGGAGCTCATTTGTCTGTCACTGTATGTGCTTGACTGGAGGGGTTGGAGATTAGCCGTGGAGTCAATGTGACCTTTCTTTCCGTCATTGCTGTTTCATTATCACTGTCTGTTGCACCCGGCTCTGGTGTGCGTCTCAGACTGAGTGAGACCGTGAACTCGGTGTAAAGAAGTCCTTGGCAGCAGCAGCGTTCCTGCACGATGACAAAGTGAAGGAGAATGCCTCCAGGAAGGAGCTGATTGCTGCTGGTGTTTACTTAACCTGATTAAAAACACACACACACACACACACACACTCTTATCATTGCACAGGCATGTGGGACCAGTTATGATTTGGAAAACGTGAATGTGGCTCTTGTGGTGTTTGTTTGCTTAGCCTGTCATCTCAAAATGTAATGAATATAGAACAGATAAGAAAATATGAGATACATGCCTCTCTGGAAAGTCTCACAGCCCGCGCTTTAAACAATAAAAAAAAAAAAAATTCCCAAGGTAGTATCATGGTATCCATGATACTACCTTGGGGATTGCTTGGGAGGACGCTGAGAAGACCAAACATGTGCTCAGTGCCTTGACAGGCGTCAGAATCCGAAGCCAAAACAGATTCATAGCGCGAAAATACAATCCCTCTTGCCAAACGTTTGTAAAGATTAGCCACAGTCTAACTGGTAGTTTGATTATTTTTTTAATCGCACATTAATAGCGACGCTCTCAGTGCACATTTCTAGGTCTCTTGTTTGGTAAATGAAGCCCATTGTTGAATCCCCTTTTCTCCATGTCAACAGAGTTCAGGACAACACTGTTGGGCTTTGAGAATGATGGGAGGAAAAAAGAAAAGAAAAGAGAGCAGTGGCAGGCCTGAGCCAACAATCTCAGCATGATCAAAGCTGCTGAGTGGAAGAGAACGCAGCGTGCCATTATTGGAGAGGGGCGGGAAGAAGGCGCTGCAGTGAAACGGACCACCTCAACACAAAGTTCCTCTGACACTGCAGTTCACTGGACAGAATGGGGCGGGGCAGTTACATGCCATCAATCGTAACGGACTACAATGTCAAGCGATGGCGGCTGTAACTGCGTCCAAAGTCAGACAGCGGCCTGTATCTCCTCCCGTCCCGCGTGCATCACCTGAGGTGTGACGACAGAACAGGTGTCAGAGGCCGAGGCGCGGCCATCGCCGTGCATCGCAATCCAACGCGACAATGCAGCAACCTGCATTTTGTACCACGTTCACAATCCGCCTGCTCGTGCATGTGATTACGGCATTTCCAAACCGCAGTGAGCCGCATCCCTGCAGAGGGGGAAAGACCAGAAACACACACACACACACCAAGTCACAAGTCATTAGACGCTGAGTGGAGGCAAAGTTCAGCAGACGCTCCGGTGTTAGGCCTAATGGTCGCACCTCGGCAGGAGGAGCTGATGGGAACAGGCCTAGTGGAAACCCTATAATGGGGGATTCATTATTAACTGGGTGTGATTTACAGTGAGACATATCGTGTCGGAGCACGCAAAGCTGTAAATTACGCTTACTTATTTTAATCCGACCGTATGATGTCATGCCTTTTCCTCTTAGTACGGCACAGCTTGAGGCTGTTCTGATTGTTCCACAAGGCATGGAGCTGGTTGTAATGTTCCCTCACCTCAATTAGGGTTTTACTTTATGGTTTTGTGAAAGCTAATATTTTTTGCCAAATATTTCTTGGACCAAACTGGATATATACCCCGCTGAGAAACTCAAAATGTAGTTTAAATCCATGAGACATCATGATGTGAAAACACCTACAATTCCAAGGCCGATACATTATGGATTAGACCTTTAGGTAGGAATTCAACCATTTGGGGGTTAAAAGTCGATATGTTGGGCTCTTACTTATTTATTTATTTTAGGCAAACAAATAGATATAAAAAATCAGATGAGAGTTCAGGCTTCAGTATATATAAGAGATAAGAGATAAATTAGAGTCGTGGCAAGTTGAGAGGACCTCATAGCTGAGACGCTATAAGAAGTTAAACTTAAACTCCCTAAAGCATTACAACATGAAATGATATCAGTATTTTGAAAACATGAACGCAGGCTCATTGTTATGCAGTAAGTATTGACATAACACACAATCAAGAAATAACATCATGTCTTCACATCAAGGAGGACTTTGATTATTCAGTGAATGTTGGTTCTTAGTATCAGTTTGATTCGACGTTAACAGAACTAAAACATCAATAATAAGCATGTTTGTTCCTGTGTTCTTCATTTTCATCTATTTTGTGCAAATCTGTGTATATTAGTGATGGGACGACAAAAAAATATATGTCATAAGTTGATCGTGGGGAATTTCCAATAATGGGATCATTTTATTATTCCCACATGAGTGACTTGAAAGAACTGTGTCGCTTGCTGTCATGGTAGAGAAATAAAGAAATGAATTATCATGCAAAAACGTACTCAATGCTATTTTTTAAAATATATTTATCCTTATGACCTTATGATTACTGATTACTGATTTTTACACGCTACTAAAAATGCATTGTGATGCATTTAAAATATTAGTTTTTTAACAAAATGTCAGCTAAAGTGATTTCAGTATGTTTTTTTGATAATGATTGGGATAATATTGTTAATCTCAATTATTTTTAGCAGGAAAATCGTAAAAAATAAAATGTTCCTACCTTCCCATAGCTAGTATGTATAGCGCTGTTGACACACATGCATACAAGTTGATTTTCAGCCGACACTTCTGGGTCGGTTCCTCGGCAAGATTCTCCTCCAATCTGTTCTTCCAATTAAAACACCGCTCAGGAATACTGCACCGGAGTAGCTACATTTCTGCGCGCCTCTCCGTCTCCTCACACTTCTACGTTTGGGGTGACAGGCATCTGAAATACCTGGATAGTCTGTAGAGCTTTTCACACAATGACCCAGATCCATCATCGCAGGGCCATTGAGGCTCATTGTGTGCATCCATTTACTGTATCTATGGCGGAAGCTTACAAAGGGCCAGCTTGAAGAGGGTCACCGGTGCGTGGGCCACCGCCATCATAAATCTGGTGCGGTGCAGAGCTAAACCTCCCCTGTGCTCGGCTAATGGAGCTCTAAGCGCCGGGACCACTTTTGGGGTGGGACGAAGTGGTGTGTGTGTGTGTGTGTGTGTGTGTGTGTGTGTGTGTGTGTGTGTGTGTGTGTGTGTGTGTGTGTGTGTGTGTGTGTGTGTGTGTGTGTGTGTTGTGGGGGTTGGGGCCTTATGAGGGGCTGGGTGTATAAAGCATTACTCGTTTGTTTCCAAGCTCCGAGACCAATGGACCCTAACTAATCACCCGTCTTTTTGTCTTTTTGTGTGTTTCTGTAGAGCACAAATTAGCCAACCGTTTTAGAGACACTTCCTTTGTCAAGATATTGATATTAATCATTGTCTTCATCCCCACTCCAGCACAGTGTTAATATCCATATGAATAAAATATAGACTGCGCACATGGAACGGTCAAATCCCCTTCCCTCGCTGGCTTTCGGCTGGATCTCATTGTACCTCATTATTGAAGTGGGTCAGCGCCTCTTCACCTCCCTGCTCACCTGTAGAAAAACATATGGGTTAGAGAGAGAGCTGCAATATTAATGTCCCCATAAAGCAGGGAGGACCTTTTCCGCAATCATGTGCTGCCATAAATATAGGTTCATGTGTTGTTTCTGTAGTGTAGAAGTTAGTCATTTGTTCTCCTGTGCTTGTGGAAGAGGTTCTCAAGGCATTACTGCTTCAATGTTAAGTCTTCTGAACGCCATTTATGGTGATATAATCATAGATCTGGGCTTGAAATAGATTTTATATATTTACTCAAATTCATGGGTGATGTTTAAAAATTAAATGTTTTCACTTTAACTCTGTCTTCTTCTTTGTAATAGCGGTACAGAGCAGCCGCCGCCTCCCTTTGCTCCAGTAGTTCTCTTCAGACCGCTTCAGACGCAGGTAGAAGATGCAACATGGAAGCATGCTAATTAAAGTGTGGTGTTCTTTCCTATAAAGAGGCACTGTCTCCTCAGCAACCTTAAGCAGAACGTTTGTCTAAAGTCGGTGGCAACTAGAAGTACAATCATGACTAATTTATTCCAGCATCTCAAACACTGCACGCAGCCGAGTGGGATAAACGTGAGTGTGTCTTCTTCAGGGATACAATGCTTTTTTTTTCAATTTCGTTCATATTTATTTTTAGATTTTTTTGTGCCTATTTTGTAGTTCTTGTCTGTTTTCAACAAATCGAAAGTCAAAAAAATCCGACATTTATTTTTCAGGCCGTACGACCCCACCGTCTATAAGCAGTAATTTCAATGCGTGATGATTGTTGCTAATCATGACCGCACTGAATAATAAGAGATGCTATGCACAATTTGTAGTATGTTGCAATATCTTACCCTGAAGCAATTTGTAATGAGAAGAATTTGGAAATTTATGAGAAAAACGTGCTCTTAAGAACTATTTTTCACCGGCATTCGTACCAAAGTCACAACGTATTAACTTGTTTAGTGTGTTTCCTGCACTCTGAATGCTGAACAGCATCAGCGTTGCCATTCAGGTACAAGTGTCCCACTAATTTGCCTGCCGGGTCCTGAGAGAGGCTGATTCCCTGGTGCTGTATAACATTGTCTAAATTGGGTTATATTGAGAAAGCTAAGCAGGATATGAGAAGATTATTTAACACCTCGTATCCCACACTCTAGAGATTGGTCAAATAATATATTTTTTTTTCTTCTCTGCTTTTTTTTTATCTTCTTCCTCTTTCCACCCCCTGCTTTGTAGGCAGCTCAGTCAGAGCATCTCCCACCACAGTCTGCGGGTGTCCTCTCAAGTAAGAAGGACCTCCTATTGGTTCTCCTACTGCATCCCTTCCACACACATCAAAAGGTTCCCCTTTCTTTGCCAATCAGTCCCTGTAAGTCCTGGCAGCCATCACAGCATCTGAAACACAAAAGAACGTGTCCACCTTAATACTGTCCCTGGGTGCAGGGGATGCAGACTGCTGGTATTGGCAAAAAGAGAAGAGTGTCTTTGCTTGAAAGCCCTCAGTTCCCCTCTCTCCTTCATATGCAGGATGATCAAACCTCAGAGGAAGATTCGAGTCAAGTGCCGAGATGACAATGTTTTTCCCCCCTGCCAAACACTGGTGGAATAAAGCCAGTCATATTCTCACATCAATTAAACCATTTAGATAATAGACTTTGCACACTGCTTGATGTCCAATCGTGTATTTACTTATGAAGCCACAAAATTGTTCAATATTGGATAAATAAATATGAAATATTTGAGTTTAATTGAGTTTTGCAAAAAACACACATTAATCAATAATTTGTGAAAAAACACAATCTATTCAGTGGCTTCTTTCATGAAATAACATTACATAATTCATTTATTTAATATAATAATATAAAATATGCAGTTTGTTTTTGTTTCATAATAGCCTTTTTCCCTTTGACAGTTTTATTTTGTCACATTTCATTTCCCTTATGTCTTATTTATTATTCTGCGGCTGTGCACCTATGCATTCTGTGCAGGTTGCTTCGGGCAGCTCTTGCGAGCACCAGGCATATATAGTGCGTAGCATGTAATTTATTTTTGATATGGACCTGCGGTTTTCAAATCCTTTGTCAGCCGGATTTATTAGATAGGTGTGATTCAATAGTTCCATATAAGTCTGGTCCAATACAGCTGTAAAGAAAAACAATGGAACAGTTGGATGATGAGAAAGAGCTCCTGCACCTAGAATTTATAAGGAGACTGTGGTTGGGCTCAGCTGCAGAGGGGTGTGGTTGTGGGTGGTTCAGGGGACGGTGCCTGGAAGAGGCCTGGTTGCCCTCAGCTGTACTAATTGTGATTTGTCCCCAACATAAGGAGGAGTAGGAAAGACACTCGCCGGTCCATTAGAGCCGGAACAAATAAAACGGTTACGGACCTTGAAACCTGGTGTGTTGGCGTCATTGTGCTGAGGGGAAACTCACAGGGGTAACGGGGGATCCTTACAGAGACAAAAGTGAGACGATGGGATGTGCAGCCACTTCATACAACCCTTATTTGTAGAGGAGTTTGTATAGGGGCATTACCTATAGTCAGTGTATTAGGTATTGGAGTTAGCAGTTGGCACGCCTCCGGTTTGAAGAAGTAGGACTACCAGCACGGGAGCAAAGCAATGCCCTGTTGTGGAGCAAAACGTATTGTAGCCACCTAAAAGAAAGGCTTAGCTAAATTAAATCAGTATCAGTTTAACTGCACGTTATATTTAGAATACTCTCAGCAGGGAACTAAACGGAAAGTGAAACTCATCCGCTTATCTGGGGTCGGGTCACGGTGGCAGCAGGTCCAGCAGGCTGACCAGGGCCTCTCTCTCACCAGCAACACCTACCAACTCATTCTGGGGGATCCCAGGCCAGCTGGGAGATATAAACCCTCCAGCGTGTCCTGGGTCTTCCCCGGGGCCTCCTACCAGTTGGACGTGCCTGGAAAACCTCTAAAGGGAGGCGTCCTGGAGGCATCCTAATTAGATGCCCGAACCACCTCAGCTGACTCCTTTCGACACAAAGGAGTAGCGGCTCAAGGAATAAACAGGAATCAAGGAATAAACAGGAAACTCAGCCGCTGGTGGCGACGCTCGGCGCGGGCTGATGACGTGTACACCGTCGCTGCTCGGCGACTCTCGAGGTGAGCTCGTGAATAGCTCCAGTGGTGTCTCGGTGGTCGATGAAGTTGAGTGGCGTGCGTGGTTGCAAGCATGGCAATCTCTCGACACTGGGCCTCCGGGAGGAGGCCCCCCTTAACTGCTTCCTGATGATGGAATGATCTGCAGATGTGCGTGGCGGGGCGCGCTCCTCCCGGCTGCCCAGTATCTGCCTGAGTGAAAAGACAAGAGAACAGCATTCTGGCCGTAACCAGGGTTACCATAATGCCACCTGGTGGTGGTGCCTCGAACCACCACAGTACCCCCCCCTCAACGGACACCTCCAGGTGGCTTACCGGGCTTACCCGGGTTCTCCCGATAAAAATCCTGGAGCAGATCCGGGGTTATCTGCCGGCAGGGAAGCCAGGACCGTTCCTCGGGACCATATCCCTCCCAGTCCACCAGGTACTGGAAACCGCGGCCCCGGCGCCGGACGTCCAGGATCTTGGAGACGGCGTGAGCGGGTTGCCCATCGATGACCAGGGGGGGCGGAGGGGGAACGGCAGGAGGGCTGAGCTCGCTCTCGGCGACCGGTTTCAGAAGGGAAACGTGGAATGTGGGATGGACCTTCAAAGCTGCCGGGAGGGTCAGGCGAACGGCGGAGGGGTTGATGATCCGAGCTATGGGGTACGGACCGACGTACCGGGGGGTAAGCTTGCGAGACTCCGTTGGCAACGGGAGGTCCCGGGATGATAGCCACACCCGCTGTCCCACCTTGTACTCCGGGACCGGAGCACGATGCCGGTCGGCCAGCCGTTTGTTCTTTGCGGAGGACCGCGTGAGGGCAGCCCTCGCCTCGACCCAGACTGCCCGGATCCTCCGGAGATGCTCCGTCACGGACTGCACCGCTACCTCCACCTCCTGGGCCGGGAACAACGGTGGCTGAAACCCAAAACATGCCATTAAAAGGAGACATACCAGTGGCTGAGGAAGACAGGGAGTTGTGAGCATACTCAACCCATGGCAAGAACGTGCTCCAGGACACGGGATGGTGCGCGGCGACACACCGGAGCGCCGTTCCCAGGTTCTGGTTGGCCCTCTCGGTTTGGCCGTTCGTCTGCGGATGGTACCCGGAGGACAGGCTGGCGGTGGCCCCCAGGGCCTTGCAGAACGCACTCCAGACCCCGGACGAAAACTGGGGACCCCGGTCCGACACCACGTCCATTGGGAGACCGTGGAGGCGGAAAACGTGGAGGATCAGCAGGTCGGCAGTCTCCAAGGCGGAGGGAAGCTTGGGAAGGGGGACATAATGGACCGCCTTGGAAAACCTGTCCACAATGGTCATGATGACGGTATTCCCCTCGGATGGCGGCAACCCGGTGACGAAATCCACCGCGATGTGAGACCAGGGCCTGCTTGGCACCGGCAGCGGTTGCAGCAACCCGGCCGGGAGCTGGTGAGACGCCTTGCCCCGGGCGCAGATCGAGCAGGCCGCCACGAACTCTCGTGTGTCCCGGTCCAACCCCGGCCACCAGAACCGCTGGCGGATGAAGGTGGCGGTCCGTCGGAATCTCGGGTGGCACGTCAGGTTGGAGGAGTGACCCCACTGGAGAACCTGGGAGCGAGCTTTCGGCGGAACAAACAGGCGGTTCGGGGCCCCAACCCCCGGAATCGGAACGCCCCGATGTGCTTCCTGGACCACCGACTCGATCTCCCACGTTGCTGCTCCTACTACACAGGCGGGAGGAATGATGGTGGCGGGGTCCGGGGTCTCCGAGGGGGGGAAAATCCTAGATAGAGCGTCCGGCTTACCGTTCCGGCTCCCGGGGCGATAGGACAGCACGAAGGAGAACCTGCTCAGGAACAGTGCCCACCGGGCCTGACGGGGGTTCAGCCGCCGGGCCGCCTGAAGGTAGGCCAGGTTCTTGTGGTCGGTCCATATCAAGAACGGCTGCTGGCTGCCCTCCAACCAGTGCCTCCACTCCTGGAGGGCCAGGACAACCGCCAGCAGTTCCCGGTTCCCCACGTCATAGTTGCGTTGGGCCGGGCTCAATCGTCTGGACAGAAAAGCACAAGGGTGAAGCTTCTGGGTGGAGGGGTCCCGCTGGGACAGGACAGCCCCCGCACCGGCCTCCGACGCGTCTACCTCCACCACGAACTGGCGTGCCGGATCTGGGTGCTTCAGGATGGGTGCACTGGTAAACAGGGCCTTCAGCTTAACAAAGGCGGAGTCGGCTGCGGGCGTCCAGCTGAAGGAGGTACTGGTGGAGGTCAGCTGGGTGAGGGGTGTGGCCACCGTGCTGTAATCTCGAATGAACCGGCGGTAGAAGTTTGCGAACCCGAGAAAAAGCTGCAGCTCTTTGCGGGTGCTCGGCACCGGCCAGTCCATCACCGCCTTGATTTTGAAACCAAGAAAGCTAACTGACGGGACGTGAAACTCGCATTTCTCCGGCTTTACGTACAGTCTATTTTCCAGCAGCCGCTGGAGAACCAGCCGCACGTGCCGCCGATGGTCCGCAAGGGAACGGGAGAAGATGAGGATGTCGTCAAGATAGATAAACACGAACTGGCCCGTCATATCCCAAAACAAGTCATTCATAAGGGTCTGAAAAACGGCGGGGGCATTAGTGAGGCCGAAAGGCATCACCCGGTACTCAAACTGGCCCAGCGGGGTGTTAAACGCCGTCTTCCACTCGTCCCCCTCGCGGATACGAACCAGGTGGTAAGCGTTCCTAAGGTCGAGTTTGGAAAAAACTTGCGCGTGGCAGAGGGGCTCGAACGAGGGGGTCGATTAGTGGCAGGGGTGTCTTATTCTTTGTCGTGATCTGATTAAGGCCGCGGTAATCGATGCACGGGCGCAACGACCGGTCCTTCTTCTCTACGAAGAAGAAACCGGCCCCCAGTGGCTCCGAGGATGGGCGAATCAGACCGGCCCCCAGACACTCCTGAATGTATCTCTCCATAGCCTGTCGCTCGGGACGCGAAATACTATACAGTCGACTGGTGGGTAGCGGAGTGCCCGGAAGCAGATCTATTGCGCAGTCATAAGGGCGGTGCGGCGGCAGTGTACGCGCCCGGTCCTTACAGAACACCGGTGAAAGATCGTGATACTCGGACGGCACGGCAGACAGGTCAGGGAGGGACGGCGGCGCGGCGGGTCGAGGGGATGTGAGACTCGCCGCTCCGAGGCAGCGGGCATGACAAGCCACACTCCAGCTGGCGATGGACAACGTAGCCCAGTCCAGCTGGGGTTTGTGGAGTTGCAACCAGGGGAGTCCTAACACAATCGGGGCCGCGGGCGAGGGAAGAATGTATAACCGAATGGTCTCCGAGTGATTACCAGATACTTTAAGGGTAAGGGAACTAGTGCGGTGGGTTTCCTGCGCGATCAGGCGGCCATCCAAAGCGTTTACCGCCCTCGGGCGATCGAGCGGCTCTAAAGACAGCCCCATTCTGATCGTGAACCCCGAATCTAAAAAATTCTCGTCCGACCCGGAGTCAACGAGAACCGTGGTCGGGTAAGTCTGGGACGGGGTGACCACGGTAGCAGGAAGTGAAAAACGGGGCGGAGAGCTCGGAGATGCGGCGTTACTCACCAGGAGGCTCTCCCCTACTGGTGAGCCTCCCCTTTTGGGGCCTCCTGGCACGTGGCGGCATAATGCCCGGGCTGGCCGCAATACATGCATAACTGGAGCCGCCTTCGTCGCTGGCGTTCGGCCTGAGTCAGGCGAGCCCGCCCCAGCTGCATGGGCTCATCCGGCTCCTGGCGTCCCGCCAGCGGCTCTACCGGGATCTCGACGGGACCAGGACCGGGACCCGCGAACGGGACCGGGTGCGGGGCCCGCCGGGCGCGTTCGCGTCGGCGCTCTCGAAGACGGTTGTCTAGCAAAATGGCCAGGGAGATGAGCTCCTCTAGCGTCGTGGTACTGTCTCGTGAAACTAGCTCATCTTTCAACCCCTCGGACAGGTTACGCGCAAAGATGGTCATTAGCGTTCGCTCGTTCGCGCCGCTCTCTGCGGCAAGAATCCGAAACTCGATGGCGAAATCCATGTCGTTGGTCGAGAGATTCTGTCACGTCTCAAGGTGGACCCAAAAGCAAACCGCAGGCGAGCTGAGCGGATGGTGAAACAAAGGGGTTTATTTACAGCACACAAGCAAGGAATAAACAGGAAACTCAGCCGCTGGTGGCGACGCTCGGCGCGGGCTGATGACGTGTACACCGTCGCTGCTCGGCGACTCTCGAGGTGAGCTCGTGAATAGCTCCAGTGGTGTCTCGGTGGTCGATGAAGTTGAGTGGCGTGCGTGGTTGCAAGCATGGCAATCTCTCGACACTGGGCCTCCGGGAGGAGGCCCCCCTTAACTGCTTCCTGATGATGGAATGATCTGCAGCTGTGCGTGGCGGGGCGCGCTCCTCCCGGCTGCCCAGTATCTGCCTGAGTGAAAAGACAAGAGAACAGCATTCTGGCCGTAACCAGGGTTACCATAATGCCACCTGGTGGTGGTGCCTCGAACCACCGAAGACACTGCTTTAGTTGAGCATAACAAGCAACGTTGCACATGCTACCATAACGCTTCCTGCCTAGCTAATTAGCTACCTAGCTAATTAGCTACTGTAGCTAGGTAGCATGTGCAGCCCTGCTAAGCGAAATGAAACACCGGCCAAATTATTTGGCTGATTAAAAATGACTTCAACATTGTTAATTGCTCCAGTCTTGCTAACAGGAGCTCACAATTGTTTATATCATTATTTACATGGTATAATATTTAAACACTTTAAGGCTCCATATTTTCTTGCTTGAGAAGAAGAGATGATTTGAATCATGTAGTCCCAATTCGTCACAATGGAATATAATCGGCAATATGTTGGCTACTTGCAAGAATCATTAGCATCAAGAATCTAAGTGACCTGTCATGATGCCATGGTGAGTGTGTGGGTGCCTCCATATGGTTCGCTCTAACCATATGGATATTCTTTAACACTCTCTGACACTAGCACCTCGGCTACAATTTTGGGAGGAAATAATCACTTAACCCATCTGCATCTCAATTAGTTATTTTTTTTATTCCGTTTTTACGTGCAACCACAACTAAAAGCATTTTTTCATGATGCATGGTGTACTTTTCTCCTTGTGTCACGTGTTTAAGAAAAGGTTTTCTGTGAGGTTATCTTCTACAGCTATAGGCTCACACTTTATTGCCAGAGAAAAGCCACATCAGATATTCATCTGAGGTAATTTCCAATGTGTAAACATGAATGTCGTCCTTGATAAGGTTGTGCCCAATAGTCCAGCAATGATGATAGATGGCCAGTGATCCACCCGTGTGTTATTCAATGCTCCTCCGAACGTGCTCATCAGCTGCAGAGATTATCATTCTGCTCAGGTCCTTCTTCTTCTGTGTACCAGGGCAGGAAGCAGCAGCTCTGCAAAATATTAAATACATAAACAAGCAAGCAAGCAAATTGAATAAATAAAGAGAAATATTCATGCCAACCTGTTGGATGTCGTTTGGTAATGATTTCAGGATCACTCATGCATACGGTGCGCTTTATTAAATGGGATTCCTGCCGTGTAGTTAAAGCCATTTCCCGGTGTGCATTCGGTTGGAGATCAGATTATCTGTGGTGTTGTACAATGGTTCATTTTAAAGCTAGTGGAGATTTTGTCAAAAAAGATTCCATGATTATATAGGTAATCCCTTTCCCATCTCTCTTTGTTTGTAAAAGGCATTAAATATACCCAACGCACACACATTTCTGTCGGTGTGCTGAAAACATAGCACATGCCGGATCAGTTCCCCGGAGAAGATGTTCCCAACTTAGATGCTCTAATTGGATTTTTTTCGAGTTTGCTGCAATGCATTCACACTCGACTGAACATGTAAATTACAAAGATATTGTGATGTTTTATAAATAATTTGAACATCACTCTTTCTGTCTTACCTTCTGCATAATCACGTCTTTAGCGTTAACTTCTGCTGAGCGTCCTCTTTCCTTCCAATCTCTCATTAGTGATGATTCAAGGTGACTTGCCTCTGGAGGCCACAGTAGATCTGAGGAGTTACATTATGACAGGTGGCTCTGGGTCTCAAAATGACATCTCTCTGAGAGAAAGAAATCGACAAAAAACTAGCACATACTGTGAAAACCCACTGCGGTGCAATGAAGCTATAAAACCGCCAGCGTGAGTCCAAAAGCAGAGAGAGGAACAGAGCAGAGATGCGGGTGGAAGAGGGAATCAGCTGAAGGACAGAGACGAGCTTCATCTGTAGAGCTCCCAGTGTATAAATGTGCGGTGCTTTCATCGATGGGTCATGAGCCCGGTCGCCATTATGTGGCCTCATTCGGTAATGGATGGTGACTTGACTCCAGAATGCTTAGTTATTTTCTGGTATTTTTTTAATTTATGAATATTTAATTTCATATTACTTTTCTTATTTGTGTGTGACTTTATTATTATTATTATTATTATTTTGTTATTGCACAATACATGTAATTGATATGAGTTCATTTATTTGCTGGTGATATGCCTTTTAGGCTTCTTGTCTCCCTCGCATATTCTGTTATTATCTATATCTTTTTCTGACATGTTCCTTTTCCTGTGCTATAAGGTAAAAAACAAAGAAAGAAGGCCCTTAAAGGTGTAGGAGCTCACATGGTGAAGCCGTGATAACAAGGTCATGCTATCACGTTGTGCAGTGCTGTTCCTCGACTGGGTGGCGATGTCCGCCACCTCTGACTCACTTCCAAATCTTTCCATTTAGATTGACTACTATTACAAATTTGGATTCTTTACCACCGCAGATAAAAACGGGGTTAATATTCTTTTGAAAGCCTGTTTTGCATATGAATGTTTAATGACCAGCTCCCATCCGCAACCGCAGCCAAGGAATTATTGGCTTTGCATAGTCATTTCAACGCTAATGTGTCTTAATGACATCTCTACGGTTCCTATTTAAGACACTAATGGGCAGTAACGGATCTCAAACTGTGGTGTGTTGTATTAAATTAATTATTGATCGTCCGCCTGATATGCAATTGATGTCTTAGTTCTTGGATACCTTGTTATTGATGATTTTCACTGAGGCCGTAAAGGCCCAAACGCAAGTCGGGCAGACGCGCTACGTGTACCGAGGGTTTCAGCTGCAGTGATGCAATGTGTGTCCATATTGACACAAGGCCAAATCAACCAAGCGTATGCGTCGACGCACGAGGATAATGAGCTGGTGTTATGTTTCGGCTTTAATGGTGGGCGTCATCTCTGCCATATTTTCACACGTAATTAGAATGAATTTGCACCATTGTTACAGTGCCGGCTCTCTAATTAAAACAAGGAATCATGGATGTAAAGGGAGGCATAAGATATTGTGTAAACAATGTCACAAATACACTGAATTCCTGAGGGAGGGAGTTGAAGGGATTTATAAATGTCTTCACTTCTTTATTTGACTCTTTTAACCATCAAGGCGTTGGCATCTAACTCTGGAGCTGGCTGTGTTCACATACTGCAGCTATATTGTGCGTATAAATATTTGTCTTTATTGGCTGTTTCGCGCTGCATCCGGCTGCCAGGCAGCAATATTCAAGCAGCATGCTCGCGTCGTTGCGCCTTTGTCTTGTGTATTGTGACTTTTGTTCGTGTGCCCGACCAAAACCACTTCCACTATGTTCTCCATGCTGATAATAGTGGTTCTGGGTTCTGGGTTCTGCGGCTCTAAAGCCATGAAGATGATTTATCCATTTTGGCAGGCATGCATCTCTGCTTGTTTATAAAATGAACACTTTATGGGGTTCTTAGCTTTGGCACTGCTGTCTTCATCTGTCTTTCTGTACCGTTTTTTGTTTTTCCTTCTTTTCTTTTTTTTATGGAATAATCTCTACGCTGCAGGAGAAAATAAAACATCTTAACATTGTTTTTTTAAAGCCTGTGAGTGTAGGTGATTAAAGATAGAATATGACTGAGCTGGCAGCAGTTTTGGACACAACAGCACCAAAAAAAACCAATGAGATGAGATAAAAGTGGAAAGGTTAATCGAGACAGTAAACTGTTTGGTAATAATTTCAGCTCGGGCCTCAAGCTGCACACCTGCACGCCTCTGCATTGTGGGATTGGGCAGCTTCTTGCCTGTCTGTCTGTATTTTGTTTCCCATCATGCAGTTCTTCCTCGCCGTAAACAAGGCGAGCGAAGGCGGTCCTCTCGCTGCTTTTGATTGAGGATCTTTTTTTTTGTCAGCCCTGTTCTCTTTATTTTTTCGTGTGCTAAAAATACTTGTGTGGACAAACGGAAAACAATAATAAAGGGAGAGAGAAATTCATATTCTGTTGCGACACAATGAGCATCCAAGAAATGTTTTGAAATATTCACAACTATTTAATTTCCACTCTCAGCCTCCCCTTCAGTGTGGGAGTTATTAAGGTGTTATTATATCTGTAAAAAAAATATATATATATATATATCTTTAAAAAATCATTTAACTCGATCCCAAAACTCAACTTGTGAAGATTCGATATAGTGCAGCAATAGCCGGATATGTATTTTTGTATCTCTTCCACCCACAAGAGACGAGATGCAAATGAGCCGATGACTCCGTGGCGATGAGGCCCCAATGTGACACTTTGGAAAATCTCCCCCGAGGAAAATCTGTGTTTGGACTTTGGACTTCTAAAGGACAGAGCTTGTAAAAACTTTCTGCAACAGACAGAGAAGACGCTCCAAGTGTAAGCCACCCTGCTTTTGAAGCTCCTCTCCACTTCGAATTGAGGGTAAAGGGTCAAATCAAGAGAAGAAGGCATTTGTAAAAACGATGGCCCGGAGAGGGATTAGTCGGCGTCGGCTGAAAGCTCATTTAACATCCTCCAGTCGCAGAGTGAATCTGTCTTACTCCTCTCTGAGAGTTGCTGGGGCAACGTCATATGAGCAGGAAAGACCAGTTTGAGCTGTGTATCATATCAGGGAAGCTTTGTCAATTGAATTTAAGGATTAAAGGGAGCCTATAATCAGCGTTTTCCTTTTTCTTTTTTGTCACTATATTAGAGGATGGTTTGACATACACGCCAGTGATTTTTCAGCTGCTAATTTATCTCTGTGTTACAGTAATGAGATGTAATTCATGTCACCCATTTTTACAGATGTCTTGCAAATAATAGGCTGATTAAAACACACTTGAATTAACGCGCGCTCATTCTTCGTGTGTGTGCGATGAGCGAGGGAAGAACTGCTGATGTTCTTTAGACGGATGTGCTCCGGAGCGCTGCTGCCGCCCGGCTGACGGCGTGTCACTCTGCCCCGGGCTACCCGTACGAGTGGGTGACTACAATAGAGTCAGTAGACAGGAAACGCTGGCCTGCCCACTGGCCTCCTTTCTCCTCCGCACGGACCGCAATGTAACGACCCCGTTGTACAATCAGCTGCACATTGATCTCGGGGCCGTCTGGCCCTCGGCACATTTATTAGCCACCGATCATGGAAGTCCCTCACTAGTCGGCAGCAAGAACGCAACATATTTGTTCTCATTGGGGGAAATGATCTGGTTATTGTGTGGATGTGGCCAGGGGACACAAAGCCTTAATGACAAGAGGGTGATGGAATGTCAAGTGTTTAAAAGAATGAATAAATCTAAAGGCTCTCCAGGGAGTCTTTGTTTTCCCTGCCGTTCTCTTTTCCTCACTACACTTTTGCATATTTTATTTCAAAGGCGAATAAAAAGTATTTCTCTAGAGTGCACGGTTGCCGTTTGGCTCTGCTTAATGTAATTGTTTTGGGGTTTTCAGGTTGTGATAAATAAAAAGGTGTGTGTGTGTGTGTGTGGGGGGGGGGGGGGGGAGAGAGAGAGAGAGAGAGAGAGAGAGAGAGAGAAATAGAAACAGCAAGAATTAGAGGGAGAGAGATGGAAGGGCTTGGGTGTCTGCAATGAGGGTGTGTGTGTCTCTCTGTGTATGTGTGTGTGTGTGTGTGTGTGTGTGTGTGTGTGTGTGTGTGTGTGTGTGTGTGTGTGTGGTTTATGATTACATGTCCTTTTGTGGAGCACATCAACCATCCATGCAAGAGAAATCACGGCGAGATGAAAAATGTCCTTCCGCCCACTCGCAGGCGTCGGAAAGTGACATTGAACGCTCATATACAAGCTGGAAATCTCACGCTCAGCCGATATGCATCTTACGAGAGAAATGGCGTTCATCATTTTTTGTCTCAGTGCTCTCCTCCTCCCCTCCCCTCCCCTCCCGTCCCGTGACTACGGTGTCACGGCTGCGCGTGGAACCCGGGAATAACGGCAGGATGGGGCCTGATAAATGAGGGCTGATAAATCAGCATCGCCAACAGAGGCGGAACAATATCTGCTGAAGCAGAGGCTGAGCCGCTTCCAGAGATATCTGCCGGCAGTCGGTGAGAACACAGGGAGCCGTAGATCACGGCTGGGTGTCGGTGCGATCGCCGCGCAAAGACCCGGGACTGAAGAGCCGGTTCCCCGCCGGTCTCTGTGGGTGAAGCAATCCAAACGAATCGATCTAATATTACACTTAGAGGGCAACAGCGTAGAAATGAAATTGATTGATTCTACACCAGTGACTAGGTCTATACACAAATACATTAAAGACTGCACCTGCCCTGCGAGTGCACTCGCCGCCTTCCAGCCTACTTACTTATTCATTCCAAGGTAGCATGCAGGGACCGGGGAAACCATAAGAAATATGGTCTCGCTGCTGCGGGCGAGAAATTTCTATCGACGGCCCGGGTAGCATCCATCTTCCCAAAGTCCACCAAAGGTCAGGAGCCGCATAACTTAGAAGCCGGTTTTTGCATGGGCCTTTATTCTGCATGTTTACTGACACCCTCCCCCGGAGACCGGGTTGGATCTGTGACACTTTGCTCAGCCATCCACACACACACACGCTGAGGAGCTGGGGATGGCTGTCGAGTAAATCTGCGGCGGTGAGGAGGCGTCGGTGGAAGGATTGTTTCACAGTCAATAAAAGGGGCCCCGGGGTGCGTGTAAGAACAGCAATCTGCAGCCATTTTCCAAAGAGAACATCTTGGGAGTACTCAGGGGGTTAGAAGTTGAGTTGCTACTCGCATTTGGAGTTAATACTTCGAAATTTAACTAAAACAATAATGTGCCCAGCACATATTGCAATATCTAATGGGAAAAGAGTCACTGGAATGCAACGTGCACACGGGAGCCAGAAGGATGCACAACAAAGCGCCCGATGCTAGCCAACGAACGATAGTTCATTATTTATTTATCTTTGTATTCCTGAGGTGTTTGCTTCTTTTTTGTTTATTTTTTTTTCGAAAATGTGCATTTGGTATGTCAAAGACATAAACTGGCAGATGAAACCATTGCCGTTCCCATCCAACTTAATTAGCTCTGCAAATAATTCCGGCTGATTTGCATTCCCGTGCATTACTATTTTTATCCATTTGTCAGCTAGCTAAAATATGCAAACGAGAAAGTATTTTAAGCAATTATTTCACCCATCCTTACTGGACCATATGGCAAATAAATGATGAAAATGGGCTGCTCACACAATAGTCATTCCAATTACCGCTCACTCTGTCAATGTCAACGACGATAATCCTCAAACTACATTGTCCTTTAATTTCCCATAAAATACATTCCAGCATCACTCTTGCATTGTTTCCCACCCCGCCCTGTCTAGAGATGCCACAGAGCTGTGTATGTTTCGGCGTGGATAGTAAAGGAGCCTTATGTCCCAGCCCCTTGTGGATTGCCAGCTTTCCTTCGGGTATGATCCATGTTGTGAAATTGAAGTACAGTCCTGGAATATACATTTTTTTTTCTCCCCCTGCTGAGGGTTAAAAAAAAAAAGAGACAGGACTTTACTGCTTGGTGGATATGAACTCATTGGAGCAATCTGAGCATCGAGATGACAATACGGAGAGGCTGGAGAGGCTGGAGAGCCTGGAGAGGGTGGAGAGCCTGGAGAGGCTGGAGAGCCTGGAGAGGCTGGAGAGGCTGGAGAGGCTGGAGAGCCTGGAGAGGCTGGAGAGGCTGGAGAGGGTGGAGGAGGTAAAGCCGGGGACGAGGCGGCTTTAGAAGCTGACGGAGCCCCTTGCTGCCGCTGTGAAGCTACTCATCGTTTGCGTGTAATTTAAAGTTTAGAGTAGTTTGACAGTTGGGATTGTCTCCCAGGATGGAAAGATCGATGCAGCCTTTAAATCCGCCCGTTAAACGTACAAAATGTCTAATATGTCCGTTTAATGCTGTGAAAAAGCCGCCTCTGAAAAACATTTGCGCAGTAGTTAACATCCAAGCCATGAGGAGCACATGATGAAGCCCCTTTTTGAGGTGTTGAGTCACCAGCCACATCTGTGCCGACCCGAGATCAAAGCAGGGAAAGCAGTTAGGCGAAGGTTTAAGAGGTGTAATGCTTCAATTGGCAGAAACAAAAGGAAGTACGTTCAAGCCAGCCGTCTGGTTCCAAAACCCCGGGGCTTAAGGAAGTTAAATTGGCAAAACAAATCTGACTCGGCCGCAGTGGAAACAGCACCTCGTGGTCAGCCCAGTTTGTTGTGTAACGTTTTCACCCGGCGACGAGAAAGAGAAAGAAATGGCATGTTGCTTCTGGCTAATGGAGTGTGCAGCTTTGCATACTTGGAGATAAGACAAGGTCACCTGAAAACATCTGATAAAATAAATAAATTCAATTCAATTCAACGATGTTTTTAAAACGACTGGTGTTCATCCAGAGGTTCAGGCTGTGGAACACGAGCAGCTACACTGATTACACCGGCGGACAAACAAAAGGCAGGTACGGTTCACTGGTCACTCTCACACAGACGTGCATGGGGCCGCCGAAACCAGACTGGCTCCGGTCTAATTTGGTTGAATTAATAAGCCTTGTTCACATCTGTATTCGACTGGGTGCCGAGGAGAAAAGGTCCCACGGTGACAGAGGGGACAGGAGGGGGGGGGGGGGGGGAGGCTAAACGGGTCGACGTTCCACGACTTTCATCACCGAGATTCACCGCACACTGAAGCAGATCGGTACCGCGCCACCACACACGCACACACACACACGCACACACGCACACACGCACACGCACGTCAAGTCTCGTCTTCATCCTTCCACGCGTCCCCGGGGTGAAGCACGGCGAGTCCCTAAACGCCGTTTTTCGAGGCATGCTTCATCTTGAGGTCAAGTCCAATCTGACCTCCAGTGCTTTACAGTGCAAACGGCTGATAGCAGACAGGTGCCGGACGGATTTGGCATTTCCACGAGCGTCCGACCTTGACTTGGCTTAGAAACGCACAGACAGTGGTACAGAAGGAGTTCATTGTTTACTTCTTACGCTGCAAGCTGCACAACTTATCATCGAACCACTTGGCCTGCAGAGTTTGGATTGTGTACAACGTGTGCAAACAAATAAACATATAAATGATTTATTCTCCCCCTCTGGTGAAATATTGTAGTGAGACCTTTTTTTTCCTTCCTTCTTTTGTTTAAAGCTATTGTCCTGAGATAGATTGCACAATTCACAATCTAATTACGCCTCTGCAACAATGCCGAGTTTGAGCAAGAAACAAATAAATAAAGAGGCAGTTTAGTTTTTAGCTCCAAAATTAACATTTTATTTGGATGGTCGGGGTCAGAGATGTATAATTTGCTTTCCAGTACACATGGTTATCCTCAAGGCTCAAGTCCAAAACCTTTTCCAGTCTTAAAGCTGATTCAGTAATTAGTGCCTAGCATGTCATCCCCCCATCCCCCCCCCTTTTTGGTACAAATTCAACAGTTGTGCTGACAAGATCACTATTTTTCCATTTTTATCAATGCAATTTTTTTTTTACGTTTTATACAAAAAAAACTTTACTTCTACACATTTACTGTCACCCAGATTTTTTTTATTTTTTTTTTCCACTTTGTAAATAAATTTGGGAAACAACATTTTGAATTTTTGTTGTCATGAAAAGATAAAAACATGCAAAAAACTTGAATTTGTAGTCCAAATTATACATTTACAAGTTTGGAACTTTTTGCACTTTTTCATATACTACAATAAAAGAAAAAGATCAAGGAGAAAAAAGAAACATTATGTACACACATCTTTTTACAGTGAAGTAAAGTTGAAAATATCAGATGATGACTAAGGCAAATGAAGTGTACATAGATTAGACCAAAACTGTTTTTTTGTTTTTTTTGCAAAATACTACATCACCTCAGAAACAGATGGGAAAAGAAATCTGCTACAAAAGTATGATTCATAACTCCCTTTATTTGCAACCAGCTGCATAATTTTGATTTATTTTGTGAAAAAAGTCTAGAAGTCTAGCGTAATGTACAGTGCTGTTCTTAATTGGTTTTCTTTCTGTTCAAGCTAACAGAAATCCTTCATTTCTTCGTCTTTGTAGTATATTTAAATAATCTTTAACAAACAGGAGCGTTGTGTAACCAAAGAAAGAAAAAAAAGCATGTAGAAGCATACCAGAGTGTAACATACTTTGTTTGAAATCACTCCAAAAGTCAGTACCATTAAAGCCTTGAACATAAAACTAATCATTTAGATCCAAAAAATGTACAAAAAGGCACATTATATCCCAGTGCTTCTGTACTGTGAAATTCAAGTGTAACTGAGCGCATTCAATACCAACAATCCGAGTGGCGACAGCCCACCAGTGTTCTCACATCCTCCATAACCGGACCACAGCCTATGCCTAAGCTTTCAACAAGCATATGTATGCGTAGACTACAACAATAAGCCTAGGTTGGTAGTTTTTGAAAAAAATTCTGAATCAATGTTTGTTTATTTGTATTTTTTTTTTTTTCTGTCACAGTTCTGTCACTCTCGGGGAATATCAGAAGTCGTCCGTGTCCGTCGACGGGAAATCTTTCCTTCGTTCTCATTTTTTTTTCCTTCTTCGTCTTCCACTTCTCTTCCTCCTTCACGCAGCGTGTGCTCTAGTCATCACTTCCGCCGTACATGTCCGCCAGTTTTCTAAAGCGCGGGCCCCAGTCGTTGAGGTAATCGTAGTCCTGGTCGCCCCCGCTGCTGGAGGAGTTGAGGGAGCTTAGGGAGCCGGCTGTGGAGCCGCTGCCCTCGTAGTCGAACACGAGCAGGGAGTCGTAGGGCGGAGCGGTGGGGTCGTTGTCTGCCGCCTTAAGTCCCTGCGCACAAGGAAACAAAACCGCTGTTAGATGAGGAGATTAAATCAAAGTCTGCGCGACGACACTTCTGCACACAAACAGACTAATCCATCCCGCAAATACCAGCGATGGGTTCTAACCGCCGCTCGTTCAGGAAGTCAGATTAATCAGGCTCTAGTGGTCCTGGGAGTTTCCGCCGTCTTCGGGTCTGAACTCTCCTGATGTTTCTGGGATTCTGGGATTATCTGCCGCTTGATCAGAAGCCAAGATTGATTTGTCCAGCGGCCTCAGATGACTGGAATCATCCCCTCGCCCCGCCCTCCTCAGAACAATTCCAGCTCTCTGTCTGTTAATCTAGATAGCAGCATCTATAATATATCATATTCTCACCGAGTCCTGCCGACACAGTGGTTGTAGCCGAGAGGAGCTATGTGTTATCTCGGGGCTCGCAGCGCCGGTGGGGGCGGTTCTATTTTGAAGATTGTGCTCGACATTCCCAGGAATCCTCGTCGTGGCGCGAGAGCTCCTCGTGAATTGTTATTGATTTCCTGCCCCATTCCCGTTATTACTCACGAGGCTTGATGGATTGCTAATCTAGGAGTTGAGATGTGCTCTGGCCGTGAACGACTTTGGATCCCAGCCTGGTTTCTGCCAGGTAACCCAACAAATAAGAAATAAATTAACAGAAGTGGAGAAACGTAACAGAACAAAAGAATCGAGACCCAGGCCCTTTGGGAACTTGTCAAAGATTTATAGTTTCCTCCGTGTTGCCATTCCAGCTCTGAAATGCTCTCAAATAAAAAGACGGATTGAATTAAAGTGCCTGGGCACTTAGCGATTATTTTCCACTTGTTAGCTTCCGTTAAGTATTTGCTCAGGGCTGCGATGCTGATAATTTGGTGGGAAATATGACAACTGGATCGTTCATTACAATTACAACCATAATCGCTCCGCTGGTTATGGCCCCTTCCATCTCCCACCCAAAAAAAAGACCCACTGGCAGTTTCATAAGGTTAGTCAATCACAGACCGCAGACTCGGAATTTCGTAATAACCGAGTCACCGGCGGGAGTGGGGGGGTGGGGGTGGGGGGGTGGTCCTGTGCCGGAGACGATCGCTTCTCTCTGTGAAAATGTTGAGCCGTCCTCGCGCCGTCCCGCAGATAACAGAGACGAGCAACACAAACCCACTGCTGTTTCTATTCAGAGAACAACCTTGTCAAGGCTGCAAAAAAAAAACCGACGAACGCAATCACTTCAGCTTTGTCTCCCTCTGTTTGGCACTGCGTCCACCTGTGACCAACCGAGGTCATGTCGAGCCCCCCAACACCCCAGCCCCCACAGAACAGACCAGGAGTTGTCTCCTAAACCTTTGTTGGTCCGACTGTGAGGTTAAAGTCCTTATGCTAAACCTCTGCCTAATGTATTTGTCCCTCTAATTTAATTAAGAGCCACAAGATCCCGGGGCATGTGCACATTTCAGGATGGAGATCAGACGCCTCCCCCTCCCTGTCTCCCCACTCCTCTGGCGGCAAGCCCTTATCAGCGAGGTCAGATTCCAGCTCAGAGTGAGCGCCGGAGCCACCATGACTCGGGCTGAAATCTGGGGCTGTAAAACAGATCAGCGTCGTCTGGCTGCAGCGAGACCTTTTTTTTCTGGGTCAGGGCGCTCAGACCGGGAATGTTTCGACGGTCTTGCGAGAAACGCTAAAATAACAAGCACGATTGTGCGCGTCACCGAGCGCCGGCCAAAACGTTGAATCTCAACTCGGCCCGATCGGCCGCTACGACAAATGCATTACGTGCATTCACGGCGAGAGAGAAAATGAGCGGTGTCTGGGTAAAGGGATCTGAGAGACGGATTGCCGGGGAGCAGAGCTGAAAGAGCCGAGTTCTAATTTAAAAACATGGGCGCCATCCAAAAACTAGGGGAGAACTCCATTTGTAATGCTGTGAAACTCTTGTCTGTTGGAGCTTGTGAAAAATACATGACTGCTCTTTTCATTTTACATTCTCCCTTCATGCTGGAGTCAATGATGGCCTCAGGCAAACCGAGGCACTCGGAATAGTGCACTCCGATAGAAAGCCAATGCATTGCTTCTCTCATCTCCTATTTCTATGCTGACACATCTATAACTCTACTTTGGCGGAAAGTGAGGAGAAAAACAATTATGTCGAAGTGAGTTAGCATCATGTACTCTTTGGGCCTTTCGTGTGCTCGGGTGGATGTGCGCGCGATGAGAGAAGCGGCTGCTCTCTGCTGGGGGAAAGATGAAAACAAGTGCAATAATAAGAATAATTGATTAAATTTAAAAGTTTCCCTCGCAGTGCAGAGCGATGGGTGCACGAGCGCCTGATGAGTCCCTATAAACCAAATTGTTTATTAGATACAAGTTTGTGATGCTAAAAGTCATTTAGCTTGAAAATGAAATTCAAGCGTTGGAACCGCTCAGATTCTTGCACTTCATCCACTTTCCTGAGATTTCATTTCACCGTACAACAAAAGCCAACTCAGTTTTTCCAAGAACTCTGTGTTCTTTTTTTTTTTTTTACCTCATTGATGAAGTCTCCGATGTCTCCAGGGTGGGGTGCTGCTGATCTGATGGGGTACTGCGGCTCAGGGTGGAGGGGTCTCTCGTCTAGACGGCGGATTCCCACCGGCTTGATGGCATCCGGCTCTATCGTGTCCGGCTGCTGGAGCTGACTCAGGTCGTAATCCTGGGGGCGGGGACACATGGACAGATGGGAGTTAGCTAAGCAGGACCACGAACCCAAGTGTGATTATCTAAATAGGTAAACACATCCCGCCCGGCACAGAGGACGGGGAGGTTCAACTGAGCGGAGGGCGAAGAGACTTTAAAGTTCCAACGCAAGCGGAAAAAAGAGTTGAGGGTACCCGAGGGAAACTTTAAATCTTCTTGTCTGTGAAGCACAAGCCCAGGGACAATTTGACACATCCAAAGAGCCGGCGCTGAGGGGGTCCAAGCTGAGGACCACATCATACGCCGCAGAGTGTTTGTACTTGTGCCGTGTGCTGCAGGAAGGACGTGCAGGCGACTGCTTTGCTCTAATCAATGCCCAGACACGGGATGGTGGATATGCATAAGCCATCGCTAATCCTATTAACATTACCAAGGCAACCTGAATGGCGCGCAGTTTGTGCAAAGTCATGGGCAGAAGGAGGAGGAGGAAGAAAAGGGGGGGAAGGAGTGAAGAGAGAAAAAGAGTTGGTGAAGAGCTGAATGGATGGTGTCCCGGTGACAGCAGATATGATGGAGAAAATGCCATTTGAGAATCAGGGTGTGTGCCTAATAAGCGTGCATGATGGATTGTCCCTCTTTAGAAGAGTTTCGGTAATCCATCCATCTCTAATATCCCCCTTCAAAATTGCCTTTTCTCAGTTGTACATGCACCTACACACAAAGACGCCTGCACACTCACTCCCATGGGGGGAGAAAAAGAAGGAAAAAAAAAAAGGAAAACGAAAAAAGGAAAAAGGCTGCAACGCTCAAATGTAAAAATAAACATGAGAATGAATATAAACCCTGTGATGGTGCTCAAACAGCCCAGATACACAAACACGACAAAGCATGTGGCCACTTGACAAACACCAACCCCGAGTCCACACTAATAAAGTATGGCGGCAAATCCAAAACAAACACATTGATTATTCATGTGTAATTTGATTTCGTGGGGAATGACGGCGGAGCCCGAGGCTCGCTGGAGAACGGACAATGGCCGGCACACATCGCGCATCGACGCCATCCATCATCTTTTGTCCATTTCGGCCGAACTACCGCCTGATCTTCACTGGGGTCGCGCGGCGGCGGGGTCAGGACGTGGCCACGGAGGCGTATAATGGCCGGACTCAGCAGGACGGTCTAATGACACGCCAGCCCCTCCCGGGAATCGACTCCTCTCATGTACTCTGGGCTGCTGTAATGGCCGCCCCTCATGACCCTCATTCAAAGACGGGAGACTGAACGCTGCACACTTCACGTCACGAGACGATACGAGCAATTCAAAAATAACGGGACCGACTTTGAGTTCATTGTTTTCACCATAACTCCTACTACTACTACTACTACTACTAATAATAACAATGTACACATATCTAATTCTGGAGTCTGGAAGAGCGGTGACCTTTTCCTTTAAATGGAGCAACGGGGCAGGAAGCAGTCACATGATCACACAGGATGCATGGCACTTCCATTTCCTGAGTAATGATGCATTACAAAAGTCATTTTTCTGCGTGCTCCCTTTTGGCTGTACCTACCAAATATGCCAGTTTATATCATCTGGCATTAACAAGTCTTAAATAAATAGATAGTCATTTTGGGAAGTTTGCCGCCTTGCGGAGACTTGGAAGAGAGAGAAGCGCTCTCCTGCCAGACGGCTGGAGCCAGCAGCCGGTCCGCTCAGCTCGGCACAGAAACTGGGAAGCGTCGTGTCGGCTCCCTCTTGTACCAAACTTTGGGTGAAAGACTTTCAGAAAGATGAAAGTTCGCCGCTATGTCCGTTTTCGTAAGCCGGCGTCGTTCAGCTACGCCGAAGACGTCTGTGAGCGGTGGGCGTGGCCTAATAACCTGCTGACAGATCTTTTAAAAAGGTGAAGTTACCCCACCACGTTGAGGCCAGAATGCGCTACGAGGGGCACTGCTGCGTTATCCCCTGAAACACTCCCACGACACCGAGCCCATCGCCAGTGTGTGTGTGTGTGTGTGTGTGTGTGTGTGTGTGTGTGTGTGTGTGTCCCAACCTGCACATTGCCCTTGAAAGAGCTACAATTGTGGGTATTTTGCTTTTTTTGTCTGCACAGATTTTTTTAAACCATGCTTGTTTGTGAGAGATTTCTGTTTTGAGAATGAAGGGAGAGAAAAAAAAATGTGACCATGTGAACTACATTAGATTAGTCTTTTAAATCAGACGTCCACAGAGAGAACCATATTAGTGCGTGGCGTGATCCCTGTCTGTCACGCCGGCTCTCATCACTGAAAAGGTCCTGGAAAAGTCCTGGAAAACGATCTCGAGAAAAAGAGTGGGAGGCCCGAGTTAAGCTTCATTAATAACCGCACTAGAAATGCGCACAGTATCTAATGACCAGAGGTGCAAAAATAAGCCCCAGATTGTGATAAGCCGGAATTATCTTGTTGATGCTGGAGACGATACAGTTCATGACATGTTAAACTTGTCTCTGGTGACAGAAAACACGAGGCACATAAACGGGTCTGATTTGCTTTGTTCCACCTACGGCACGGCATAGAAAAACAAAGCTTTTATTTAAAGCGTGCCACCGAAGCCATCTCTGGGGTTAATGCGCATCAAATCATTCTTAGGTCATTTAGAGAAGCACGATGACTCATCCCTTTCTTACATACACTTCTTTTTTTCACCTGCGAAACCTGTGCACGACAACTTGATTTGCTATTATTTCTCTCTTATTTATTTGTCCCCCTCCCCCCCATCAGCTGTCTGCCTTTGATGAAATGAGTGCTTCACAAACCAAAACAAGCCGGGGCGACTAAAATCATATACTCTGAGAGCACCCAATGGTCTGACACTTCAATTTCCTCCCCAGCGGGAGATAGGGAGAACAGAGGTGGGCATTATGAAAACCACATCGCTGGAGGAGTAAGGACCGTTTTGTGTGTGAAAACGAGGACGTGAACGGACGAATGGGCGCACCCCCCACCCGCCTAATCACCGGCTGATGTTTAATGGCTGTGCAGTCGTATTGTCGCCTTAGCCGGAGCTTCATTATTGTGCCACAGCAGATGTCTATCTCCGAATGACATCAGCTCACCAATTACAAGTCTCCGAGGCTAATTTGGCACCGTGCTGGGTCAGACCGGGGTCTCCCGCTCGCATCCGCTCTACCTAAGCCACCGGAGCGTTTCAGCCAGCGGCGAGAAAAACAGCCCATTTGGTATAATGCTGCATTTATTTTTCCCATAAAATGATTCCGTTCTGCTAACAAGGGGTCATTAGGACAATTGAGTTTGTGTCTGTGTACGCCTGATCAGCGCAGGGGGATGAAGAGATGGGACTTTATTGATGCCTGTGGCACTGCATTTCTAGTGTGTGTGTGTGTGTGCGCATGTGAGAAGCGGGAGCCAGTTCCAGTTGAGGAAGCGGCACCAATATTTCCAGAACCGATTGAAAATGTGTTTGTCTTATCGATTCCAGATTTCGATTCCCAGCTCCTTTTTTTTTTCTGGAGAAGGCCGCCATTTCCAGGCTCCCTTCCTCGCTGCGACTGCGAAGTGCATCTCAGAGAGGCATAACAAGCAGGACTGGAAGGAATGCTTTGTAAGTGCGTGTGTGCTTGCGGGAAGAGTCTAGGTGGCCCCCTTTGTCCGTACACTCTTCAGTTCTACAGAAACGGCTCCTCTGCTGCACACTGAAGATGTGACCTGAATGTTTCCTCCCCGACACACTCGCCTCGTGTCACCCTTTCAGCGACACCGCACCGCTTCCCGGTGCGTTTGGCTCGGGTGTTGTTTGACATTTTTATTTGCTAGTACCCAATGTGCGGAAACAAAAAGGATATATTTTTTTTTTCGGATATCTTCTGAGAAATTGGTGCTCTGTGAGCGTATGCAACGTCTCACTGAGACGAGCAGAATAACTTCATTTGGGGAGACGAAGAAAAAAAAAAATGCAGGACACAATCGCTTATAGTGATTGAGAAAATAGGTTTTCAGGGAAAAAAGGTTTTCAGGGACAACAGAATTGCTAAGGAGTCTGCACCACATCGTTCTCACCTGATCCTCCTCTCCTCCGCCTTCCTCATCATACTTGAGGATGTTGTCCCGCACGTCGTCCTCTGGGTCGATGAGGAGCTGCTTGGCCTGACGCTCTTTGTCGCGCCTCTTCATCCACACCACGAACATCAGCACGAGGACTGATGGAGAGGGGGGGGAGAGCGAGATATGTGATATTACAAAACATAATAAATGACAGACAAAATGTAATCGGATCCGATGTTTTAGACTCTGGATGGGCGCCCGAACAAGGCTATCTTTTTGGTAATCCCGCAGTAATCTAGCCGCATCTCGGATAACCCTGAGCTGGCTTTGTAATCCCCCGTGTGCGTTGGTGTGACGCGCCGTTCGAGAGGGCCCGCTGAGACACTCACTGAGGAGCACGATGATGCAGAGGAGGATGGAGATGATGGCCCCGGTGCCCAGACCGGCCGCCATGATGTGCTGCTGGTCGGTGCAGTCTCCGTTCATGTCGCACTGGCACACTTTGATCCGCAGATAGGAGGTGTTGGACATGGGCAGGTTGCCCGAGTCCGTGATGATGATGGGGATCTCGTAGATGCCGCTTTCGAGGAAGCCGATCTTCAGGCTCACCTGAGCATAGTCACCTGGGAGATGAGCGGGACAAAAGACGAGAGGCAGCGAGCGTGAGTGAGTGATCCAGGGTGGCGCCTCGTCAGAGCCGACACGTAGGCCAGAGATTAAGTTACTCAATGTGTATGAAAATATTAAATAACACTGTTTCTTCCGCTTCTTTCAGGGGGGGATTAAATCGAAACTCTGAATAGTCGTTTGTATAGGCCGTGTTACGCAGTAAGATTACACTCCTTTTACCGCAAATATGCAGCGTAAATTCCTACCTGGAAGTTGCATCAGCATATCTAATCCAAAACATGGTCGGGATTTAGATTTGGAGCTTATGAATTTACTGAATACCTTTTTGATAATGCTGCTTAGGCTCAATTCCCAGCTGCAATAAATCCAAATGCCATTATCCTATTAAGATATATTCACTGCTTTACAACTCACACTATCTAATAGCTGAGCGCACGAACCACTCATGTTTTTGCCATTTATTTCTTTCAAATTAGCATAAACAATTAATGACTGCATGGTAGTGTTAATTTCTCTTTTTGTCTCTACCTGACCCCTCTGCAGTGGCCGATTGCTCGCTCTTTAATTATGAAACTTCGACTGCTAAATGTTAAAACCATATTTCGTTCTAATTATGAATTGTGATTAATTGAAAGAGAGAAAAAAAAAAAAAAAAAGAGCTTTTCTTTTTTTCCAGTCAAATAAAAACGTCAGATGAAGATTAGTTTCCCCGCGAGCGCTCTGTCTCACCGCTGACTCTCGTGATGGTCCAGTTTCTCCTGACGTCAGAGGGCCGGTGGGCCAGCTCGAAGGCAAAGGGCCCGGCGTTGGGGTTCAGGTCTCCGTCCAGTGCGGTGATGTTGATGGCGTTCGGCTCCGGCTTCTGGCACACCTCCGTCTCCTGAGGGAACACCTTGGGAGCGTTGTCGTTGATATCCAGGAGGTGGATCTGCAGAGTACCTGTGCCGCTCGCTTGAGGCACACCTGCGTGGGCCATAGAATGACAAACACACTCAGCACATACATATTTATAAGGCGGGGAGAGAGTACACATGGATGGGAAGAAATACTATGAGAATGCCGCTTCTCATTTTTGCAGTCATTATGCAGTCGACAGAGAAAAGTAAAGTATGGAGTTTATGCTTTGGGTCTCATGCTTTAATAAGACACTCTAAACAGCTATTTACTCTAGTGGGAGAAGACCCATCCAAACTGCATACTGATCTGAGAATCTAATCTCAAGTGAGGAGGCAGACAGAAAGAGGGAGATATCAGAACATTTGGGGAGTGTGTGCGTGTGTGTGTGTGCGTGTGTGTGCGTGTGTCACCTAAGACCGTCTTCCTGACGAAGGACACGGGATGGGAATACTAAAGCAGACAAACAGGCTCCTCTATGTATTCCCTCAGCTAAGAGGCTTTCTTTTTTTCTATTTTTTTTTACCATTCAGGCCACGCTCAAAGGAGCTAGTCATCCAATCCTGACCCATTAATGCTGAGAAACCTCTTTATTGGTAGAGTTTTTAAGCCTATTGGCCCTAAGCTATGCTCCACAGAACAGGGTAAACCTGAACAGAGGTAAATCCCGCCAGTGCGGGGAAGAGGTGAATGCATCCACACGCTGGACGGCTCTGGGATTGGTAGCACATTAACCTTCAACTAAGGTGGTCGGCGTCCCAGGCACGCCAAGAGCCCGATTCAAGGTTAACCTTGAAGCGTCGAGGATGTATTTGTGGCTATAACTGAGTGGTTGTTGTTGGGTGTTTTTTCAACTGATGGTGTGCGTTGGTGGACTTTCAGATGTATCACAGTGGAAGTCAAAGTGATGCTATGTGGAAGATTGACCTTCGAGAGGTTGGCCACTGTAGAACATCCGCTAGCTTTTCTTTTTTTTAAAAAGGCTGCATTATCTCCTCCTGAATGCTCCAACAACAGCAGGCATGGAACAGGGTGCTCATGCCTGACTGAGACGGCGCGACCGGTGCGTCACGGGAGCTCAACGAGGTATTTTTGGTAAATGCGGCAGCACTTGAATGGTTACGTACCGCTATCAGCGGCCAGGAATGTTGCATTGTACAGACTGTTCTTCACAAAGGGCGACTCTCGGTCCAAAACGGCAATTGTTGTGATGCGCCCGGTGTTCGGGTCAATCCTTAGCCAGTTGGCTGGATCTGAGAGTTTGGAGTATCTGAGGGAAGGAGAGGAAAAAAAAAAAGGGGTTTACACAGTGATTTATAATCCTTACTTTAAGCTGAATATCAAGTCAGGAGTTAATCTGCGAGTTCTTTTTTTTAAACTAGGGAGAAGGGGTTCAATTGTTTTTTCTGCAGAAGGAAATCTTGCCGCAGAATTTATTCTCCATTTCCAGTTCTGGCATCTTGAAAGAATGCCTTTTGCTTTTCATTTTGTTTACGCAGAATACATATTTCAGACATCATGCATTTTACATAATTCTAACTTTTGAGAACCGCCTCGCATGGGAGACCAAACTGGCTCGTTATCAGTAGCTCAAACTAATTTGTAGGACAAACCGAGGCATTACAAAGCTAGCTTATTTCACACGGACTGTTTTCAGGCTGATAAACTCTATCACGGCCAAACAGCTGCGAGGCAACGCGTTTGATGATGAACGGGGGAGGGGGGGGGGGGGGGGAGGAGAAATTAGGGGTTGTTGGCTGCGTCGTGTTATTCGAGCAGGAACCAAGCAGAAAGTGGTCAGTCGTCTCAATCCTCATGTCACTCCTGTTTCAGGAGAGCGCTACATAGTCAGTGTCTTCATTTTGGTTATTGCTAAATATTTCAGCTGAGCGTGAGATAAAACATCTGAGCTGGATGCTTAAGGGAAAACAGACACACGCTATAAAAAGGGATTTGACTCCGCCTCTTTATTTTCTTCTTCTTACTGTAATATCTACCTGATGCTCTGCTGCATATAGCGATCCGGGTCCTGAGCCGTGAAGGTGGTCAGCGTCGACTCGGCCATCATTCCCTCGTCCAGCTTGATGAGTTTGGGGTTCGGCTCGAAGTTGGGACTCTCGTTCACGTCGATCACTCTGATGGAGACGCTGGCGGTGGACTGACGGGGAGAGTGGATGCCTCTGGCCAGGGGGACCTCGTTCCTCGCTTCCACTGTCAGCACATACGTCCGACTGATTTCATAGTCAATGGGCTGCAAAACAGGGAGAGGGGGTGTTGAGAGAGAGAGAGAGAGGGGATAACGCATCAGGATGCAGGGTGGACTAAACAAAAAGGGAATCGCATTACAGTTTTAGTAACGTGAAACCTGTGAGAGAGCAAACCAAGAGAGCTCGAGCTTCGTCTTCCCCTTGCTTGAAACATCGTATTGTGAAAGCTCAGAATCGACGATGTGATGCAATAAGAGAGACTGTATCGTTTGTGGTGCAGACACAACAGCAGGAGAGCTGCCGAAGGAGCTGCGCAGGCAACTGCTTCTGCCTTTTAGAGTCACGTTCAGCGGTAATTATGCATTTACAAATTACAACTCACCAGTACAATTACCTTGTACTAATTATCGTCGGAAAATTGATTCTAACAAAAATAAAACTATGATGATATATGTGACAAATCTGCTGCAGTGGCCTTTAATTTGATCAGTACTTGACATTAATGGAGAAACAACCTCTCAGAGCAGCATTGTAACAAATGCATTGTAACAAATGTTCACCTGCATTTTATAATCATTTTATCACTACGAGGGTGGTATTACACAGCGAAGTGACTATGCATTACACTTTGTGCAGTTGTTACATCACGATACAAGCACGCCACCATTTCCTCTGCATCTCCACGTGATTACAGGGGGCGGAGTTTGAAGAGGAGGCCTCACCTTGACGACTGTCACCAGGCCCTCGTTAGTGGTCGGATCAGTGGGCACCGAGAACCTGCCGGTGGGGTCGCCCCCGGTGATTTTGTAGACGGCGTTCCAGGCCGGCGTGTTGGGCTGGTCCTTGTCAGTCACCGTCAGGTTGGCCACGATGACGTTCACTCGGTTTTCAGGCACCTCGCCGTAAAACTGCATGAATAAACCATGAACACAGAGACCGGCGAGCTGTTAGCGGTACTGCTGAGGCAGCGGAACATATCCCACCGCGGATAAACAGACATCTTAAAAAGGTAACTCATCATGTCGTCATGGTCATCTCATTCCCCGGCTTCCCCTGACGGCACAACAGTGGCATCACAAATTCCAGTGACTCGCGGGCGCAGTAAGTGCCTCTTTCACTCAGGCATGCGTCTCAGTAGTTGCATGTGTCAACATTTGGAGGAGAATATAACACTTTACGCATGGCTGGCTGCTTGTACATCTGTATGGCTTCAGAAACGCTGGTCAAGCAGAACTAGGTAAGTGAGCAGAACTGGCGTTGAGTGCAATATATATATATATATATATATATATATATATATATATATTGAGATTGCCTCGTTGACGTCTTAAGATGTGACTGTGCTTCTTACCGTCTCGGCGGTGAACTCCGGCGGGTTGTCGTTCACGTCGGTGACTCGGATGACAGCGGTGGCCGTGTTGGAGAGGCCGTACATGGGGTTGCCCTCCATGTCGGTGGCCTGGATGATCAGCGTGTACTGAGGCACTTTCTGGAGGGACGGGGAAGAGAGGCAATGGTGAGGATTAAAACACAATTCTTTGATCTGTTGAACCATATAATCAATCCTGGAGCCATAGTTTGGAGAATCTCACTTAATTGTCAGTTTGTATGTAAATGAGGACAAAAACAAGATGAGACCATCCACACTGCTCTAACAAATTGTCAGCAAAATATAAACGATTTCAGAATCGTTTTGTTTTCTGGACTGATGGTTCAGATTGCAATGTGTGTCTCTAATAAGCTGGCACCTCAATGCACATCAGTATGAACCAATCTGGCCCGCTAACTATGATGAGTAATGGGGGCTTTCTACATAAATCCCTTTCATTCGCCGAGAGTTTGCGAGTGCACGTGTGAAACTTGCACCTCTGCTATGTACACCATCGCGAAGCTAACAAATGACTCTCTTCACATTAAAAGCCACTCAGGTGACGGACCAGTTGCTAGGTAATGAGAGTCGGGGCAAATTACTTTCATGGTGGCAACTGGTGGACATAAAACGGCGGCCCCAGGGCAGAAGTGATTGAGCAGCCACCTAGCCAGATTGCCCTCAGTAGAATTGCACCAACTGGCTTCAGCTTTCTATATTCCTTTTATTTTTCTTTATGTATTTTCTCAAACAGCCATGCGATCCAATTAAAGCTTCTGCTTTTGGAGAAAGAAAGACGGAGAGGGTGAGGATGAAGGAAAGGAAACATTTAGCTGCTCAGTGATGCACGTTGCCTCCTTGTAAGAGTAAATAAGTGTGAAACAGCCAAGTCCATTTCTACTTCTCATTTAGTCAGCAATCAACTAAATTCGCTTTGGCTCATTAGCTCTTAGACAGTCTGGATATTAGCAAATATATTCAGGCTGTGTTTTGTCATCACATTTATAAAAAAAAAAGAAGAAAAAAAAAAGAAACAAATGTTCAGCCCATTTATGTAAACATGAAAAATGGATGCGTTGATATAAATTGAGCGGCAAATGCAAGATGAAAATTAATCAATATAATAGTTGGCCTTGCGAATGAAAGTCTCACTTAAATGCTGAAATACTCAAGTCTACATTCATGAAAACATTGAGTTTCCAGAAATCCATGGACTAGAAGAGAAAGGCTTTGTAGGAAAGACGGGTCACGCACCTCTCGGTCCAGGCCGGCCGCCACCGTGATGATGCCGCCCGTCTTATTGTTGATGGTGAACATGTTGGAGGTCGGGCTCTCTGGGTTCTGAGACAGGATCTTGTAACGCAGCATCCCGTTGGCTGTTTTTGGGTCGTCTTTGTCAACAGATGTCACCGTCATAACAAACGTTCCTAGGGGGTGGAAAGACGGAAAGCAAACACTTTAACTCATTCTTTTAATTGGCACTCAAAAGACACGAGTTGAGCGATTGGTGCCATATTGAACGCTGCTGGATTTAAAGCTTGCCAGTATAGAAATCCAATGTTCTTTTCTTGTGATCCTTAAAATACCCATAAACGCTTCAATGCAAAGTTTACGAAATAGTGGCCACCCCAGGAATGCCACCGATGCCGTTTGAGCTGCCAGCCCGACGGCACCGCCGGCTGCTCAAACAGTGCGGCGCTGAGCTTGGCTACGCGTGGCGCATTACCTGGCTTGGAACCCTCTGGAACAGTGCCGTTCCAGATCTGATGAGTGAACTCGGGTCTGTTGTCGTTCATGTCGATCACATTGATCACAATGTCAATAGGGTTTTCCACCTGGTTGCCGTTCAGGTCCACCGCATGAGCTCTCAGCTGGAGGAAACACAAACACATCTGGGCTGTAGAACCGTTGGAGCAGGGACGATTCTCAACTGTGCAAACACAAACTCAATGTCACCCGTTGAACTCTGCATTTCATTCTTCTTTTTTTTTCAGGGTTGTCAACGCCACGAGCCTCGTAGCTGTGTTTTCATTGTCGTCTCTTGAAAGCAAACTGATTATACAGTATTGTTGCCTACACTGGTTCAGCACAGGTTCACTTCTGATTGAAGAAAACAACTCTGATTTGCTGCATTTTATTCAAGTGCATCTCTCCTGCATACATACAACTGTAAGCTTGGTGCCTTACAAGGAGTTTAATTTGCTGTATTCATCCTCTGGAATAAATATAGGCATTTAAAAAAAATATATACCATTCTTCATATGTAATACCTTAAAGTCGAGTTGAAGTGAAAATAAATGATATACTATATGTTGTAACAGCATCGAGATATACAACAAGTTACAGTAACAGTAAAAATGACTCGCGTGACTCCTCCTGTATTCATCTGCAGTTCACAGTTCAGCATGGACGTCTGAAGGTTCCTTTCCGTGAAAGACTTTTGTGACCTTCGATCACGCAAGTAGAGTCTAACTACAGCTCTGCTTGATGTCTACCCGTTTGTGTTAAAGCACATGCTTGAATAGCATTAAGAGCTAAGCTATATAATTCAAAGACCGCTGCAATGTAATGGGAGAACCACTAATGAATAAAGCAGCTCTGAAGGAGCTGGAGGTTATCATAATGCATCTAGCACACTCCGGTCACTCAGAAGCATCACGTTAAATCCTCCACATTCTCAGACGGATGAGTCACACTTCCTGGGAGCCCCAGGTCTTTATAGGGTCCGAGAGACCTGTATAGGCTACACGTGACCCTCGAGCACATGACAACTGGCAGGAATGTACTGCACGGACAGAGAGGACGCCATATTCCAATTATGAGGATATTATAAAGATTATTATTTTTTTTTTTAACTATTGTGTCTGACGTACATGGAAGTTGGAGATGTGCTCTCGATCCAGGGGCTTGTTGACAGATAGCTCTCCAGAGATCGGTTCAATGATGAACATGCCGGTGGGGGGCTGGTCAGCTCCCGGACCCGTCACACTGTATCGGAGGGACCGGTTTTTGTCGTGGTCCGACCGGATCTGTGGGTGGAAAGAAGAATTAATGACAGCTGCAAAGCGATGCTGACCGTGCCCTGGCTACTACTTCCTATATCATATCCAATAACAACATGGACGGTTCTCTTTTTACATCGCATATAAACCCTTGTACCGAAGTCTATGTATTCATGTGATGTTTATTTCAGCACCGATCACAGTATTGGTATACAAATAGATTGCTGTGTAAGCAAAAGAGTGCATATGGAGTGAGTGTGTGTGTGTCCTGGGCTGTCTATCCTGTTTTCCATGTAAGCTGAGACTCTCTGTGCCTACACACTGAGTCCATGCTGTGCAAACAGAGTATTTCCTCATCCTGGTATCATCTATTACAGCCCAGAAACAGCCTTCTAATATGACCGGATTAAATATAAATGCACACAAATAGCATGTACAGGACTTAAACTCAGTTCGGGAAGTCAGCTTAACATGCTGAAAAAAGGATCTACTTCTCAGCCATCCCTGGGAGTATTGCTTGTCCTCTGTGAGCCATCTACACCCGGCACTGACCAGAGAATGGGAGAAAATTAATTTGTCCGTGCGTGTCCTTGAGCCATGATAAAAAGAGTATAATATCTCAACAGGCAACCAAGGAACAATTGTGCTGGTGGCCACTTCGGATTGCTCTCTGCCTCTAAGTAATGCCAGGTAACATTAATACAGACCGGCGCCCGCCCCCTGAAACAAAAGATAAATAATATAGCGGGGGGAAAAGAGCCCTGACCTTTATCCAAGTGCTGTAAATACGAAGCATTTGGTGAAGGCATAAGTCTAATGTCTGTGACCCTCTGAGTGGGAGCTTAGGGCAACGGGGACCTTCAAGGTTGTCATATCTAGCAAAAGGCATTTTCTTTCATGCCGTGAGAGTGGCAGGTGCGTGTGTGTGTGCGTGTGCGTGTGTGTGTGTGTGTGTGTGTGTGGGTGTGGGTGCGCTTGAGTGAGCTACGTTACCCGGACAAGCTCTTGTGGGAATGGGCCTCGTGAGTTCTCAGGGACATTGATTGGGGGGATGACCCAGTCTCTCTTTGTGCGTTTGAGTTGGCTGTCCACGTTTCGTGATGGAAACACTATTTCCTTCAAATCCTTGGACATGACTGGAGGGGCAGCAACTTGCTGGACCTGTGAAAAGGGAAATGATTAAGTTCAAGGGCTGAGCGGTGATCATACCTTCTGCAGGAAAAAAAAAAAAACACACACACACGGGTAGATTCATTTTCAGCCACGCCAGAGGCATGTATACGGACGGCCGGTCGATCGGTCCACCTGCAGACGGAAAGACTGTCGGATCGTCATGAAATGTTAGACGGGCATTCGTGGTCCCCAGAGGATGAACCCTATGGAGTCAGCGATCTCCTCAAGCATTCCTTATTGTTTAATCGAGCATCATAATAAAAGGTAAAAATGTCAATATTCCCATTAACTGAGGACACAACGAATGGCATGTGTCATGTGTTAGCTGGTTGGCAAACATGCTAAACTAAGCCTAAAGTCAGCCACACATAAATGGCTGACTCTTAGTCTTGTTATTGTGTTTATCCTGGGAGAATTAAAGACTTAATCCCAATCGTGTATCCATTAGGCAACAGTCAATAGCAGCCAGTGCCAACCAAAACACTGTGGTGACACCTTACTGCAAAGAACGCGGGCTGACTCCCATCTTATATCAAAAGGAAACGGATGTGGGGATAAAAGGAAAGGGCTGCAATTTCCTGCTGAACTAATAAGCTCTTCCGACTGTAATTTAATAGGTATTCCGAATGTGTGATCAATCACACGATCCATTTTCTGTGACTTTCTTTGTAGCTTAAAATATCTACAGTACAACATGCGATGATATGCCTCAAATATGCTTTGGTGTGGTTACCGCAGCAGCGGCGGCACACGGCCAGCCCTCTTTGCTTTAAACGGCAGACCCCTTCTTATGTCCTGATAAAATGCGCCCACACAGACAGACCAGCTTCCATAATGGATCTGCCATCCTGCCTCGGCTGTAATGAATGAGATTTGAAACAAAGGAGGATGGTACCTGCAAGCCAGACACTAAACACACAGATGGCTCAAATTGCCTATGCCGCTCCAGAGACTGAGGAGACTGAAGTAGTGCCAGGGAAAGTTAAAATAACCTTGAACAAAATGAGGCGGGAAGGAAAACAGAAAAACAATATGTAAAATCCGTCAATGCCAATGAATGATAGCTGGGCTTTCAACGGAGCCGTCACGTCCCCCCCCCCCCCCACCCTGCTGCCCGTAATTATTCCAATGTTGATTGGTTGTGAGGTAGTCAAGTCCTACAGAATACCATAAAGTGTCCCATTCAAATACAGAAATTAATTACCCCTTTGTCACCTTATAGCGTGACCCATATCTCCCACTCCCCCTCCCCCACAGCTCTTAACATCTGGGGAGCTGTCGCAGAGCTTCCACTAATCATGTTTGAAATCTGATTAGACTGCTTTCACACATTGGGAATGCAAGAGAGGCAAGCGGACAGATAGCGAAGGAGCATGCCTCAGAAAATATCTATTACCCTATTAGAATGGGCGCGAGTGAGAGCAGTAATTATTTGCAACCCGCGTCTGGAATGATGAATGGCGCGCTGGGATCGCTCAGCCCGACGCGCAGCTATCTGCGGTGCGCTGGAGGTCCCGCGCCTATCTACGCTCTCCGAACCCCCCTCCATCTTCTGACTAGGAGTCTACTTTAGAGTCCGGGAGAGTGTTCGGCTGAGTGATGACCTGCGTGTCTGTGTGTGTGAGGGGGGAATTAGATGTGTGTATTTGCCCTTTTTTTTGTGAAAAATTCCCCCTTTCAGACACTGGCATGTTTTCTCCTCACGGACTGCTGCGGAGCTGAGGTGGAGACGGTGGCCGAGGACACTCGTGTTAATGAGGATATTGTTGGGTTGTCATTGATTAAAATGTTTCCCCAAGGCTGCCGCAATCATGGACTAATACAAAAAAAAAAAAAAAAAATTGCTTATGTGATTAAGAGATGCGTGATGATTCATGACAATAATTGTGCTGAGGGGGAAGATAACCGCTCATGACCTCATGAACGTGGGAGATACGGGAAAGTCAATCTGTGATTTCATTACGGACGAATCGGGGGCAAACCCAACCGCTCTCCCACAGATACAGATCAGAGTACAGCTGCTGGTGATGCAGCTGATAATTTGTATAAAAATGTGCAGCCGTTGTGGAGTTCTGATTTTTATTGGAAAAAGAATAAGAGAGAAAAAAAAGCCTCCTAAAAGTGTCTTTTGTCCTGTTTGGGACAAGCATGCATTTGACTTTGACCAGCCAGCGGTGAGTAATGGTACCATTAAAAGCACATACCTGCAGGAGTCCCTATAGTAAATGAGCGTCAGTGGCTAACGACGGTGTTTTGTAAAGCCATGAAATCATTAACGGCCACAGGTTTAATTTGGGCCCAGCAGACAGTAACTACACACAACTGGTTGTATTAACTTGTAATCTGCACCCACATACAATAAAACACCCGCCTTTCCCGAGATCATCTGCTATGCTGCTCGTTTCGGAATGGCCACTTGTGGCCATTTGCTTAAGTGTATTACAGGGATATAAAAAATTTCAAATGAAGAGACGCACATTGCTTTTCATAAAACAAAAACTATTATTGCTTTTGGGGGCGTTCATTAAGACGCCACAAGGCTAATGATCCAAGATCTTACGGCAAAGATAATTAACGTATGCACATAAAGGCTCACTTATACGCAAAGGAGTGGGTCCAGATAGAGAGCAGCACGCCGAGCAGAGAAAAGTACAGACGCACCGATCGATCAGCTGATTTGGATCTGGCATGACCGATGACCGGCCGATCAGTCTCAGATATCGGCGATTCCCCGGCGGTCGAATTTATAGGCATGAGCCACGAGATGATTAGCGTCGTGCACACAGTGGCAGAAGCCTCGGCTATCGTCTCACAGCGGTGCCAACTAGATTTAGCGACTCTACGTACCGATTCATCAATAGTCTTGTGTAAATAAATAGCTAAACAAATACATGCTTGTAGATGAAAAGCAATTGACACAATATTAAAAGGCATACATACATACATACACACCAGTATGGAATAATTTCTCAGATTCCTCCAATGCGTAAATACTATTTACATATCATGTTCCTAATTTATGAGCAGATGATATCATTTTCTCTCTCTGTGTGTGTGTGCGCGTACAGAGTCACCCCCGCAGGTTTAAAGCAACAGATATTATCTAATTCCGCAGCATCACATAATCCACCGGCACTGAAGTCAGAAACCTCTACAATAACCCTAACCCTTTGCAGCTTCTTTTCATTTCCTGGTTACAAGGCAGGACACGGGCAGTGATGTTTTTTTGTGCACTTCCTCTGATCCACGGCCAACCACAATGTTGACACATGAGCACACGGCCGTTCTAACTAATTGCAGATGACTGCGCAGCACGTCCAGCGGAACGGTGCAGATGCTTCCCGTCTTCCACAGCACTGAGAGAGGTGTGTCCCCTTTTGGATGAGAAGGCAATAACGCCACAATCACAAGGCCGCTCACTGAATATCAACTTTACGAGGAGCCATTTTGCATCTGCTCTTGCTACCCACTGACCGTGTAGAGTATATGTTTGTGCTCCTGGTAAATTGACACATTAAGTTTTAATTAGTGAGCATCCATCCAGTCTCCCGGAACACCTGCTACAATCTAGGGAACTAGTCATCTGTGAATGCGCGGTGTGCCTAATAAGCGTAAGTTATTTGAAGCGAGGGGAGAATTGATCATTCCACTTTTCGGCAGCGGTACCATCAGTCAACAAACAAGTCAGAGACATCATGGAGGCGGTTACGGTGTATTCACCTGCTGGCCGGAGTGAGCGGCGGGCGTCAGGCTGACTTGGGCCACCCATTGCTGCAGAGTGGCGGCGTCGCTGGCCTTGATCAGCAACGGTGCCGCGGCGGGCGCGGAGTGCCGAATGGTCCTGGCAGCGTAAACTTCTCCGTCGGCCTCTATCCGGAAGTCGGTCGGGTTGCTGCATTCGAACCGCACCAGGCTCCCTCGGCCACAGTCGACAAACCTCACTGCGAGAGAGAGACGGGGAAAATAAATAAATTAGCCCCAAAGTGAGAAAAACCTGGAGGTAAAACTAGCGATGGAGACAAAGGAGGCGGAAGACAGACAGCCAGCCAGACACAGAGGGTCCACAAAGGTTTTCTGATTTTCCTTCTCGCTCATGCATTATTCACCTCAAGCTATGCCCCAAAGGTATTGCTCAAAACAGGTGCAGTGGAGGGGGAGAAAAGTAAAGAAGAAAAAAAAAGGGGAAGTGTGCCCCTTAAGGTCTATTAAATGAGAACCCGAGAACCCAGAACATTACATTAAAACCCTGAAGCGTAAATTAGACCAAGTCTAAACGCCCCCACTGCGTTTGTGCTTGAAAGAATACGTCCAGCGCGTGTGAACGCGTTTCCGGGATTCCGCTGGATGAGTCCCGTTTCATTTCCAGCTGAGGCCATCACATGCTAGCTTTGTCCCCCTATGACATACAGGGTTGCTTTCCGTGGATGACTGCCGATCCTCAGCTCCTCGAGAGACACAAGTAGGCGCGTGTGATGTTTATTTCATCAGCGTGTTTCACACAGGGCGAGAAACGACAACAGACAAACATACAGTACACTGCAGACAGGGGGCTCACGGGGGCTCGAGTCCCACCGGTGCCTCAGTGGCACAACACCGGTTCATGTTTCAAGTGAGTGACAGTACAGCACAGCCTATGTGTACGCACACACACACACACACACCCCTCAACACCTAGGAGCATCATTGTCTGATCCTTTTGTGTGGATGTTTCCCTGAAACCACCCCCACGACCCCCCTCGTGTTTAGAGCACACAAAACGGCATAAAGGAAAAGATAAAGAAAAAAAAAATCCCTTCCGGCCACAGAGATCACAACGTTACCATATATCGCTTGTGTGGAGGCTCTTCTGGTGCCGCTTTGCATTATTAAAAAGGAGATGTGGAATTACTTAACAAAAGCCTTGAAGGAGGGTGCCTAATCTTCCTTTGTGCTGCTACCTTGGAGACCCACCGATGTCTCCAGTGTCGTGTGCACTCGGAGGTGCGTCGAGTTCCTCTGGGCTCGGGGTGGTGGGAGGGTGGATCCTTTCAGGGTCCAAAGGAAGTCTTACGTTTAGCCCCTGGACCTAATTTAATAATCGCCACATAAACACATGCAATCAATTGTCCTGAAGTGCGCCACTCGCTTGTAGAGGACAATGAGCGATTCCGCGGTGACGGAAAACACGACACGGCGAGTTCAGCGGGAGTCTTTACTTTAGGCCTCGCTGCCGTTTTGCAGACGACGGCACACTTGTGACGCACAGCAGACGGCTGCGTCAGATGCGTGGATTAAATAGCGAGGTCGCCGACAGGTGATTTGTAATTGAATCCTGACTACGGGGAAGACTCACATCTCCACGCCCTGCTAGCAATAGACGGCTGAGTTCAGCACCTGTAGCTCGTAACAGCAGGCAAGGCAAATGTTTCCAGGTAGATACCCTTGGTCCCAGATGAACCTGTGTTCTCAGAGAGCATCTAAAGGCACAATGGCTGAAACCAACAGCGCAGAAGGAAACAGGACAATGTTCTTTTAAAAAGCACGTTTTTTTTTGCTGCACGTTTTTGAATGTGGAGAATAGATTGCAAGTAAGAAAGAGATGGAGAATAAATCAAAAGTAGAAGGTCGCGTGAGGGAACCTGTGGGTCATGCAGTGTAGTCGCCATGTTTCCACCGCGGATGAATGGAAACGCAGTCTTGTTATACTTCATCAAAACCAAAACGAAGAGAATAAATATTTCTGCAAGGACCATGAGCTGCTCTCCATTACGGCTTCTGCTGAAAGATTTAAAACACTGACGAAACCAGAACACTTTCACTGCAAAAGTGTGCAAACAGCACTGAAGAACTCTGGTCTAAATAACAGGGAGGTGGAACAACAATGGTGGAGAACCAGTGGTTAATGAAGATAGAAAGAAGATCATGACGAGATCTTTCCTCCATACTGGAATACACTTGATATTGACCGTCTCCTTCCTGGCTGCTTTTGCTCAATTACTCTTGACCAATTAGCTTTTCTTTTTACTCCTCTTTGAACCCGACACAGCTTACATCTTTTTTGACCCGTAGGTTTTCCCGCAAAGCTAGCCGCCTGTAAACTCAAAGCCTTCAGGCAATCACCAGCCAGCCAAAGTCAGCAGATCCTCAGACTGAGGGAGAATACAGAGTAAGGGGCTGTCAAGATAACTCACAATGCAGCAGAAGACCGTCCACAGCCGGGTAATGTCTCACTCCCACGGCTCCGACTGTCTACGGGTATACAGCAGGTGGAAGGAGAGCCCAAAACAATTAGTTGATTCATCGATAATTCAATAAATTAAAGATATTTGGATCATGGACTGTTGATCGGATAGTACAAAGAATTTAAAAAAAGGAAATAAATGTAACTAAATGAGTTGCCCGCGGCTATGAGTTTGCTGATGATTAAAAGGAGCTTCGTCTTCGGGCATCCGTCCCCCAGGAAGTAGGAACAGGAAGTAACGCAACACTGACTCGTCTTATCTTACAAACAGTAATTTATAGACCACAGATGTCTATCTGGCTTAGCTAGTTTGATTTATATTTGTTAAGACAAAACATGTATGCCTTTAACCGACTGCTTATCAGCACAACCAACACTAAATGCATTTAAGTGCCCAACACAATTTGGGCTTCGCTGAAGCCGCAGCCCATGTGCTTCCATTTTCTGTCCTCATGGCACTTTTGACTGTTCGTTCTTTTTTATTTTTTCCTTGAAAAACGTGTGTTGCGGTGAACTTGACAGCAGTGCCCCCCTTGTGAGTTATTTTAGCCCAGGAGCTGAGCTCCGGCTCTTTAACATTGTCTGAAATTTTGGCCATCAGGACACCTCTGAGAGGCCTCTTCAGCCGCCGGGCCCCCACGGCCATCGCCGCACAAACTCCCAGCAGGCACGGCCGTTCCAAATGATAATGAATGAGCGTGTCCAGCATGTGTCTATTCATTTATCAGAAGCGCTCTGGTGGCTTATAAAAACCACAGGAATGTGTAGTGTGGCACCGGCTACAGCCCGGCTGCTGCAGCTTATCCATATATCTAGACCGATCGGCTCCCCAAGGTGCAGGGCGAGGGGAGCTCTTGGCTGCCACGCCCTAACAGACATGTCGTCATGGGCACAACGATAATGGCCTTTGGTTTGGACAGAAATGCCGATGCAGCAGCGGGGGCCTCCGGGTTGGGGGTAAAAAAAGAAAAAAAGGGGGGGGGGGGGGGGGGGGTAGGGAGAGAAGAAAAAAAACTGGCCTGTCAGCAGAAAGGCCTGTCCAACTAATACCCTGCACCGGGGCCCAAAATTACCTCCGACTCAATGGTTCTATTCACAGCTTAGATGCCCGATTCCCCCCCGCCCCCACTGACAAGCAACACAAAACCCCCGGCTAACCTCACCGTAGTGCCAGAGCGCCTCTCTATTGTCTGCTCCGTCACGTGATAACTCTAACTCAGACAGACACAAATAGTTAGAGAGAGGGAGAGGCAGTGAGAGAGAGAGATACATTTAATTTCAAACATGGAATGTGGGCTCCGAGGCAAAGAAAGAAAAAAAAGAGAAAAAAACGTTCTACAATCTCAGCTTTTTAACGCCTGCCCGCCAAATATATAGGCTGGCTGCAAGTGAGCGGTCTGAAAGTCCCTCTAATGGGCTGTGAATGTGACGAGACAGAAAGCTCTCATGTGAGATCATCCCAATAAACCGTCACTCATTGCCGGGAAGTGAGGTGACTGGCAGCCGAGAAATACTCGGCATAGGTGTTTCATCAGTGTCCGAGGATAAATGCAGACCCAGGCACATACCCCCCCCCCCCAGGGGAGGTCCTCCCGCCCCCAACCCCAGCAAATGGTACAACGCCCCTGGACCGAATGCATTATTCGCAAATGAACGTGACCCGGTTTAGCGCGGTGGCCTGCCCTGGCGACGAGACAATGCAGTGTGAGGCGGAGGCTCCAGCTGAATGTGCTGCGCCAGACCATGCCGCTGTTTACGGGATCCTGTTAAGCCCCGGTGGAGCGCGCACTCCGGTACCTCAACAACAATTGCTGTGATATGAAAGTCTAATCCAGTCCAAAATTGGGGGGGAACATGCCAAATTAAGGTCAGCATTGTTTTTTACAGCGCACAGACTTTGTGCGCGACCACAAAAAACATCCTTCACAGCGTATTCTGTAATTGCCCAATTATTGAACCAAATGCTAAAAGCACTATACACGTGTTTTTTTCCTCCCCAATTTGTATTAAAAGAAATACTTCTTTGCTATGCCTAATTGTGCATGCATATGTTATTATTTCTCTCAAACTGTACTTTTCTTTTCTCTAATGCTATTATTATGAATGTCTGTTCTACAGCCTTAAGGCCAGTAAGCAACTTAATACATCAAACTCTTCACAATTGGGGATATTTCTATGTGGACGCTTAAAAAAAAGACTTTAAAGGTTTCCCCCTGGAAAATGACTGTATCGTTGCCCTCTGATCTGATGCCATAATAAAGATGGATTTGCGGCAGGGATAACGTATTTTTGGAGGCCAACACCGTTCCCACGGGCACGGGTTCCCTCCACAAAATGCCAAAGGGATTTTTCCATTGGATTTTTGCAGAAAGTGGTAGAAAAAATAAGTATAAAAAGAAGAAAAAAAAGAGTATGATACCAACATCGGTTTACTCGCGCAAGATAATCTTAAAAAATGAACCCCACTGTTATGAGTTTTGAAGCATAAATACAATCAGCTGGAGTAGAGCGCCCACGTCGGGCTATTAGAGGAAGTATGCACGGCGTCGGCGACACGCAAAAGATTCAAAATATGAATCCAAGTGGTATTTACTGATGTATTTTATTGAACAGACGTGAAATTATCTTCGGCTTGACCGCGGCCCTTTTTTCAAGCATCTAATTAAAAAAACAATTAAAAAAAACGACTTTGAGAAGAGGGAACCGCAAGAGCCAACCATGTTCCCGGGTTTCGGGACTCGTTCCAGCAGCGCTCTATTGTGTCAAGAATGAAGTCAATAAACGGTGGGCTGTGAAGACATCATCAATCTCTTTTTTAATAAAACAGCCGGCGCCGTTAGAGGGGCAACCGTGGCGCTTGAGGTGACGCTATGTTGCACTGCTGACTCGAGACGTGTCTAAAATATCCACAATCCCACGGAGATGAGACGCAGAGACGAGACAAAGATACTTTGTCCGTTTTCAGGAAATATTCTTGAGAGAAAGTAAACTGTTTGTAGCTCAAGCTCGGATCTGGGAACGATGATGCTGCCTTTTGCCAGACTAAGCCCTTGAAGGCGTTTTACAAATGCGCCGCACTTCAAACGCGCAAAGCATTCCATGCATTTATAGCTGGGCCTAAAATATGTAAAGGGATTTGCATGAGAGAAAAAAACAGAAAAAAACATGCAGTGTTTGTACTCTGTTCAGTGTCTGTCGCAATTAACAAAACTAAAGAGGGATTGCACCAGAGCATAAACACAATTTAATAAGCGGCTGGCTCGCTTTCCTAGCGTGATTGCAGTGACCAATCTCTCCCCCCCCCCCCCCCCGCAACACTTGGTTCGTGTGGTTTATGAATATTGCTGGAGCTACTTTTCCACCCTACCGATGGCCCAATTAGAGAATTTTGAAGAGGCCCTCAAAAGGACGTACCGAGGCTGCCTCCCCTCATCACACACCGACACGCAGCGCGGGGTGTCTGGGCGCGCACAGCCGGGACATGTTCAAGCTGCCTTGATGTAGAAAAGTGGCCCAGAGGAGAGGGAAACTATTTTCATGTGTTTTCACTCGCTCCCACTTGTCCTTTTTTTAAAAGGCGCACTTGGATCAAATAGGTACATCCGGGGCACCGGCGGTCACGTTGGACAAACGTCACATTTAAAAAGTCCGCAGACTCCTCAAGAGTCACCTCCATTTCCTTTAGAGAGGCAAAACTTCTCTCTGTTGCTCGGTAAATACCTGCTGGGTTCTAACTGAGAAAAAAAAGAAAACGCTAGCTGTGACATTCAGTAAGAGCATTATTCCGGTCGCGAAAACAGGTTTCTCTGCACAGAAAAAAGAAAAATGCATGATGACAGTTGGGCTCTTCTGAATAAGTAATATTTGCCCTTTTGAAAATTACCAATCTGGATGAGTTGGTAGTGGGGGGGACATCACAATTATTCTCCGGCCTTTGTTGTGTAAATGAAATGATTCAGTGTTTTTCCAGCACAATGACAGCCGAGCATTGTGTGGATTACTGTGTCACTGGAGCCAAGAGCTGATAAGGCTAAGCTACATCCTTCTGCACTTATCAGCGCACAGCTACTGGGATTGTGCTCCGTGAGCTATTGAGACGAGCGGCTTGATACGCAGGCTTTAGCGGGGCGTTAAACTGACCACATTACCAGGATGTCAAACCCCGCTCGCTCTTCGGACTGTCTTTTCGGGAATGCGTGCAGCTCATTATGAAAGGCGCCGTATGAACATGCTGGAGGCGGGATCAAACTGCTGAAATGAACAAAGCCGACGCCGTATAGATCGACAGAAAATCTGCCTCCCCGAGTCCTTTCTCCTCTGAGTTCAAAGCACAATAATTGATACTCTTGTGTCGGATGAAACTTCTAATTACTGTGGACTGTGATGGAGTGTTAGGTAAATGTGACCATATATAACGGCGTCGCCGGTCGTCTCTAAATCACTGAAGCCTCCGTCTACAACGCCCAGTTGGCAGAACCGCTCAGAAGTGAATCACAGTTCTATTAAAATGAGGTGTTGAACTTCACGACCACAACAGCTATTCTCTGACCGCCTTCTGTCCTCCCAGAAAAAGGTCAGGGGGTTTTAATTGCTCTCTATTCCCCAATTCAGCTGATAACTGCTGGCATTGGTCACTTTGTTCAATCTACAAAAGGTGTTCATGATTAACGGAGGGATGGAGAAAGGGATGGAGAACAAAAGCAGGTTGGGGTTTTAAATAAAGGGTGAGGGGAGGCCGGTCGAGACGCTTTTTAGAAATCAGTGTGAGAACAATCAGCTGTTTAAAGTTGACCACATGCATCTTTTTGTTTTTTATGGTTCCTGTGTCACAGAGGTCCCTCTCTGGTGGGCCGCAGTACTACACATGTTAGGGGACGGCGAGCGTCCGCCTCGTGCCTGAGGCCCGCGTTGGGTGAGAAATAAGCATGAAAGTTACCACATCAGATATTGATCGCTGCCATTTATTATGCATCGACTGAGATGCAAGCAAAGACACTACTTAAAAGAAAAGAGCTTGAGTGTTTTTGCACTGTCAGATCCCCCCAAAAACATGGATTCATATTGATGTCCATGTCATCACTCTGAAGGAATTGGTGGTATATATATTTGGCAGTAATGTTCAAAAGAAGTTTAAAAAGGGCAGCAGCTAATGGCTACCCCAGCCGATCATTATAACCCCCCCTCCGCCGCACCTCCGGTTCCAAGCTCAGCTGATATTTTCTGAAGAGGCTCGTGACGAGGGTCGGGCACTACAACTGCCTCAGTGCAACCTGTAATGTGACATTATTAGTTCCTTTTGATCTCGAAAGCGAGGCCTCAAAGCTATTTAGTTCCTCCCCTTGATCATTCCCATCAAAATACCCTCATAAAAATCAAAGAGACAAAGGAGGAGGCAGTGACCAGTGATGAGGTAACCTCTGCTGGCATGTTCGCTGGGCTTTGTGAGGCTTTTTCTTTGCTTTAAATTACAGCAGCAGAGAATGTCTTGTATTGGATTTGTTGCAGAGAGAAGAGACACAAATACATCCCTCTGCCCAGAACTGTACCAATCATTGTTCCCCAGGGACAATCATTATCCAGGGCTCTTGTTGGGAGGGAAAACTGAAGAGGTGACTTACGCAATGATGTCAGTGTCGCCCACTGCTTTCACCAAGTGGAAAAGTAATAGTGTTAAAACCACACATTGTTAGGGTCTAGGCTCCGGCTTCACCGTCTCCAGCTGTAGTAAATAGTGTCCGTCAAACGGCAATGCCACGGCTGCACGCTGGCACAGGGTCGCTACCGTTCTGACTCAGTGTTTATGGAAATCGCATCAACAAACCACGGCCGGCGCTCACTCATTTCAGAAAAGAGAGTAAACTGTTATCACTGCAGAACGCACACCGGTGGTGCCTCTGCGGCCGCAGGCGTCTGGTGCCAGGCAGAAAATGACGGTTTGTGTGAAAAACGTTGCACGTTTCAGTAAAAGGGTGGAAACATATTGTGTCAATCAAATCCTGACCACTCACACATTTGTTATTGGTGAAATCAAAGAGCGGCAAAGGGAAGCTGTGTTTTCAGCCACAGCTGAGGGAGGAATTACACTCCATTAGTAGTCGGAGAAGCTTCAACAGATTTTTGATTTTTTTTCTTGAACATACAAGTTTTCTAAAATATATATATATATATATATATATATATATATTTATTTATTAAGTTTTATTAAATTTATTAAGTTAAGAAACAAAAGTTTGATCACATTTCACATGGGATATGTTCCGAGACGGTGAGAAGACAGGCGGCTCCTCCGCTGGGAGAAAACAAAGCGCCGTTAACTAAGCGGTTCATTAAAACTTTGATTTGAACGGGGCAAAGGTTGTACAAATTAATGTTCAAGAAGACAAAAGACATTTCCCGGGAGATGGACCAGCCGAGGAAGCCATTTGTACGTTATCAATTCTGATCCCACTTCTGACAGGAGTTGTTTTGGGGCGACTGTGGCTCAGTGGTTAGCAAGTCGGTCTTTCAATCAGAAGGTCGGTGGTTCGATCCCCAGCTCCGGCAGTCTGTGTCGTTGTGTCCTTGAGCAAGACACTTAACCCTAATTGCTCACCGTTGCTGTGTCTACGGTCTACTGTATAGCATGTAAGTCGCTTTGGATAAAAGCGTCAGCTAAATGAAATGTAATGTAATGATCAAATTAAAAAACAGATGTATGTTGGAGGCGTGATTAAATTCCGACGCATTGTCTAACCTCCCATGTCAGTAATTGACACGGAGTTCAGCCAGCGTAAATAATAACCACCACGCTCATCCTTAAGTGTTTTAAAACACATTTAAACGCTCATTGACAAACACAATGGCAAGGACGTTGTGATATTGGATTATTCGAGGCAAAGGCAACAGTATTATGAATAATATTCCAGTTTGCATGATCCGCTTGGTGAGTCATATTTACACATGCGGGTGACCAGAAGTCAAGGCTGCGCATTGCCACGGGTGTAAAATAGCATCCTGTGTGTTAGAAATGTATTCAGAAAAGTACATGGAAAAAAGGAATTTATTTTATTGTATCGCTTTGCTGCACTTGTTTAAAAAAGGCAGAGTATTTTACATTCTGAACATTAATATAGACCCAAACAACTATTATCTATGTAATGATATAGTGGAGCGGCTTTTAGTGCACGTTCATGCACGCTAGCAAGCCGAGATTTCTTTGCTCGGACCGACGACGAGGTCAAACTGTTGCTGGTCGACCTGGCGTTTTTTGTTTTTTTTCGGAAAAGGGTCATGTGACCAGGGAAGGACAGGTCGTGACCGCTCGGACCCAACCACGTAGCGAATGCGGGCGTCTACGTCATCGTTTCCAAACTCCTCCGTTTACGCTCGTCTACACTAGGATGTAACCACGTGCTGTAAAACATCTGCGTGGTGTACTACTGCGTTTTATTGTACTTATTATTATTTATTTAGTTTTTTAATTCGTCTTGTATTTTTTCATGTATTTTATTTGTGTACCATGATGTTGTGTTGACCTGCCAAGGGACTACAGATGAAAAATAGCTTCTTAGCTAACTCTGGCGCATTTACATTTTGAGTGTAAACAAAAAATGTTAATTAATGTGCATTGTCCCTTTTAAATAAAGTTATTATTATTTGCGGGCGCTCAGTCTAAACGTAGCAGAAGATGTGCACGTTAAAAAGGAAATGTATTAGTGTGGACACGGCCTGAGAGGCAAAACAAAGTGCTCCCAATCTCAGATCTTGCACCTTTAAAAAAAGAAAGGTGAACTCAAATGTTTCCGATTCCTCCTGGTATGCAAATGTTGACGACAAAGGCTCATTTATAGACCCCTCCCACTTTGCTCAACCGGAGGTGAGATCTCATCTGCCAAACCACGCACTGGCTGCTTAGCGTTCATATGCCTTTATGCAAATTCAATTTCAGCCATTTCCTCGGCAATAATGACTCAATACCAATTAACAAGAAAGTGAACGCTATGAGAAAGACATGGTCTGTGCTTCCTCTTTACCTTCATAGGGAATAATACCGACGCCGTCTTTGCATAGCTCTGTTGTCAATCAAACCCATGCAAATGACTAGCTCAGGTAAAGACTGATACGGTCCACTGAATCCAATTACACACCCACACCCACACACACACACACACACACACACACACACACACACACACACACACACACGTTCAAAAAGTGAGGGATTTTATACAAGACCAGGAGTGGCTGTAACAAGAAAAGACACGACGGGATGAGATGCACTCACCGACAGCATGAGATGTAAAATAAAAGCGGAAGAAAGAAAAAAAACACTGCACGGGGATCTGGGACCAGTTCTGGGGGCCTTTATGTCATGTGTAGCACTGTCACGGGTTCATGCTGAGTTTTTGAGAACAAAGCTAATGGAATTCCTGCTTTCTTGCCTTTTCCTTTGGAGGAGTCGGGGTGCGGGGGGGGGGGGGACAAGGAGAAGGCATGTGAATCCTCTTTGGCTGGGAAACAAAGCAGGCAGACAAAGGAAGAGGAGGCTGACAGGCTCTGGAGAGGACCATTATACTGTAAGATCAGGGATGTTTCTGCATCTCTCTCCGAGTAAAGAAACATGATTTACTGAGTCATTAGCACACGTAAAATAAAAAACAAACAACGGTACAGTCTGCCTTATTGCTTACAGAAACCTCTGTAGTTATTGATAATCAATTGAAATATTCCTAGATTTAAAAAAAAAAGAAAAAAAAAAAAAGGGGGAAAACAAGCAGGCCTGCACACGGATATGTGAATGCTTCTCTGTTGAGTCATGGTGGTGGGCAGACCTTGACAGGCACAGCTACCAACCATTATCCTCATTTTACGCACATGTCCCACGCCACACATCACGAGACACTTAAAAAAAGAAAATCGCTCGCTTTAAACCCCATCAAACCAAAACAAACCCCATGGCTGTAGCGTCACTGGATTTAAAAGCATGCCTCCACTGAAAAAGTTGAGAACAGAAAATGTAGAAAAAAAGAAAAGAAAAATCCATCCGCAAAACAATGACTGCAAGAAGAAGAAAGGGAAAAAAAAGCTTCTTCAAAGAGAGGGATTAGGGCAGCTGCCAATACACGGGCTGTGCGCATTTGCCACTGCGTGTTTAAATCAATACGTTTCAAATTCCGCCTGAAACACAATTAGCCCGCGCTTAAAGGGAAGGCGAAAAATACACAGCGGCAAGATTAAAGACGGGGGCCCAATGTTGCCCTCGAAAGCCTTCACATACGGCGCTCTTTCAGACGCATGACAGCGCGTTAGGTGGCGCTCCAGGGAAGCGTGCGCGTTGTACGGCGCCGCCTTAACGCGTCGCCAAAGCGTATCCCCGCTGTAGTGCGGCGCTATCGAGCTGCGGCTGAGGCGCTGCTAGCCTACTTTGACCTGCTTGACCCCACACACACACACACACACACACACACACACACACACACACACACACACACACACACACACACACACACACACACACACACACACACACACACACACACACACACACACACACACACACACACACACACACACACACACACACACACACACACACACACACACACACACACACACACACACACACACACACGGTGCTCATAAGAGATCGACTGGGCGGAGTGGGAGAAAAATAAATAAAGAGGGCAGGCAGGTTCTTCAGTGGATGGATGGTGGTATAAAATCCATCCGTGCAAAGCAAACCATGACCCTCTCAAGGCTGAATGAGTCATATTTTCAAATTGATAGCAAACACATACTTCTAGTTAGACAAATAAATCAATTTTAAGGCTCTTTTTTTCTCTCTTTCCAATGCGGCCTGTTTGAAGACTATGAGAACCAGAGTTCTGGATTGAATAGAAAGTTGGTGCGTTGCGTGATACAGACATCTCCAACACAATCCAAAGCTTTTATTGATCCCTGTTGCATTTTTTTCAGCCTCTGAAGCTCAATGCGACAATCAATTTGTAAGAGAGACACATCTTTCTATTAGGTCTGCTCACTTTCATATGCATGACTTTTTTTTTCTTCTTTCTGAGCAGAAGCAATTTAACACACTCCAACACGACAAACTTGTGTATTGCATCGGAGTCACGATTGAGTAGCATTAGAACTACCCAAACTCATTTAAAAAAAGTTTCCCATTAAATCATGCATCAACTGAAAAAAATAGACATCTGCAACGATATAATATGGATTTTATAAATTTTTCACACAGATAAAGAATGAACATGTGAGCTACATGTGCTTTACGCATTCCAAATCCCAATGCATGTAACAGTTGCCCGGTGCTCCTGCAACATCAGGTGTGAACAATTAGTCTTGGCACGAGTCCAGCAGAAGGAAGCGCCTCCTCTCACAAGCCGTGTCTGTGTTAAGGCAACAGGAGAGCGTTACCATGTGGGGGGCTGTGTGGCCGGACTCTGAGAGGGCAGCCCTCTTACTGCCATGTAATCAGCTGAACTGAGTGGGTTCAGAGAAGGATCTGTGCAGCTGTGCTTTATTACAGACACAATGAGTCCCAGATTAGGGGAACTGGGACTGGAGAGGGAGGGGAGACAGAGGAGTCGCGAGGGGTGGAGGGGGAGGGGAAGGATGGGGGAGGAAAAACTGACTCCAAACACATCTGTCCCCAGTTTGTCTGCAGCTATAACACCAAACCACAAGCACGGCCATGAACAAATCTGTCTCCGCTTGGAAAGGCCGCCTGCGGAAACGTTTTCCAGACCTTTTGGGTGGGGGGAGTGGGGGGGACTCGCGGGAGTAGTCTGTCGCCTCGGAGTGATAGCGATGTTCGCCATGGGCCGCACTAGCATCGGCGCTAACAAGCAGGTGGCACGAACACGAATCTGCGACTGGCGCGGGGTGTGTGTGTGTCTCAAGGAAACAATCAGTACAGTATTTATGGTGGCCCTTAGTTTAATAGCGAATGACGTGGCGGCCCCTGCTGTTTCTTTGCTTTCAAAGCAGCCTGATCCGTCATTACGCATCGTGTAATTGTCGTCCAATCACACAATGCTTTCGGCCCGGGCCCGACGGTGCATCCACGCTGTACGCGCACCCCGAGTCGCCCTCAGCGACCCCAGAGCGGGGCCGAGAAGCTTCAAAGGAAGCTCTCGCAGGTTCACAGCGTGGTGCGCCAGTAGAGGAGCCGGCCTCACGTGGAAGACGTCCTACCACCATTAGAGCTTACTGAAAAGCCTCTCTATCCCCTTAGAAGAGCTGACGCATAAAGAGTGTTCAGACATCAAACCGCGGCGATGCACCCTGTTTGTCTCGCTTTCCACACACACGCACACGCACGCCGATTTCCCAACACTACTTAGAATTAATCCCACAATAAGATGCGTTTGAAACGTGGCAGCGTGACTTTGTCACACAGGCGACGTTCCTTTGTTGCAGTTTACTTGCCAACAAGAAAAGCTGCAGCCAACGTAATGATGAAACTGTATTTTGGTTTTTTAAAAAAGGACGTAACCGGTTTCATCACTCACGGCAAAAGCTTTATTTTTCAAACTTAGTTACGAGGCTGCCTATAGGTCTCTCTCACACAAACATAAAGTTTGCTTTAATTGGAACAGTTACAACTCAAATTTGGACTATGACTAGATTATGGGTGAAACTGGTTGAAATTGATTCTTTTTGTTTAAAGCGCAGGAACAGACCCACAGGAGTGACGGGGGTCGCGTCACATGGTTTGTGGATTGTTTTTCTGACTACGGCTGTTCTCCCCACTTATCCACATGCCTCCGATTCACTGGAGTGGGTACAGGAATTATGTTTGATCTCCTCCTCTACTCTATATCCTCCAGGACCCCGCCGGACAGACAATATACACGGACACGCAAGATGTACAGCCTAATAACTCACATTATATGAATTCAATAACACGTGTCTGTAGCCCTGCATTGGTAGTTGATGGGCACAGTAAAGCAAACTTTAATATCCCAGTGTGTTAGAACTGTTAATGCTCGGCGCTGAGAGCAGTCTGGCTGTAACTCACTGTCCACTGCCGATGCAGACTTTAATTATCATGCTATTTGTGGACATGGAAAAGGAAGCTCCTCCACAGCCCCCATAAACAACAACGATTTAACCAGGTTTATATATATTTTTTTATATACGCATACCAGTTCTGTGACGTCGCCGTTCAACTCGCGGATCCCCAAAAAGCCACCACCCTTGTCGGGTTCCCCCGCCTTGTTTTTCTCAGGAATGCCCGATGACTTGTGAAGGTTGTTCAGTGGCACGAGATCCGGCGTCCGAGGGCAAACGATTAGTTAGCGGAGGTCGGGGCATTTGGCGAGGCGCGGCAAAACACGGCGAGCGCGGCACGCTATGAGATCCAGCCAGCTGTGTCCGTTGATGCTGCAGAACCCTTTCAAGCCTCTTCGGCATGTGGTTTGAATCAAGACCATCAGAGTCATGCTGCGTTCATAAAAAAAAGAAAAGCAAGCGACGGGTCCATGTATTTGCAAAATGCTGGATTCATTAAAATACTCAAGAGCGCGTCGTAAAATGCATCTCGACTTGTAGAAATGCTGACAGTGTACTTATGAGACCACATAATTCCAAAGAAAATAATCCACTTTGCTAACTATTTCAGTGTAAACTGTTTTGAGTTAAAACCCTAACAGCATGCGACAGTGAGGGTCAAACTGGAAGTGCATTTCAAATCATGGATTTTACTCCATAACGTAGAGCCGATTGTACCGAGACATCTTTTATTCAGGTGGGAAATATTCAAGAAAATCAAAGTGCTTTAAATTGAATACAGCTATCAGAGCCCCTTTTCATTAGCTGAGGAAATGGTTTATGAGACCATCCACTGTTCGACTACAAGCTGTTAAAAGCAGACACACAGTGACCAGCGGCTACCGAGGTAGGAACTTCTTTATATTCATTGAGTTCGGCCGTCCTTTCTTCAGATGCATTATTCTAAAGAACGCCATACTGAGCAAACATCCACACACAAAGCAGAGAAAAGGTGAGAGCAAAAAAATAAAAAGACAATACTGTATACTGAGAGCCATTCCATCCAGCTGTGTACTTTCCATTACTGGAGTGTGAAGAAGGGTGTGTTGTATTCATTAACCCTGCACACAGAAGGCTGCTTTTCAGCCTCTTGTAACGACCGACACACAGCTTCTTTTCTCGGGAACATGTTAGAAAACTAATGAGTCACTGATTGGAAGCCGCTGTCCCTTTGACACTCGTTGAACCTTGATTTGCAGCAGATACTGTATACAGGTTTCAGCCACGCGTAATCCATATCAGTCCCCTCGTATTAGATCCTTTTTTCTACGTGCTACCGGGCCAGTTTGTGTCCACATCAATGAGAAAAGGAGCGGTTGGTAGATGAGGGTTTCCCCCCCCTTAGTGGCCAACATACAAGCTTTCACCATGATATACGGGGTCTGGTTATACCGACTAGCGACTTCGTAAAATAACCCTGTTGCAATGGTGCAGTTGTATGATAACCAGTTACCCGTTCACACCAAAGGCATCAGGCAGAGCCCAGACCGGGGTCAGAAAACTGAAATGTGAAGCTTCTACGACTGAAAATGGCCAGTGGATACGCTGCGATACGGTCTGGGAAAGGGCGTTGTCCATGAACCTCAGCGTGTCGCTCCATCTTGTGTTACACATCCACCCCCCTTTTGTGCACAGGGACAATAACAGCGTTTGGGTCGAAGTGGGGGGGGGGGGGGGATCCGGTTACCTTCCCAACCACTGCCATAACAACATATGGAGGAAGCTTAGTACATGACAACAGGTTCATCCTCCCTGATCTTGCCGCAGGACTTTATTTCCTGTATGCGTGTTCATTTTTACTGCTATGCGGTGTTGAAATGTTGCTCGTTCATAAAGACACATAACGTCACATCGGTTTGGATGCATTGTGTGCCGCAAACTCACAAAAACACAACCAACGCACACGTACTCCAAATGCAGTGTGCGCGTGTAGGAAAATAATTGTATCATCCCCCTCTTTTGTACGGCCATTTACATACTGTGGGCGTAGAGGGGTCAAAGATCGGCCCCATCTCCAATCCCTTTGAGTGAGGACCTACAATGGGCAGGAGCTGAATGCTTTCAGCCTAGCGGCAAAAGGGGAGAACGGCTCCTCCCTCTCTGTGCTGCCTTCCTCCATCCCTATACCCGCACCTCCACTGCATCCTATTCTCTGAGTTTTCCATTTGAAAAGATTCTTGCAGCCTGCGCTGTAACCTGAAGCCGTCTATTGCAGATCAGTTTTCGACCGAGAGTAAGGAGAGCTGTGGAGGAGAGGAAAGAATCTTAAGGCGATGGGAGAAAGAAAGAAAAAAGCCCTTGTGAAACAAAGAGAAAGAGGAGGGGGCAAGAACAAGAGCTCCGCTCGTAGCGGTTTTATTGTGTCCCGGACCACGGCGGAAAACGGCGGGGCTTCTTTCAGCTGTCACATTAAAAGACCCATCCGTCAGAACCAGGGTGCAGGTTGGTCCCCGCAGACTGGCAGAGAGGGGACACTTTCCACCGCGCTGGCCAGCACTCCTAAACCCGGCTAGTGTAAATAAGATTTCCAATTGGCCCTCGCCATGCATACAAACAAGGCCATAACATTCCACAGAACAGAAAACAATGAAATTAAAGACATGGGGGGAGGTGGGTTTGCACACTAAACGAGCGTATCTAAGCAGAGCGTTTACTACCGTTAACCCTGAATAGCTTTCAGAGTGCACATTGTTTAAAGTGTGTCGTTCGTTGGGCATTAGTAGAAAGAGCACGGCTTTATGGGGGCATTCAATCAGATCCCTACCCTGAAAAGTACAGTCGTTGTTTATCCGGTTGGGACTTGAGCCTCAAAGAGGGGGGCACTGAGCAGGAAGCCTGCTGATCAAGTATGCAGGCGTCTGCCAAAATAACAGCAGATATCTTAACGCGTCGGCAGCTGGGACGCTAGCAGGTATTGTGTTGCATCCCGAGCTGGAAGGTTTGGGCAAGATAGAGGAGAACATGACAGCTGTAGCGACCCGGGATACCAGGAAGACCTGGTAGCACTAACATTTGCCTTTCTGCCCGACTGGAATCCGCATTAGGAGGTCATCGGCATTACACGGTCCCCCCTTAGACGGGCCCTGGTGGCAGCTGTGCTCGGGGGGTTCACGGCCCAGACACAAACAAGAGATAGGGTGCCCGGAGATGGATGGGTGCTGCCATGCGTGTACAGTCGGACGCCGACACACTATCCATGACGGTGTGCCTGGGTTTAATTAAATGACCACTTCATGACAGCCAGTTCAATGGAATCAAGCGCACTTTTAAGTTTATATACACTAAGAAAGAGGGGATGGGGATGAGACAAGTCGTAACATGAGAAAGACCATTTGCGTCATAAATCAATCACAATAACATCACCAGGGCCATGTGATCTTACACCAAACACTGAAATGTTTGATGTTGCCCTTGCATATGTCCCACTCAATCAGGCTAAGGTCCTCCGCTCAAGTAGACCAGTGGGAGCCGAGCTTTTTAGATCAATGCGACATATGGAACACACCAAACTGGGAGGGAGTGGCGCCCAGGGGTTGGATTTTAACACGGACGGACAGCTGGTGCCGTGAGCTATGACAGCACAGAATTCGTATGGAATTCAATTCCCTTCTTTTACGGCGGTGGAATTGTAAGCAAATTGTGGATCTTCCCTGGTAAGAACATTAAAGGGATTATTTTATGGGTCTCCTTGCAGAGAGCACGCTTTAATGAGGGGCAGTGTCCAGTCCGTGCTCCCCCTCTCTTTTAACTGCATGTTGCCTCAAAGCCCACCTTGGACCCTCCGCCACATCAGGGACATCTGGCCCCTCCATCTCCAAACATGGCTCATAATGGGCTATTACAGAGTCCAGGGCCTGGGAAAATGCTTAGGATTTATAGTTCCAATGTAGCCAAACCCAGAATCCACTGTCTATCATGGCCACATTAGGTTATATGAGACAGGAGGCCCATCAGACCTAATAAGCCTTATCCTTTCCAGAGGATGGCCATTAACCCCCCCAGCCCAGCCATCGGCTCCCGGTCTAGTAAATTAAACAAATGAATGGCGTCTCCAGTATTACAATCAAAGCATAGAATAACATGAAGCTCATTAAAGCCCGACTCCATCTACTCTCTGAGCAGAGCCCGGGAAAAACTCAATTATAAATCATTTATAAAAAAGGCAGACATCCAAAGTGTGTATTTTGTTTCAGCCTTTCAGTGTCGGGGCTCATATTCAGTCCTCCTATACACGCCTCCATCTGAGCTGTCTTAAAGGGGAGGGCGAGAGCCATTTCAGTTGCCCCTGACAACCCCGTGGCTTTTGCCAAGTTGAGCCCTCTTCATTTAAGTTCCCCTCTTCTTCATTTCACTCCCTCCCCCCCCTTTTTTTTTTTTTTTTGAATAGTTGAGGGTCTCCTGCTTTTATTGCTTCCCCTCCCCCTTTCGCTACAAACACAACCGCGTTATCCATGTCCAATCCATTGGAGACAGCCTGGGGAAGTCAATATGGAGCGAATAGATTCTCCGCTCTTCACTGTGGAGCTCCCGAGGCAGGGATCGCAAACACCGCTGAAACCAGCACGGGCGGCTCACAACAACCGTCACTGGAAGAAGAAGAAAAATAAAAAAATCCAACTGCAATTTCAGTCTGTTCAGATTTATTCAGGTGTGACAGAGATGCTCCAGTAAACAGCTTTAAGTAAATTAAGTTATTATAATTCTTTATTTTTTTTAAAAGGCCTTGTGCTGAAATGAAAAGCTGGACATGCGGGAGGAGCCTCCGAAAAAGGGTTTCTTTTTTTTTTGTCCAAACCTGAATCTGTTCTTTATTGACGTGCGGGAGAAAGAGAGGAAATTTAAATGAAAAGACCGACCAAGGAGAAAACAGAAATGTGAAATACTTTAGTCTTCCCATTTCAGTTTCAGAATGCTATTCCGAAATTATCAGAGCAGTTTGAAATACCAGCCCAGGAGATAGGAGTTTTCTACAGCCTCTGTTTTTTTTTATAGCAATTAACACCTGCCAACAGCCTTTTGCCCTCCTGTCCTGAGCCGCAGGTGTGAGGAGGCCGATGTGTGACCTGATGAAAGACATGCTGCCAAAGAAGTGCCAAACAGTAATTTCCCCTCACTGATAGGCCATTCTTTATTTAGCCTAGCCTAAGGAGCTACGCTTTTTCCACACTGCAGACAACACACACCGGCACACACACTAAAAATAAACCTTTTACCACCAGCACCGCCCCGTCGGTCACACATTAAACACGGCAAACGAGTTATTCACCGCCCGATATGATAACCAGTCTCGGAATTAAAACACATCAGATGGAGGGCGGGGGGAAAAGAGATGAAAACCAGAGAGGGTGGGCGATGAAAGTCTGAACCACCACCTGTACAGCACGGTTTCTCCCCGTCTTCCTTCTGCTCCCCCATTGGCCGGAACTCTAGAAGTGACAGTGAATACTAACAACGTGAGCTGGTGTCTCCTGGGCCTCCGTACAGCAGGCGCAGCGTAGAATCATAAATGAGCGACTTTGACAGAAAACACAGGCTTATAGAAAAAAAAAAAGAAGAAGAAAGAGGGGGAGGGTTGAAGGATGAGCAGCAGAGGATTCAATGAATTTAGAGGTTGGGGGGTGGGGGGACTTTCGATATGTCGGGGGGTAGTTATTTGCTGGCAGCAGCAAGCCCTTTACCAACAAAGGGCCTTTCATATTTCCTGTGAACAGAGACTGCCATTAATCCCGGAGGGAGGACTCATCTTAGGCTCCTCCGCACATAAATTACTCTTCTTATGCCCTTCCTCCCATTACTGCTCAGGGTTTACGGCGTGAAGAGTAAAAGGAAGAACGTAACGGAGCCAGCCACACATCCTTAACGCGTGAGGCCGCTCTCAAAAACACTTATGTCACCGCTAACTCATAACACATGTGCCAACATTTGCTTTGCCCCAAGCCACAGCCAGGAAGCTTGTGGGAGCCCAGCTCTCCACGTCCTCCTCTCATTCCGTCTCTCTCTCTTTACGTCTCACTCATCCATCAGTCTTCTCATGTGGGAGGAGCCACAAAAAAAAAGCGACAAAAAAAAAAAAGAAGCTCTGCCCAGCTGTCGCATTTCTGAGCAGATGAAACCCACTCCGACGGGCAGAGTACATGCCAATCCCCACTTATCCCACAGAGTGGACTTTAACAGTGGTGCACAGCTGCCTGCGTGCACATGCTCAGACCCCTCTGGTGGTCTGGTGGAAGGCATGATAAGCGGCTGAGGCACCGCCGTCTCGCCTGTGCGGCGCACTGAGAATGGATTTGCGAGAAGCGTGTGTGTGTGTGTGTGTGTGTGTGTGGTGGAGGGGAGATGGGGATGGATATGGAGATGGAATGAAAAACACTCCCATGTATGCATGTGCACAGTGTCTGGACCGCCTTATTTCAAACCGACACAAATCAATGCCGGTGCAATTGCATTTTCTCCGAGTGCACCGCAGACGGGCCAATAAGCGAAGGTCGGGCGGGTGGGGGTGATCGGAGGAGAGGTTTGAGGAGAGGCTAGGCGCCGCGTTCGGCTGTGAGGAGAGGCCTTCAGCAGGGTCCAACACCTACTGCCACACACTCGTCCCCTCTAATGCCTGCAGCAGCCCTGCTCATAGGGTGCGCAGCGGGAGTCGGCTCTGGTTGCTAGCTGGTCCTGCCGTTAAAAGCAACACCGGCCGCATTGTTTTCCTGCGAGATTGAACCATCAGTGGCGGCGAAACCGTTGCACCAATCATGTTCAAAAACCAAGACGGCCTTTTCATTCATGCAGTTGTGCTTTAGTACCAATCTGGGATTCAGGACTATGAATAACTGTTACTGTTCAAGTCTGAAGCCATCCTGGCATGCACTGTTCCCATCGCCTGAAATGTCAAACACAAGTGGATTTTATTGTACTTCGTCTTGTATCATCAAATTTCTATGATGCTGAAAAAGCCACAGATCTCTTCCACACATCAATATGCAGCTATACTACGGCTCAGGAGTTCTTTTGGGATTGTGTTTTATTTAGTTTTTTTTAAAATGCACACACTTCAGTTTATTCCAATTTGGAAGACAGGCATTCGTGGCTAAATGATAATGAATAAAAACTCATGAATAAATATTCTCCGTCGATCAGCTACCCAATCTTTCGGAGGACGCATGAAGGAACAATGTGTGCCAGTGTTGCCCGCCACAGACGCTCCGTGCAGAATAAGCCCGGTGAAGGCGGAACAAAGCCCTGCTTGTGTCTTCTGACCTCGGCTCTCCTAGACAACACATTCTTGGTAGGACAGAGGGGGGACATTCAAACGGGTTCACCACAGTTGTTTTTCTGCTATTCATCCCATACGAGCCCCTTTAAAGGACAAGCTGTGAGCGTGTGTGTGTGTGTGCGTGCGTGCGTGCGTGCGTGCGTGCGTGCGTGCGTGCGTGCGTGCGTGCTAAGGCTGGGGGGGGCGTTGCTTTAAACCAACACTAAATACTGAGGTAATAATGCCATGTCAACCTGATGGTTTATGTTCTTGGCCTGTCATCCACAGTTTACTTAATGAAGGGGCTCTGTTCTCAGCTGAGCAGCCTCCTTCTCCACCATAACAAGGTTGTCTTTTACATGATTTAACTGACAGATCTGTCATAACTAGGGCTGGGCAATATGGAGAAAAATGTCACAAATTGTTTTTGATCAAATACTTTGACATCGACACAGTACTAAATATTTACACAATGATATATTTGATAGATAATCATCAGTAATATGAATATAATGACTGTGTGCAGTACAAAATAGAAGAGCGAGGGCAGTCTAGTGAGCTCAGGAAATGACATCATTTTATTGTAATGCAGCCTTTAAAACCAGGAAAAGACAACGCACGTGCCAGACTACGATATCCACATCCGGAGGCGATATCCAGTCTCATATCAGGATCAATACGTCGATATGTTGCTCCGCCCTAATTGTTGCCTGAAAGGTTTCCAGGGAGGAATAACGGAAAATGGTTCAGTCTCCAGAAAACCTCAAGCTTTGACAAAAAATGACTCACGGCCTACCGGGGAGCAGCCCCGATGTTCACACTCAGAGTTGGTGATTGACAGCTCCATCAACCACTTACAGGGATATTAAATCACTCACTACATCAGAGCCCGGTGAGTCAGGTAAACGCAATAAAAGTCTTTATCCATTACTAACACCCGTAACCACAGCAACATGTGCACCAACCAAAGAATGGTGCCGGCACCACTGTGCTCTCTGACGTTTTTAGTTCTTCTTCGCCCGCTTGGCTTGGCTGCTCAAACAAAAAAAAGCAAACAAAAAAGTGGCGATTCTAACCACCAGCTTGTGATAAACCGACGATGCCTTTGAGGAAAGCGCTCCGTGGTAAAGTGCCGCATTTGGTCCCGGACCACAAAGTGTCCCGCAGTGGGAGAAAAAGCCGAGGAGGAACGCCGAGCGGGATTGAAAATGGAAGAAGGCAACTGTTAAAAAAGAGGAAGTGTAAAAAAAATATTAAAATGTAAAATAGCTTCTTTTTTGTCGACTTCCCGGTATGCTGCCCCCCCCCCCCCCCCCCCGTCGCTTGTAGCTGAACTATGTGTGAACTTATTCAGTGTCAGACTGACAGCTATATATGGCTGCGGTGCGATCATACCCGGAGTGCATGTTTCCCCCAATCAGCTGGCACCCACTTGTCCACAGCCCACCCTCCAGGCATAAGCTTTTTGCGATATGGAGCTTTTCTGGTCCCAAATAGCCCTCCCACTCACACAGAGCCCACCGTTACCCACAGGCAAGAGAACTTTTTGATTCATTTTTTTGTTGCACACGCTGTCCATTTTGATAAGTAGTCCACCTCAGCATGCAAATAAGCCCACACGTACACACACACACAAATTCTCATGCATTAGTCCTTTTACCTCATCCTCTGGCTATCTGGTTGCAGATAAACAAACACTTGAAAAATTCAACAGGCCGCTCTCAATGAACACTACAGCGGGCGGCTGAAGCACCATCAGCGGCACCGACTCCGTTCTCGCTCTCCTAATGAGGTTATAGCTAAGCCCACTCGTAATATCGGAGGTATGAATGGAAACAAATGCGCAATATTAAGAATGTCCTTAAAGTTGGACCCCACGGGGGACGTCCTTCTGATAAACAGAAGCACATTCCCGGTGCCAGTTCCCTGCTTGTATTCACCGCGATGCGATTGTGGTCCTATGTACAAGCAATGCATCAGGCAGAGATGAGCTTCTCCAGAGTCAATAAAAAAGGGGTTTTAGTTGAACCCCCCCATCCCCCACAAGGGAGCGGGGTATGATTATAAACACAAGTGGAGCTGGAAAAAAATAACATCATAGCATGTTGATCCAATATAAATGCATGCCTCCCTTGCCTCCCACCAGGTTTTTGCAGACGGGGAGCTCTGAGGGGAGGACAGGGCTGAAATAACATGCGCTCGTTCTCCTCCGTCTACGGCATTCTTTAAATGCCACATTTTATTCAAATGGTGTTTGACTGTGGGCGACTGTGGGCGACTGTGGCTCAGTGGTTAGCAAGTCAGTCTTTCAATCAGAGGGTCGGTGGTTCAAACCCCAGCTCAGCCAGTCCATGTCGTTGTGTCCTTGAGCAAGACACTTAACCCACAAGACCCACATTGGCATGAAATAAAACGGATAAAAGTCAAGTCTTGCAAAATCGCCTCTGCGTCAAAGCATTGATTAGTGATTCCAAGTCCACGAACTCCCTCATCTGATAATGATGACCTCAGTTGAAGATGTGCCTCTGTAATGCGTGTTGTGCTCCAAGTGTTAATCCTTCAGGCATTTCACGCACTGCGCCCGGATCTCTCCCAGACGCGGCCAGGGAAGCAATAAGATTCAGTGGAACTCCTGCTAGCAATTGCTCAAACGGTGTAAAAAAAATAAAAAAATAAAAGTAATGATTTAAATGCAAGAGAATAAAGTTGCCCCCCTCCTCCGGATTCATTCAAAGCCCAGCTCCTTAATAAGCCCAATTCATTTCCCTGCTGGGTCTCGCTCCCTCTATCACCAGTGACAGGCGTGAAAGGTCAATAACCTTGGCTCATAGCCCTCATATGGTTAGCAATGCCATAAATTAATGGTTGACGCCGTTATTCCGGACTTATTCCGGAGCTTATCTTCTACAAAGGTCACGGTGCTTAGAACACTTAGTGCGAGAGTGAAGGGCTGACACATGATCTATATAAGATCGAGTGCGTTGCACTTTGGTGGAATCGGAGGGACGGCTAGATGTGAGGCTGGTAAACATTTGGAAACCCGCGTTGCCGATGCCCGGCGCACAGTGAACGTCTCCGGGGCGCCGTAATGCATTTGTCCATTTCTCCTGCTTCACCTCCTTGAAACACGTTCAGATTCGATCCTCTTAGGTGTTTCTGGCCGTACTGCGACCTGGAACGCGTCATCGTATTGGCAGCTAAAGGCAATCATCTTATAATCTAAAACATGTTTTCATGCAGATGTAACCTGTACGTTGCCACACTGGGGGCGTGGCCTTTGGGCATGCTGAATTGGATCGCATACGTTCACGTCCTCGCCGGCAGGTTTCACTAGTTTCTCCCTCAGCGATTTATGGAGAAAATGATGATCTCTCACTAATCCCAAACACAAGCAGATTCATTGTGTGCGAATGCGATCTGAACGTAAATATTGATTTCAAACACAGTTAATCGTGCAGCTCTAAATGGACGGCCTCTCCCAGCTCCACAACCTCACACAAGCAGGGTGTGTGCCGGCCCCGCCGGGGGTGGAGGAGCCGAGAGCCGAGGGGAAACCAGAAGCTGGAGACCAAAATGTAAATTGCATCGAGGTCTGTGACGAAGTCTTTAGTGCAACCTGATTTACGAACACAGCCACCTCGAGCGGCTGACGATACAACCGGTGTGCCACCTCCACAATGCCACTCCTTGTGCTCACAACCTTTGAGGCAGGAAGTCGTTTACGAGCGGAGAAATCAAAAATACGCAATTAGACCGTTACGCCACGTGGCTTTTGTCTTCGCCAGCTCGTTTGTGCAGACTCAGTCAGACTCGACATGTTTTAGAAATTACCAGGCCCTTCATCTTGTAGCAGTAGTTACACCCTCCAGTAGGAATCTACCCCCCTGGCCCCCCCTCTCCACCCCCACGAAGCTCCTGTCCTGCTGAGCAGGCAGTGCTACAGGAAATAAAGTGGCGACATGCTGCACGCTCTTTAATGCCTCAGTAAATATCGACAGAGGCAGAGATAATATAAACCCAGACAACGCGGGCCGCAGAGCGATGTGTTGCTCGCTGCCATAGTGTGCGCGCTCAAATGGAGACTAGATATTGCCGCGGGTCAATCATAATATCCGCGCGGTGATGGCAGACACTGGTGTCAGCAAGACCCGGCAACAGTAGATCACTTGAGACAAGTAATATGTCGGACTACATATGCTTATCTGATGAGTCAACGGCTTGGGAGGGGGAGGCGGGTGTGGAAGGCGGCGTTCCAAGTCATCAATCCAATTAAGATCAAATGAAAAGATGAATTTTACCTTAAGTAAAGTAATGATATCCTTTACACCCCACCTCTTGGATCACGCGGACACACAAAGTTAACGTGAAAAAAACAAAAATTCAGCCAACCATCCTTTAAAACCCATTACCGACGGCACTAAGATCCCGCGTCACACTCCCGACCGACGCCGTGGAGCGACCAAGGTCACTCCGAGAGACAAACTCAGTTAAAGAATAAAGCACTAAATGCTGCAGTACTGTCCTTGCATTACTCAATTAAGTCACATCAATCATTGTACGGAGCCAAGGGAGCTGCTCCATCTTATAGCTCACGTAGTGGCAGGAGAGAGGAGGGGAGGGAGGGAGGGAAGGGAGTGGCGGAGGTGATAGAGGGCTGGATGGCAAGGAGGATGCATGGGGATGTCACGAGATACGACCCAGCGACTCCTCAGAGGCCGGTGTCCAGAGAGGCGCTGGTGTGTTGAAATTGAAGCCCCCCCACCCCCCACCCCCCCGCCCCCCCACCCCCCGCCAGAACACAATAGTCAGCATGCCGCCCCCCACTCCTCTCCCGCAGGAGGTAGACGTCTCTCCCTCAGGCAGGATATTGGCTTTTGTGAACATGGTTACAGTATCTGGGTCAATTAACGCGTCCCTGCTTCAAATTTCTCTCTTTTGTTGGCAGGAGGAATAATGGCGTGCCGATTCATGTAGACCCCCCTCGAACGCAGCGTGAGCTTTTGGGAAAATGTGAGCTGTGTGTGTCACTCGCGTTAAAGAAGGGGGCTAAACACAAGGCCGGTTCTGTGTCTATTTCTACATTTGCGCAAACCCTCATTAATATAGTCATTCGAGTATTGGCTTCCCGGTTTGACCCTGCACAAAAAGACCTTGTCTGCCCGTTGTCTGTGGTTCAGCGCTGTTGAATTTACATCTGGGCAGCCAGTGAATGCATTCTTCCCTGAAAGCAACAAAAGCAGAAGCCAAACGCACTGCCTTTAGAACAAAAGATTTGATGAGAGAGAGAGAGTCGGAGAGAGAGAGAAAGCGAGAGAGAGAAAGCGAGAGAGAGAAAGCGAGAGAGAGAGAGAGAGAGAGAGTAGTGGGGACTGGGAGTGGCTTCGCTTCACAGGTCTGTCGATGTAAAAAGTGAAGCCAGGGTTTTCTATACTCTCACTTAGCCAAACGTAATGAGGAAAAAAGAACAAGCCCTTCAGAGAGAAAGCGTGGGCAAAAAATATATAAAATCGAACGGGGGTATTGTACAATAAACAGCTGGGGCAACACCGCAAACAGAGCTCTCTTTGTAGAGACAGGATCTGTGAAAGAGATATGGAGCTGTTTGCTCTGCCTGCCCCCCCCCCCCCCACCCCCCCAAAGAAAGGCTGGCTCACGGAAGAGAAATGGCCCTGAAATCCACAAATCAGTCCCAGGTAAAGTAAACAATTCACTCCATAGTGCTGATGTATTGTCTTCTAGGTGCAAGCTGGCATTTCCTTTCCCACACTTGTTCTAGCGTTTGAGAAATATCCCCAGCCTAGTTCTACGGAGGCATGTATGCAGAAAGCCAGGTCAATACAGCTATTTATACACGGCCTCATTACATAGCTGGTGATCTTATGCACTTCCTGGGCGTTATTTACGTTAAATTAAAATATATATATATATATATATATATATATATATATATATATATATATATAATAAAAGAAACACGCCCGGAGCCGGTTGGCCGCTTCACAACAATCGGTGAGAAGGATCCAAGCTCCCTCTCTCACGCCGAGGCCAAAACAGGAAATTATTGTTTTAACAGAATATATAAATCTTTTGTCTTTTGACAGTCTTGTAAATGGAAGTGCACACATCAATTAAAAAAAATAAAAAACTCCGTAGCAATAGGGCATCAGGGCTGCAGGGGCCCAGGTGTGATCTAGAACCAAATAACCTATAAAAGCCCTCCAACCTTCACGCGACCGTGTGACGGCGCAATGCAGTGCACAGTCCTGCTTTTTTACATCCAGACCCTGTGTCTGTGTCTGTGTCTGTGTGTGTGTGTGTGTGTATATAAGGTGACGACGTTCTCTGATTCGACAAAAGTAGCTGCATGCAAGCTTTGCGAAAGACAAAATTACAATCTGTATTTAATCAGTCGCAGTCTGGCTGCTGATTTTTTTTCTTCATGCGATCGAGGTCCATTAACCTCCACCAGCTAGTTATAGAAGTCTCTTGTTACCAGGAGCTGCCCTTCACCACCACCAACAACAAGAGCTGTCTAGATTGAACGAGCTAATTATATGCCAAGGACAACCCCCCACACATTCACGGCAGGCATGAGAGAGAGACACCTAAACTACAGCCCAATGTCAGAGCCGCACACCGCCGGGGGTTAGGGGTTAGGGCCTGCAGCCGATCAGAGCAAACAGGAACGGAGGTGATGAGAAGCCATCAGGGTAGCGTCAGTGCTACTTTATCTACATTTAGCCTTTGCTCAAGTACCTGTCTGCCTCCGAATGTGGAGGCAGTATTATCAGACTACCGTTTGGTTTAGTCCAGAACTTAAGTGCCTCAAAAAAAGGTCAGACATTCATAAACTACGTCTCATTCTGTCATGCCACCCAGCAGTCTCAGAAAAACACACCCACACATTAGCCACAGATGGCTGCCTGCGTTTTAATGCGCTAACATCACTCTTTCAGTTCTACAATGTGGCCCGAGGACAGCGAACGGAGCCGCGATCCTCTGACAAATGGCCGCGGTGGCCCTAGCACTAGGCCCAGTCTCCTTCCCCCGTCACACTGGAGGCAAACTGCATCAAAGGTTACTTCCCAAAACCTTGCACTGCCAAGATCCAATCTGCTGTCACAATATGTGGCGGTTATCTAGGCCATGGTGCTCCCAAGAAAAAGGAAGAAAAAAATACACTCGCTGACAGGAAATGAAAATAAATGTTTGCAGGCGGATAACAATAAAGAATCAAACAAATTCAACTCCAGCCAGCCAGCCGGCGATGCTGGGAATTGGAGCGCTGCCTACATTACAATATATATCGATCAGTGCAAACGAGGACCCGGGATTCATTGATCCACTTCCAGAAAGAAAGAAAAAAGCTGTGTGTGTCATCTTGCTTCATCTGCTGTATGACTGCTCCTCATGGATCTTGAACGGGAATTTGAATATTAGGAAAGTCACGTTTGACTGTTGAATTATTCAGCATCAGCACAGACGTCGATGAAGACCTCCTACACCTCAAAGGAGCTCAACGGCAGCCGCTCTTTTCTATTGGACGCCGGACTTCTGCAGATCCCCTTGGTGTGAGGTTGTGAGCTTCTCCTCAACGTTATCAACCTACACTGAATATTACAATAAGCAACAGAGCTGCATAAAAATGGAAATCCTGCAATGTTCCAGAGACAGTCCTTTGTAGTCTTTGTGCCATAACAGTGATTTAATGCCCAACGTTTTGTTTAATTTGCCTTTCTCTACGAGATGAACGATCGACTCTGGGTCATAACAACATGAGGTGGCGGTGCCTCCCCCGGGGACGGGTCAGGACCTCTTTGGCTGGTCTTTATTTTTTATCTATACCTCACCAGGAAAACCCCCCACCCACCAGCCTCATCCCAAATCCTAGAGCAGGGAAAAAAAAAAAAGGACAGAGTATGTTGCTGAGCACTTGGCCCAGTTTACAGGAGAGGGTCGAGCAGGGTCATGTCTCGCCAAACACTGGGGCCCCTTAAACACATCTGAGTGGCCCCAGCTGTACCCGGGGCCGTCGGAATCTTGAACGGGGGCGCCGACAACCAGAACGACGCGAGAAATGGTCTCGGTCGCCGCAGAAATCCGGATTTCGCAAAAGCAGTGTTTTTCTTGTCCAAAGGGTGAAATTTGGTTTGTTTAAAAGGGTTGCCTTAAACAAACACAGCAAAGAGAGGCAATGATAGATTAACAAAAAAATCTGAGAGATTATATATATATATATATATATATATATAAAAATAATCACTTTTGAAGCACTTCAACCAAAGCTAGAGCAGACAATAGCCATACTCCTTTTTTATCACTGGTGCTGCCATAATAGCCCCCCCCCCCCCAAAGAAAAATGAAGCAAAACACAGGGCTGTGGGGGGTGGAAGTAAGAATAATTTAAGTAAAATACATGGTTAGGGGATGGGGAGGGGTGGCAGAGCAGCAGCATAAGAGACTGTATTAGGCTCAATTAGGCTTTTGGGCTTTTCATTAACCCACTTTTTAGGGAGGGAAACCTCTGCTGAATAATGCTCCGACTGACTCACTTTGCAACCCCACTTTAAAGGCCTCATCTGGTAAAAAATGCTATGTGTGTCAGCTCTCCAAAGCCAGTGGAATTCCATTAGACACCCAGAGGCAAAACACCCGCAGCCGCAATCCGACCTGAAATTAAATGCAATTCTGTAAAACAAGTCACTTTATCACTAAACAAGATAAGAGGAAACGCCGCACCAAAAACGTCGCAAGACTTTCATCTGCGTGATGGTCTGATAATGATTAACTTGCGTTTGGTGGGTTTCCGCCGCTCAGCATCGGGCCAGAGCAAATATTTCCGAGATTAAAAGCAAGGTCATATGGGGCCCCAGAGGGTAGACAGTGGGTAACCCCCTAATCCTGACGCGGTTTTGCATCTGCAAACAATGAGCGTAACCTTCCTTTAATGGATCACCGGAGAGGAGTTTGCATAACAAGAATAATTGTCCTTTCCTGGCTTCTCCCCCGTTCTGCTCTGCCAAGCAACTTTTAGGAAAGGCATTTTTAACAAATCTATTGAGAATCAATGGGGCATCACTTGGCCAACTAACAGTTAAAGTCTAGTCTAAGCCCCCCCCAGACCCACCACCTCAGGGAATGTGATTAAAATCTTACAGTCAAATAGCTAAGTTAACGGCTTGGCCACAATCGCTGTCATCAAATCCACAGGATGCCTTTAGTTTAGCACATACACTGTCAGCCATTTACATGCGAATGCCCCACCCCCTCCCCTCCCCATTTCCAGGTTTTTACAAACTGCATGATGTGTATTCTCTGTATCAGTAACAAAAACGGAGAAACTGCCATTAGATGGGACAAAGATAAACAACCCCTCCCCCCTGCTGCAGCTCATGCATAAACCGGGGTCAAAGGCAATACAATACGAGCAATGGACTCCCATTACGGACTCCTCACACAATGTACAGATAGTATTACACGGATATGCGAGCGAGGCCTACTTCAACTTCGCTAAACTTCCATCCAATAGCACGGGGAGACTGGAGGTAGCCGAAAAACAACCCCAACACGATGCACTCAATGCTTCTCCGTGCAATGCCCGAGACCTTTGGGGCAGCGTTAACAAAGCTAATGCAATGCAAGGAAACTTAAAGCAGAAGCAGGCTACATGCAGCTATAGAAGCATTAACATGAATGAAAAACAGCAACCCTCAGCTCCTGGTCAAAAAACAATATCCCCAAGCAGCATGGTGGAGCAGAGCACAAAAACGTTGTGCATGCCCTCCACACTGTGGGGGCTTTGTCTTTCAAAAACTTGCCACAGGAGCTTTTTCATTAGAGAATGCAGTTTCATTAACATCAGCCCACGCCGCTGCTGAGCCCCGCTGCATTACAATGACACAGGGTGCCCCTCTCTGTCAAGGAAGTCCCCACAGAGCAACAGCTCGCTGGGGGAGGGGGCAGAGAAAGGAAGGGAGAGAGGGGGGGCAGAAAACAAAAGGGAACCTGATTACCCCAGGTCACGGCTCATCCACAAGCCAACAGAGGGGAATCCATCACCTGCAGGATCAAAGGGAGGGAGCTTGTGCACAAGGTAAAGCCCAGTGAAAGCCGTACCCACCCATAGCAAGCACTCTCTTCCCTCTCCCCTTTCTTCTCTCGTCATTGCCACCCCACCCCCCACCCTCCTATCTGACTCACACTAACGACAGCGTGCAAGTTTTAGGCACACACTGTGAAATCCAACACAAGTGAGAATGTCTTCTGGTCCAAATGACCTCAAGGCTCCATCCTCACTAATGGCACGCTGGTGATATATTCCCGGTTTTTTATTGCCATGTGTAGGCCTGCGTACTCTTTCATGGTTGCCGCATCCTCATTTTGCCAATATTAAATTCCAAAGAGGCAGTATTGGTCATGCTCGCTGCAGTGTAATGGGCTACTGTGGAAAATAAATGTAAAAAAAAAAAAATCATTATTTTTCACTTTCTTCTTTGCACCAGGTTATGCATTTTTATAAAGCTCCCGCATCTGGGTTCCAAAGAGATAGACGACTACCATAACAAACATTTTTGAAAGATAATTAAATTGCTGTTATTACTGCCACGGAGTGGGATTAGCGCCGCAACACTGAGAATGGATACGTTACCGTTTGTGATTCGAGCAGGAACCTTTAAGGCTTAAACGCGTTTTTCAAAAAAGAAAAGACGGACCGAAACACGTCCCCACGTATGGTTTGAATCTGAACTGAAGAGATGTTAAATTAGAACAAGACTGATGCACAATAACGGCATATGGTGAGAGGAATAATGAAATGCACAGGGGGCGTTTTCACAGCTAGGTTAATTGCTTGATCAAAGTTGTGCGTCAAAAGTGTTCAAATCTGTGTGTAACTGACTTTTTTCTGACTCGTGCGATCAACACAGTTGCTCCACACTTAACGACAGCGGTTAATATTCCTCGCAAACAACAGTTTAGCCGCAATGTATGATCTAGCACTTAGGGAACAACGTGCACATGTTTGAATCAGCTAAAAAGAAAGAAAGAAAGAAAGAAGGAAAAAAAAGTAATAAAACAGCATGTAAGCAAAACTGACGGGAGCGACATGGTTAAGTTGAACCACATTTGAGCTGGTTTACAAGGCAAACTACACCACTTGCAGTACAACACGGCTACACCGAAGCTAATTGTTTAAATATGTCAGGCTTGTTCTGATCCTCCCAGAAATGTAACACATGGCGGCGAGCATGCACCCACACAGACACACACACACACACACATAACAAGCATCCAGCAGTGGGAATATTCCACCACTCACCGTTGAAAAGGGGACGTCCTTTCTCCGTGATATCTGGCACCACAACCTTGTATACATCTTCAGAGAAGCCTGGTCTGCATGGTGGGGCACCCCTGCCCTCTGCTGCAATCTGTAATGGTGGGGGGAGGGAAAGGAGAAGGAGGGAGGGGGCAACAATGAGTCATAAATCAACCTTGAAAAAAAAAAAAAATGAAAAAAAGAATTGCACTCTGTTGCCCTCCAAAAACCTCTTGGTCACGTTCCGAAAGTCCCCAACAGTTGCACAAAAGCATCTGTTGTTTTTGCAGCAGGGACTGCAATTAGGATAATGAGGCCAAAAGGGTTAAGCATTAGCCAAAAGCATGGCTAGGCAAGAACAAGCTCCATTTGTACCCCTGGAGGGGCCCGGGCCCAGGGAGGGGGCCAGCACCAAGTCCCTCTGATCAACACACTCTTTACTCTGGACAAACACTGCCACTCTGAAGTACAGGAACAAAGCAATAAAAAAGTAAATACTAACGATCCACTGTCGTGGGAATAAACATTTAAAGTGTAAATGTCTGAATAAACAAGAAAGAACAACTGCTGATATGTAACAAGACTGCAAGGTGATCACTGTGATCAATATAGTGCTTTTTTGAGTTTGCCTCGTCCCGAAAAGAAAAACTCTGCTTAGGGTGTCAACACAAAGGATTTTGTGAATAATGGGAATGTTGCAAAGCAAAGCAAAAAACAAAATCTGAATCACTGGGTGTTTCCCTTAAGCATGAATTTTGTAGAAGATAAACAACACAGGAACAGTAAGAAAACCACAAGCGAGTGCATAACTGATGGTCCAGATCCATGTTCAAATATACTCCCATCACACAACCTCATCATTGATTCAGAGGCCTGGCCCTGTTTTTCTCTTTGCATGCAAAAAAACTGTAAAACGTGAGGAGTCCTGCTGGGAAAAAAAAGAGCATTGTAGGTATCTGTGCCACTTGCCATTTTTAATCACAGGAATTTAAATGGAAAATGCTTGCAGAAAGGAGGAGGAGGATGGGGAAGGGGGGGGGGGCATAAAAGCTGGAATTGTAGTACCTTTCACCAACAGGATGAACAGTTGTGGACAGAAGTGTCCACGCAGACGCCAGTGCTTCACCACAGCTGCATCATTACTGTGCAGGGGGCTATTTGTGCAGTTGTTTAACAAAAGCATCCATATAGTCTCAATCATTTCCTAAAAAACAGCAACAACAATATCGCACACTTCATTCCAACAACACACGCTATGTATCAGTCTGACAATGATGGTGTATGCTCTCTGGTAGCCCGTGCCTTGCACTTGGCTACTTTTCATCTTTTTTTTATTTTTTAAATTAACTCGCCGGGGGGGGGGGGGGCACGCTGCAGTAATCTACATAAATATTAAACCTACACTAAATATAACCAAGTGAGAACTGGGTTAGTGTGGGCCCCGTGTCGCCCAACTTCCCCGACAATAAAGGATTCAGCCGATGCAACTCTGAAACGAGGCTACGCCATCGCCAATTTCAACTCTCTTTTTTTTTATTTTTCTGGAATTAATTCAGTCAAACGTGCGTAGCGGTTAAGCTACACCAGCCACCTCGTGCGCATATAATAGCCCCCAAAATAACCGTTATCCTGGCAATGCAGCACGTGCCAGACTTACTTTATCGTGAATAATAAAATATAAAAAACCTGCACGCTATGTAAAGTGCCCGTCGGGGAGCTAGCGGCTCGACGGGGAGCTCCAACTCAACAAATGTCGCCGCCGCCGAACAAAACAAGCGCCCCAAACACTGTCCGGTGGAAGTCCTGCTCGAAACCGCTCCGTGGAAAAGAAAAGCTATTTATTTTTTTTAAAAAGAAGACACATTACCTGCAGTCCTGCCAAGACCAGCAGCAGAAACAGACCGCTGCCCTCGTGTAGTGAGTACATTGGTGCGCCCGCGACTGCTTAATTTCCCCTCTGCTCGCTTTTCGGAATCCGTGTAACCTCCTCAAAATAAAAAAAAAAGGAGAAATGGAAGTGGGGGAAAAAAACCAAAACAATATCCGTCTGGTACAAAGCGTGGCCGCGGTGGGGAGAGAAAAAAAAACACAGGTCCCTCTACGACAAAGGCAGCAGGAGGAGAGGTGGTGGTGGCGGCGTCGGCGGCAGCATGTGGCAGCCTCCTCCTCGGTCTCTATCCAGTCGGTACTGAGGGAGAGCGGTGCCTGGTACTGAGGCTGCAGCTCCCTCCCTCCCACCCAGGCCAGCACAAAACACGGAGAGAGAGGAGAAAAAAACGAGCCTATAAACCGCCCATCTCACTGTCTCTCCCTACTGGTCACACAGCCAATTTCACTGCAGGGACGGAGCAGCCCCCCTCCCTTCTCTCCCCCTTCTCTCCCCCCTTTGTTAAACCTTCATCCCAAATGACAGAGTATTATAACATTCACACATAATAGTCATGTTCACTCACAGTGTGTGGCCGTCAGTGTTAAAGTTCACGGTGGTCTTGCCATATGCAATTGTGGTATTTTTTTTGTTGTTGCGATAAACTAATTCATAAAAGTAATGTTAATCGGTTTTAATTAATTAATTCGTCTATATTTATTTGATTTGTTACGGTCATTGGCTATTTTGTATAGAAAATGCAAAACCTGCTGATACAGCCTTTGTATGCCCTGATTTGAATTACCCAACATCAATACCAACCAATTGTAATATGACTCTCATCGATGGGACCGAGCTGTCCTTTCCCAGGCCAAATGAAATCATCTTCTCTCCGTCTCACCGTTTCGAATCACAACACCCTGCAGTAGTTCTTCAGCACGTTAAGGTCAGTTTGAGGTCACCATTTATTTGCTCATGGTCCAGTTTCACTTACTCACACTCATTATGTTGAAACTGGGCCGGCATGGAAAGGCGACGCAAGACAAAACGGAAACCAGACACAACTTTGCATTGTTTGCACCTGGTCATGCGCACCACTTGACACGTTACGTTTGAAGTTATCAAATTGGTACCACGTTATTTCTGATCATGATACAGCGGGTTGTAATCTATTTTCGTGTTGTTTTTCATTTAAATTCTATGGTTGTTAGCAACAGACTCCTCTGCTCTCAAAGCGCTTTCTGAATGTCACGGGCACGAGCAGTTCAGGATTCAATCAGTTGTCTCTCTGCCTGCATAAAGAGTAGCCGCTATTGATCACAAGGTGGGAGATGTTGATCACATTGCCCTAAGATAATTGCTGTTTACTGCACATTTGATCTTAAGGATTATTAATAGTCAATGTGTTGGTGCTAGATGTGTCTTCCTCTCCCATGCACACACACACACTCACACACGCTCACACACTCAGTCTCCCTCATTGCTACAGAGTAAGCTCACTGTTTCGCAAACTATCACCGTGGAATTGTGCATTCTATTCATTATCTTTGCTTAATCCTCGAATCCGTGAGAAAAGCTTTTTTCATGTCTCACTAAAATATGCAATGAATAATTCCCTAACATTATCTTCTCATGTGATACAGGCTGATGAAGGTTAAATTACCTTGGTTGTGCTGCTGACATCTAATTAACTACCAAGAAGACGGCCCCATGGAAGAGATTGCATCTGTGAAACCGAGAGATTTCAGTTTTGGCAGACAAGGAAAAAAGAAAAATATATATCTATATACTTATTCCATCTCCAAATAATAAACAAGGGCTGACTTTTCGTTCACCTCCTCCTGGGCAATGTGTTGTTTTCCAAGTTATTGGTATTTTGTGGCTCCCCTCCTACAAATCAAACCATCCGGTCCTGAGAGTGTCTTGTAATCCTAAACAAACAGTGAGCACTATCACATCCCACTTACAGTCAGTGCACACACACACACACACACACACACACACACACACACACACACACACACACACACACACACACACACCCTCACATCTTGTAATAAGGCCCTCATATCACTTAACACTCTTGTCATTGATCAGCAAGCCCGATCATACACTTTTTTTTAAATAATCAAACTCTCTATGGGGGTAATTAATGCAATCAGAAGAAGAAAAGAAAATTAAGAGATAAACAAAATTAAGATAACTTCAAAGAAAGACTAATCATGGTCCAGTTTTCCCGCACAGCTATTAAGAAATGTGTTTTCACCCGTGGCAGTCAGATTCAACGTTTGCACTTTGGCAGCATTGGGCAAGAGATCAAACCGAATGACCTGATGATAATTGATAGCGTGTTTTGTACAAATTTATGTAATCTAATCTAATTGAAAGTGGGATCAAAATGCTCCATCTCTTTGATTAATGCAGAGGCGGTTATCTTTCATCAGCACTTGTCTAGAAAGGGGGGAGGGAGGGGTGGCGTTGGTGGGAATCCAATTTGGACTTGGTGCTTTCAATCAAACAATATCATGTTGCATGATTGCATGTTGCATAGGACCAATCTGAGATACCCCCCCCCCCCCCCACAACCCCCCCTCCTCTTTGTGCAGCATATACCTGAATTTGGCATGCTCCAAAATGTGCAATCATCAGGAGAAATGTGCAATTCAAGGTCGCTGTGCGGTCTGTGGTGAACACATTCTCCGGGCCAGATAACGCTGTGGCGGCCGCGTGATGCATGTCGGTCGCGCTGCTGACACTGCTGTTGACTCCCTCATAAGAGTCCGTGTCCGAAGGGGTTGGTGGCCCGGAGGGGGCCCTCCATTCAACACCTTCTGCTCCGCACAATTGGATGCAGGCGCGGAGGCGGCGCGGCCTTGATGGCACTGGAAGAAAAAAACGGGCGAGGTCAGCAGCGCTTTCACATCCGCGGCACTTCTTCATGCTGACTTTGTGTTGATACAGGAATATCACACAGTTCACACTCCGCTCCCACATACTGTAATACAGAGCTCAGTCATTCCTGCCGAAAGCCAAATATAGATGGCGACGCGCATGCACGCAGCCTTCCTTCTCTTGAATTCGTCAGCTGCTTATGTAAATTGACGGAGGCCAGAGTTTTACCAGTGTACAATCAGAGAGTGAGAATGTATTCTCTTTCGGTGTGGACACACATATTTTGCCACCCCCTCTCAAATTGGTCGTATTACCTCATCATTGACAATCCCATGCCAAGTCAAAGGTTGCTTTGGAGCAAATTAGTGACTGGAAAGAAGCGCCCTCGTCCTCAAAGCCTTCGTCAATTCCAACCAAGCGCCATTGTCATGCATTCAATAACAGATCTCCGAGGACCACAGTATTGCTCTGATTATTCTCCTCTTGTGCCAGATTGTCTCATTCAATCTTTTATGCTATTTGAACAATGGAGCCAAATAGAGCTGTGCGTCTAATATGGTGCACACACACACACACACACACACACACAAACACACAAACACACACACACACACACACACACACACACACACACACACACACACAAACACACACACACACACACACACACAAACACACAAACACACATGTGTAAATGTATGGTGCTTGACGTTGTGTCTGGCTTTCACAAGGATTTCACAGTGAGGTCATAGCATGTCACGCTCCGCAGAACATGATGCACGGCATGTTTGAGACAAAAGTATTGCGCGATCACTTTGCGGAACATGTGTAGCCTTAAAAAGGATCTGATTATATTGTATTATATGCAAAGTGACAGTGACAGAGATGGGCAATTTCTGCTGAGCGTTTTTTTTCCTCCCTCTGTAATTTCTCGTGAAAGGACGTGTCAGGGAAGCAGCTCGGCACCACCCCCTTGTCGACGAAGAAAAAGGCAAAATGTTGCTTCGCCAGCTCAGGCGGCAGCCCTCGCACCGTCTACTGAGTCACAGGGCTCACACGAGTGTGTGTCGGTCCCAATTTACGGACTGTAGTTTTTCGCTCTGGGGCCACATCTGCCTGCTGCGTGCTGGTGTGGCACACAGATCTAATAGTGATTGATTGCCTGATTAAAGGAAATTGTGTTGAACTCCAGAGCAACCCAAGAAGAGAAGAGAGCATCCCCGGTTAGTGATGCAATAAAAGTGAGACTATTGATTTGTAACGGAGCGTGTGTGCAAAAAGCCGGTCGTCTCAATTATTCATCGCTCACTCGTTATCCTGTATTTCTTTTCCAACCAATCACGCCTAAGAAGCTTGCTTTGCATGCAAATTGTTTCTTGTTGATTTGTTCATCATCATATCAAGTATCCATACTTATCTAATATACAACGATGAAATGGCAGTGTAGAATAAAGGAAATTGAATTAGTCTTTCTTTTTTTCTTCTTTGAAACATGAGTGGTGCTGTGGTTCTGTGAGGCTGTACTGAGGCACAGCGGTGCGTTGAGCTGAATCCTAATATTAGCATGCTAACATGCTCACCATGCCGATGCCCACATGCTGATGTTCAGCAGGTCTAACGTTGACCAGGTTAGCTCTTAGCTTAGCATTTTATGTAACTAGTTTGGCAGGTGTTTAATAAACCAAACCCAACACATTTATTTTTCTACTAGCTGTTCAGACCAGTATTGCTACAACACAGCCCTGTCGTCAGAATTTCTTTTTGGCACTGTACGTCGCTGCAAATGAAGGGGTAAGTTGAATGTTGGCGTTTCTGGACCAAAAATATGTTTCACAATTACGTGAAACTATTGGCAAGGTTTGGGCACCGACACCCTGGTTTAGGGTTAGAAAGAAGATTGTGATTTGTGTTAAATCAATCATGTAAAAAAGTAACAGGGCAACAAGGTAACGGCGCAACAATGTAACAGCACAACACGGTAACAGGGCAACAATGTAACAGGGCAACAATGTAACAGCGCAAAAAGGTAACAGTGCAACAATGTGACAGCGCAACAATGTGACAGAGCAACAATGTGACTGCACAACAATGTGACAGAGCAACAATGTGACAGCACAACAATGTAACAGCACAACACGGTAACAGCGCAACAAGGTAACAGGGCAACAATGTAACAGGGCAACAATGTAACAGCGCAAAAAGGTAACAGCGCAACAATGTGACAGCACAACAATGTAACTGTGCAACAATGTAACTGTGCAACAAGGTAACAGCGCAACAAGGTAACAGGGCAACAATGTAACAGCGCAACAAGGTAACAGCGCAACAATGTAACATCGCAACAATGTAACTGCGCAACAATGTAACTACACAACAATGTAACTGCGCAACAATGTAACAGCGCAACAATGTAACAGTGCAAATTAATAACAACTACCCCAATTAACCTCCCAAGGCCAACATTTCTTTATTATTCAAAGTTTGGAATCATTGCATAATAATTTTACTCATTGCATAAAACAAGTACAGGAAATTCCTAATGTGCACAGCAACACGTCACCTCAATGACAAGTTATCCTCATGTTATCCACATGAGCAAAGATGACCAAATCATCATCACCCACTGTGCAATATTCCCGGCATAACAAAGTGCCTATGGAGCTCCTTTGGGTCCGGACTGCCTCTTTGGTGTCTTCACTGTTTGCGGCTCAAACCATATTCTCCCTCATCACTATTGATCTGCGAGAAGACGACAAGGTCTCTGGTCGTGCCAGCCTGGCTTGTCTGATTTAGGGGCGGACCAACAGCCTGTCTGAGCACAAGGGCCGGGATGGATTTATACGAGGCGCTGCTGCTGCTGCTGAACCGCCCAAGTGCCTTCCTGCGGCTCACTGCAGCTTTTCTTATCAAGAGCTTCATTTTGGAGGCAGTCAGGGAATGAGCCACTGTTTTCTTTAAAAAAATATATATAATCACAAAGGTAATGAGATTATTAAGTTACTTAAATAAATGCTTGATTTTTTTTTATGTTTTGGTTATCTTAATGTGTTCAGCGGGGAGTTTAGTTTTCACGTTGTTAAGATTGCTTTCATGCAAAAGGCACAGAAGCCTGATTACAAAAATGCGTTAATAATTACTGTGGGCTCAAGAAGGTGGCAAAGGGCTGCCTTGCTCGGCTGCATAAAGAGGTGCGGTGTGTTCATTAAAATGCTTAAAATCATGATAAAAAAACTGAAAAAAGGAAAAAGTTAATTTTCAACCATAATAAATGAAACATGGATGCACAATTATTATTAGTGTTGCAGTTGTTTTTATCATAGTGGCATATATAGCCAAGTTTATTTAAAACATAATATAATTTATATATGTATATGTAATATTTGAACATTACGGATTAAAAAGACCTTTTATTAAACAGCAACATATTTAAGGAAGTTGTATTTTTTTATGTTTCTTTTACAGCTGACGCTATTTTTTATTTGACATGTGTTTTAATGAGATTAAATTAGGATCCTAATTCACAATAATTGCCATAGTACCTGTTCTAACACACTAGCCTGTGGGTATTAGTATCTATTTTTTATTTCTTTTTGCCATTAAATTTGAACAAAATTATTATCTGGAGGATAATGCTATCTCCACAGCTCATGAGCATTCAGCAAATTAAGGTGTTGTTTTTCTTTCATTGATTCAGAAAACTACTGCAAAATAAAACACCGGCATACCAACAATATGGAACATTTAAAGTGCATTGTCGCCGCTTGTAGTGACCCTGTCTGCGTTGCACCCACTGATAGATGTTCTACTGTTTTAGTAAAGCAAAGTCCTGTTAGTCACTCAAATGAAGAAAAGATTGAAAAGTGGGTTTTATTTGAGGTTTTCATCCTCGTAGCATAGACGATGGGTCAAACCAACGAGCAGAACACAATTTATATGTAGGCTAACTCAGAAGGGCATTTCGCGGCCAAAGCAGCAGATGTTAGTGGCAGGCTGCTCAGAGCGAAGGGTGCCTCATTTGGCTCGCTCAGGAGGTGATCATGAGACATATTGCCTTTACTCTCGCCCTCCACACACACACACACACACACACACAAACACACACACGACAGCTCCCTTTACCCGCCACCCGCTGTGGAATTCGGCAATGCAAATATCAAAGGGTCAGCAGGACACAACATTTGAAGTGAACCGGTTGAGGTATTCCAGGTGTCTTCCAGTATTTGCTGGTGAAAATTTCGATATCAAAAGTCCCTCGTCGTCACAGCGGCGCTTTATTTGGTCAAAGGGAAGCGGAGTGATGCGGATGATTCCCCCCCAACACACAAAGCATGCCCCAAACAGTTCTTTTGAAACACTGACATGGTGTGAGTAAAGCTGCCTTCAGATATGTTGTTTTCAATATCAGCTTTAGTGCCGTCAAACATAAGGGATGACGCGCCAGTACACGGCAGATATGTTTGATTTTACTCTCAGGTAGTTTCACAAAAAGAAAATCTCGGGGATCACTTTTCCGACTCGATCTAGACGCTCAATTCCCCACTCACCTTTCTTGGTGCCTAATTGGGTTTCATTGATTTACTCCCCCATGATGCTGGCTTGGCCAAGTCTCTGCTGACCCTGCAGAAAAATATCAGCCAGGCTGTCTAACAGGCACTGTTCCGGCTACACACACACACACACACACACACACACACACACACACACACACACACACACACACACACACACACACACACACACGCACGCACACACACACACACACATAGCAACCCCAATACAAGCAGTGAATGATTGTGTCAGTGAGCTGGAAGTGAGTCAATCTGCCGCTCCTGTGGCCCTCACAGCAGAAACAAGAGATCTGCGTCACATCGAAACAACAAAAGGCTCCGGGGAGGAGGGTTGTGCCCGCTGCTCTGGGACTCTAGTAAGGGGGGGAGGGGGGGGAGGGGTGTCAGGAGGCCTGGGGGATACGGCCACTCATCTGTGGCTGAGCAACCATGTGTCACCTTGAGCTCTCTGGAGGAGGTGTCCGTACCCCAACCGTCTGGGCCAGGCGGTGTGTGAAGAAGGAGGCAGGATGAGGAAGCAGTGCTAGGAATCCAGCTTTCGATATGCCACAACTGTGACTCAGTAGATGAGGTAGGGGGAGGGAGAGAGAGAGAGAGAGAGAGAGAGAGAGAGAGAGAGAGAGAGAGGGGGGATAACTTGAAGGAAATTCGAGCAGAGAATGAAAATGAAAAAATAAATCAAGAATACCTTCACCTTTTCAATTCCACATACACCAATAGAGAAGGATAAGAAGAAAAGGATATAACACAGACAGAGCTTTGATACCAACTGTGTCCTCATTTCCTCCTCTCGACTCCTTCCCCCCTACTGCCATGCATTATAAACGGCTGATTATAACAGTGACAGCTCCTCAGGTGTGCAGCATTTTAGATTTGTTATTCAGCTCGCAGGCATAGCTGTCCCTCCCTCTTACCACCTGCACGGGCACACACACACACACACACAAACACAAGCAGAAGTGCACACACAAGCAGACACACACCCACGCATGGACGTATTGCTCACAGCTGCTGTGTCAGCGGGACTCTGGAGCCGGAGAGAGAGGGGGATATTACATGAATCAGCCTCACTCAACCGGCGTATTCACAGCTCTATGATCCAAACGCACAATTTAAATTGGACTTTTATTGTTTGACTTCTATTTGCATGGGCCACTGGTGGGTTTCGTGAACTCTGGTTTGTTTAATTTTAGAGATGTTATTACATTTTTAGTGGACAAAATGGGCAGACTTGCATACCAGCAGCACATTCAAAAAACAACCTGAAGACAGATCTTACAATGGATTTTCTATCCAGGAGAGCACTGATGAGTACATAAAGTACACCCCAGTAAGACTGTGTTCTCTGTACAATGCCCAAAGCATTGATTTAGCGGCTAACCACTATTAGCTACGGTAAGATATAGTGGAGTAATGTCTTCAATAAAGTTGCCCTTCCTCTAAGCTTTTCTGTGCTCTTGTAGGCGGACAACATGAGGCGAGCTAGCGGCCGCTGCTCTGCTGCTGAGTACGCCGTCCCGACCAGCGGCGTCATGGCCGGAGCGAGGCGTCCCACCTTCTGGTTCCCAGTTGGGTGAACGCTGTTCTCTCCCAGTCAGCACTCTCTGCACTGTTGGCGCTATTGGCACCGTTATCGTCGCGTGGAGGCAGCAGATTTGTGGATGTGGGCTCTGCTCTACTTCTATCACACGGCTTTAAAACAGCACGAATCAGTATTCCTAAATTAACAATATAAGAATGATCAACCCATATTCGTAGCCAAGGGGTAGCAGTGCACGCCACGTTAACTGAACGCATCGGGTTCGATGACGGCCAGGGACCTTTGTTACATGTCATGTTGCTCTTTCACCCCCATTGTCTGTCTCCACACTGTCAAATAAAGGCCCAATGGAGCATTTAGCAGCTAAAGAGACGCTTATTTCCCCCAGGAGTTGGCAAAGACCGAAGCTAAGCAAAACGGAGAGTGAATATTGGTCTCTGCTGGATATGTAAATAAGCAAATGTTTGCTAACAAGTTAGTCTCCACCACTTTATTAGGTTAATATATGTCAATGGTGTGTTTACAGCTTGTTTTGTTGCCCTCAAGTGGCCCAAAAAAATCAATTAATACTGCTTGAGGCCTAAATATTTTAAAACCCAGTCAAACAGTTATTGGCAAGATACAAAATTTCGGGAGCCAGATGCTCAGTGGTGTATGCTGTTATTGTGGGGGACTGCTGTAAATGATGGGAAGTGAAGTGAGGTCACCTTGTTGTTTTTAATAATGGGAAAGCTTCATAGAGCAAATGCTTCATTAAAAACGTAAATGCCAAACATTTTGTATCTATGTCTATTTTATTATCTACTGTATTAAAGTATCCAACTGGGGAAAAACATACTGACCTTCTGCAGTTTCAGTTTGCTTTTAGGATACAAATTGGCCTCGAATCAACAGGAAAGATGGTGTGAACATGCCATGTGGTGAGAGCTAAGAATGTCAGGGCATGTTAGAAAAAAGAAAGAAAAAAAATTACATTCCTGAGGTGTTGATTTTAAGAAGTCGCCTCTCATGGCATTTCTTTAGGTGCCTGTTATTTCAGCAGAGCCCACGGCTTAGCGCTCTAATTTGCTCCAGCTTTGGCTTCACTCTACCATGTAAATGCAATCAAGTTGCTGACAAAGTATTTCTGTTGGCGGAGCTGGCGTCTGCCGTAAAAAAATATATATAAAGGGGAACAAAAAAACACACGCACACACACATGGGAAACTTTAACTCTAAAAATAGAAATATTAATCACTTTGCCGGGCCTTGCTGTGGGAAATTTACAGCGGGTTGCGGCTTCACCTTCTGAAACGACTTCAACCAAGGAGTCGCTTCTATTTACGTTTCTGTATTTTTCCGCAAGTATTTTACAACCTAATCCAGCTTGGCAGGGTTAATGTGGCGAGGTTCAGTGTACAGTGAGACAGATTGCCGACCTTTTGACATACAGAGTCACAGTCAACTTTTAATTAGCTTCCATGTTCACTTCATTTACTTTGCTTTTCTAACGCAGGCGGATTTGCAAACGGTAGATATATTAGATGTGATGTAACCTTAGCGGGCTAACCGAGCATTAAACACGACATTAAGACTGATTGCCCGGCCTTACACATGAAAAGGTTACATCAACCTTCAATTAAAAACCTCTTCACATTTCACGCCGCACAGAGAACAGCATTGTAAATGTTAGTATAATGGTGGCCGGGTCAGGAGCTGAAATGTTAATGATCTATTTTTTTTCCCTCCTCCAGGGTTAGAAATTAATTCTCACAATAGATAGATATCACCTTGATTGGGGTGGTTCATGGGAAGAGTGAATGTCATGAAACCACAAGGTAGCCGGTTCGATCCCTGGTCTCCCCATAGTTTGCCCACTGCTCCTTAATTACTAAGGATGGGTAAAATGCAGAGAATACATTTCTCCTTGTGGGACTAATAAGGGATTTATGTGGTGGTACAGGGCACCACCACCAGGGGGTGCTATGGGAATCCTGGCCGCAACTAAAAATGTCTCTCTCTCTCCCCGTACAAGCAGACGGAAGCTGGCCAACCGGGAGGGGGACGCCCGCAGCTGTAGCGCATTATGTCGTCAGGGCACAGTTAAAGGCGCTCTCCTCCCGGAGGGCCAGCGTCGGGTGATTCCTGTGCATGCCTTGCCCTTCATGTCCAGGCACATCCCGTGCTACGCCAAGCTTCTGCCTCGTCTCGTCGTTACGCTGTTTCACTACGGACCTGACTCCTGAGCTACGCTACTACGCCGAGCGTCTGTCTGGACTCCTGAGCTACGCTACGCTCCACCTTGAGTATCGTCACCACCTGCCTGTCACTCCATACTTTGTGTTGTAAATAAAACCACGACTTCTGCACCACCTCCTCTGCTTCACTTGTCGTCTGCTTTTGGGTCCCGTCACGTACCCTGACAGAATCACCCGACCAACAGTATGGACCCAGCAGACCCGGCTTCCGTCCAGGCGGCCCTCAGCGCGCGTGTGGCTCGCGTCGAGAGGAACGAGCACCTCTTTGCACGGATCTTCGAAAAATTGGATGGGCTGGACCGGCGGATGGACCATCAGGCCGCAGCAACAACAGCGCCGCCCAGCATCCCGGCGGCGAGTGGGTTTTTTTTCCCTACATCTCCCGTCTCCTTCCTGTGGCCGACAGGGGGGAGGGAACTCAACCCTCCGGCCGTCTCCCCTCCACCCACCCTTGTCTGGCCGACCGGCGGGAGCGAGCTCAGCCCTCCGGCCGTTCCCCCTCCACCCACCCTTGTCTGGCCGGCCCGTGGACGCCCGGAGGCGTCCGTGGAGGGGGGGGGGTACGGTCCACCAGTCCGGTCGGCGTCCCGGCCGACTTCAGCTCCCCGGTCCTGTCAGCCCCGGTCCCGAGTCCCCCGACTGTGCCGCTGTCAGCCCCTGTCCCGAGTCCCCCGACTGTGCCGCTGTCAGCCCCTGTCCCGAGTCCCCCGACTGTGCCGCTGTCAGCCCCGGTCCCGAGTCCCCCGACTGTGCCGCTGTCAGCCCCGGTCCCGAGTCCCCCGACTGTGCCGCTGTCAGCCCCGGTCCCGAGTCCCCCGACTGTGCCGCTGTCAGCCCCGGTCCCGAGTCCCCCGACTGTGCCGCTGTCAGCCCCGGTCCCGAGTCCCCCGACTGTGCCGCTGTCAGCCCCGGTCCCGAGTCCCCCGACTGTGCCGCTGTCAGCCCCGGTCCCGAGTCCCCCGACTGTGCCGCTGTCAGCCCCGGCCCCTGTTCCCTCGAGTCCCGTCGGCGGTCCGGCCGACACATGTCCCTCGAGTCCCGTCGGCGGTCCGGCCGACACATGTCCCTCGAGTCCCGTCGGCGGTCCGGCCGACACATGTCCCTCGAGTCCCGTCGGCGGTCCGGCCGACACATGTCCCCCCAGTCCCGTTAAGTCCCGTCCCGAGCCCCGTCCGGGCCCGTCCCCCTGAGTCCCCGCCTGGTGGCCGTCCCCCAGAGTCCCTGCACGGGGGCCGTTCTCCGGCCCGTACCCCTCTGTCGCTGTTCCCTGTGTTCCAGGTTCCTCCCCTCAGGCCAGTTCCCACCAGAGACGTCGGCCCCTCCGGCCGTTCCCCCGCCACCCACCCTGGCCTGGCAGTTCCATGGACGCCAGGAGGTGTCCGTTGAGGGGGGGGGTACTGTGGTGGTACAGGGCACCACCACCAGGGGGTGCTATGGGAATCCTGGCCGCAACTAAAAATGTCTCTCTCTCTCCCCGTACAAGCAGATTGAAGCTGGCCAACCGGGAGGGGGACGCCCGCAGCTGTAGCGCATTATGTCGTCAGGGCACAGTTAAAGGCGCTCTCCTCCCGGAGGGCCAGCGTCGGGTGATTCCTGTGCATGCCTTGCCTTGCCCTTCATGTCCAGGAACATCCCGTGCTACGCCAAGCTTCTGCCTCGTCTCGTCGTTACGCTGTTTCACTACGGACCTGACTCCTGAGCTACGCTACTACGCCGAGCGTCTGTCTGGACTCCTGAGCTACGCTACGCTCCACCTTGAGTATCGTCACCACCTGCCTGTCACTCCATACTTTGTGTTGTAAATAAAACCACGACTTCTGCACCACCTCCTCTGCTTCACTTGTCATCTGCTTTTGGGTCCCGTCGCGTAACCTGACAATTTAAAATATAAAAAAGATTGGACTGATTAGTTGATGTTGCAAAGTTGAAGCTTCATAGGTCAGGAATCAATATCAAGATTTTGCAAGAGAAACCCACAAAGGCTGTTGTTGTTTTGTCTCGTTTATATATTTCAACATGATTATTTTAATTAAGGACCAAGCTAGAGGAAATAAAGATTTTCTTTACGCTATAGATATCACCAGCTGTCAGTCAGGGCTGCGGGCCGTCTTGGCTCACTCCACGGCGTTGAATCTCGGGGACTCTGTTGGAGCATCTGTTGGCGAGGACTCCAGGGCTCAGACCCCCTGCAATAAGACGGGAATCGATCCTGACAGAGAAGCTCTTATGAATGTCATGGCCTCCTGAGTGCGATGACAAATTGTATTGTGGGCAGAGTTTAGGATTCCGGTGACAAAGTGTCATCTCGCATTAGCTTGCTGTAGATTGGCGGATCGGGCCGAACGCGGTGGCGGTGAGGTACTCAGCGCCTGAGACGGCTCCCTCCTGACAAGCTCGCCGAAAGCTGTTCAAGCGCTGAGCGGGAAGAGCCGGCGTTGCCAAGCGATTTTTAAGTTCTCCGGTTTTGCACTGCTCGCTGTGAACCGCATGATTTCCCATTTCCCCGGTGCCTTTTCTTTTCTTTCTTTTCTTTTTTTTTTGATTTTGGGTAGACACACATAGTGTGTGCCATGTGCTTTTGAAATCTAAGAACACATTTTTAAAGCCAACTCGCAGCGCCTTTTATTTCCGTCAGATGAAAGCTAAAAGCTCCTGTGCTTATCAAACCTCCCCATCCACAGTATCAACTTGGAACGAGTTGAACGCTCAGCCTCCCCACGGCATCGTGTTGGAATCACAAAAATATGGTGGCTAGAAAGAGGGGAAACACAGCTGAGAATTACCGCTTCCTGTTACCTGCATTTCTATTCTTCAGCAATTTGTTGAGCAAATTCTGGAACTATAAAGGAGCTAAAGGTGACTTTCTTATTTATTCCCCGCTATGTGAAAACCTGGGGTCGACATTTAGTGCCAGCTTTTAGGAAACTTAGAAGAAACCTCTGTGCAGTGCAACATCTGAGCTCTTTAGATCTCCCTTTGCCTCTCATTCTCTCTCTCTCTCTCTCTCCCTCTCTCTCTCTCTCTCTCTCTCTCTCTCTCTCTCAGTGTAGTTGTCCCCGACTCAAGGTTTCTTTGTGGAAGGCTTTGCTCTTATGCTGCAATTTAAATTCTGAATTTAATTAACAACAGTTAATAGAATTCTATTTATAACTTGTTTTATGCTATTCAGTTGCATATTCCTAAGTCCTACTGTATATGCTGTGAACCACCTTGTGACAACCTGCATTATTACTTCTAGGATTACAATTATATATTTCAAAGGCGTGTTATATCCTGTTGCTTAATCCCCTTATATCATTATTATAAAAAAAATGTATGATATACAGTTGACACTGATGAGATGACGTCTTACAGTCACACAGGCCAGGAAGAAACTTTGTGACTTCCCCATCTGGCTCCAGCAAAAGCTTTGAGCTTTGAGCTGTGCGTGTTCGCTGTCCTCTCCCAACCTTTGCTGGGAGTGCGGGAAAAAAATAGGTCAAAAATGTGGCTGCACATGCGTGGGAACTCACTTTGCTCTGTCGTGCATTAGGTTTGCTGGGTCTCATCAGACATCTGAGATCCGTTCATCCCGCTGGGTGAATATAACGAACGCTATCAATAGGATGCTGAAAATTGTCCTTGCAATATTATAATGTTAATTCAATTTGTATTTCCACTTTGCAATTTGAAAGGACAACGTGGCATCTCCCTGCATGCAAAGCAGGGGTGAAACGAGTTGTCTTATAACAGCTAATTAGATTTACTGTGTGTACAGTAACATGTTAAACAGGCTTCTCCTACCAGTGTCCTTCATGGGCCGCACTCTTGTTTGTGATTAGGCCGACCATTAATCCTGCCAACGGAGGGGAAACATCTTGCTGCCTGTGTCTCACAGGGCTCCTCAATCTTGTCAAAATGTTTTTTTTTTTTTTTTTTGTCTTGATGTATTGTTGTTTGGGCTGAAATTGTTTCTCAAAGAGGACTGATTTCATTTTTTTATTCCTTCTTTTACCACAGAGCTGTTTGTTAAACTAGTCGGGGCTAAACAGAGATATGGATAATATCCATAACTTCTGTAGAGGCCGTGCCGGTCCAAAAAAATGTATAAAACAAAGGCTAACTCCAGTAGTGTATATACTTATTATAATTACTCATATTTATATTATTAATAATAATAATTATGATATGATTGTGGTAAACGCCACATCTTATTTCTTTTAAAGTCTGCCTTTAATTGCATTGACGCGTGTGAATGTGAATGTGAGTGTGAATGGTTGTCTGTCTATATGTGAGCCCTGGATAGACTGGCGACTTGTCCAGGGTGTACCCTGCCTTCGCCCAATGACAGCTGGGATCGGCTCCAGCGCCCCGCGACCCTAAAGAGGATAAGCGGTTCAGATAATGGATGGATGGATGATTGTGGTAAACGCCACATCTTATTTCTTTTAAAGTCTGCCTTTAATTGCATTGACGCGTGCCCTTCTAATCTCCATTATCCAGCGTTTTTCAACACACGATAAATCTTCCGTACAGCCGCTACAGCCACACGGCTGAGCGCAGGACATATGAGGCAAATTGAAAAATAAATTGTCAGCGTTATTGATTTGTCAACATCTCTGGAATAATCGACCCATGCACGCCCAAGTCCGAGCGCTTCCCCCTAACATGCGGGGCAAAATGAATGTTTTCAGGGCGTAACGCAACAAGATTAACAAGGTTTTCAAAAAACAAATGGATGCATCCTCGCGGCTGCGGCGCTATCAGCACCATGCTGATCTGTGGATGATCGTGTCCGGTCGGTGCATGCAACGGTCCGCGGTTGTTTACCGTCTGCGCTCCTCCCCACCGCTTTGCTAAATGGGATATCTCTAATGCTGGCACAATAACAAATTACCTGGGGCATTTGCATACTGTTGTTGCAGCTCCGATAATTGCTTCAAATAATCACCCGTGATTTGCTAATGGCCCTCTATTATAGCTTATCCGTACATTATGCCGCTACATGTGGTCATCGAGCACAATCAAAAAGACACGCAAGCAATTTGCTTCCCATTTATTTGATGAAACTGGGACTTTCACGTTCATGGCGCCTTTAATATAGTTTTAGCGGAACGTGAGAAATAGCACAAATGTTTGCTTTTCAATGAGAGTGCTTAATCTCTGCTTGTCTCTTGGTAAAACATGCCACAAATAGAGAAATTGGGTGGCTCCACGTCTGGCCTCTTTTAGCCTGTAGGACTGCCCTGAGATGGAGCACTGCAGTTAACTGCATTGGAAACTTCCAGGTGATTATTTCCCAGTTGATAACAGTTGGACTCAGACTTTACTTCAGGCCTATTGGAAATCATTGCAAAGATACAGCAACATTTCCCATTCACCTTTGTTTGGATGGAAAGTTGAAACGACCACTTGGAAGCTCTGTTGGGAATCCTATAAATAGAAATACTGTAAGTGCATTCCTTTGCAGCACGTATTTACTTTTTCGTAGTTCTTATACTCACAAGCCCCAGATGTCAATTGCTGATATCAGTCTCCCGTCCGAGAAATGGCAGCGCTTTTGGGGATATGAAATAAAAACTAAAAGGTCAGACATAATCTTAGTCAGATAGGCTGAACAAATACTTAACACACCGACTGAATAGCTCAGCGGTTATTCACTCAAGTTCCGGCTGAAACCGCTCCAGTGATCGTGAGACTTTGCTGAAGTGCTGGCAGCAATTCAGTTTCACCCAGAGATGCAGTTTCAGGCCTGGGAGCTTCTTTCTCTTCAGCAATACCTTGAACCAGCAGTGACACATCCTCCCTGACCCTGCACTAACTCTGCTAACAGTCACATGTTTTAGCTCAGCGTGATGACAGGAAGGGAGCGCAAACAAGATGGATGGCAGTCAAAGTAAGTTCAGTATTACAACCCAGAATTCAGTCTTCAGTGGAAAGGGAGTCTCCTTTGTCTTTAAATGTTGGATTCATACAAGTGATGTTCTTTTACACAGTGAACATACATTTATTTTAAGTTTATTTACCCCACAAAAAAAATAAAAGGAAAATAAAAATGAAGACAACTTCAATTCAACTGATAGTATCATTGAATTATTACACACATGAATTTGGTCATAGTAATGATGGAGCGGAACTTAAAAGAGAGCGTGGATGTTGTCCACTGGGGCGATAATTCATGTTACAGCCTTTAGCTAGCACGCGCGAAAATTGAGTAAGCTAGCTAGCGCTAAAGTGAGTCCTCAGTTGTTGTTGTTTTTGTCCGATGGCGTAACCTGGTTTTAGGGAAACCGGAGGGAGGAATAAGCTGCAGCCAAAAGAAAGTGCAACAAGTGAACACATGTAAACACATATTTTACACTCAATGACATTTCTATACCAAATATATTGTTGTGCTGTGTGTTACTTCACGCTGGGAAGCTGCCGCCCTGAGGCCTAAATGAGGACATCGCTGGAGGATACCTTCACCCGCAGGTGCACTAATGACCTGAAGGAGAGTTATCCGGTTTATTATTATAGTTTTATTTTCCCCCCCACTGACACTCTCATGCTGCTTTGCTGTTGGTGTATTAGCGCATCACACACTATTATTTTTGCTATGCTTTGTCGCTGTCTCATTTGCTGGGAAGTGTCGGTGCTCGGTTTCATGTTGTTGCTACTAATTGCTGGTTTCGATGCCACTGAAGGCACCGACAATCTATCAACCACTTCTCAAAACGATGGAGCCTTTTACAACACTCAAATTTAAGCACATTATGTATCCAATGGATAAAAAAAGCATCATTATTAAGCTATCCAAAAATATTTGCAAAGAAAGATCAAGAACATAAGTAAATAAATGTGTTTTTAGCACCTGCTAATATTGTGGCAGCAATGATGGGGAAACAAAAATACCCAGCATAAAATAACACCAAAGGCAGCTGATATGAAGACAGAGGAGCGGTGGCATTTTGAAGCATTTAAGGATGATCTGTAAATGCCTCACGTCTGTTCTCACACAGAACAGTATCCCCATTACACTCAAAAGACAACATAGACGTCTAGAAGAAGCTAATTAACAAATCTGTAGAGTTTTGCATTTGATCCCTGCTTTTAATTTCTACTCTGCACTGGGAATCATGCCCCTTTCAATTCTCAGAGTGAATATAATGTTTAAAATGCAGTTTTCTCCAGGAGCTGACCAGGGTTAATAAAATGTCACAGTCCTTTGAATGGATGAGATTAAAAATGTAAAAGCATGGTCACAGTTGGATACAAGAGATATAACTAGTGCGCTCTACATCTCGGATACTTATTGCAGTTAATGGGTATGTGCGGCTAATTCAAAGGAGCAGCAAAGCATTTTTTGATGCCTAATTTTAGTTGAGCATGATCATCATCAAAGCCATTCTGATGCGTGAAACAAAAACAGGAGGCCTATTGTAGAAAAGGGACTTTTATACGAAAATCAAAGCGTCTTTTGGTGTCAAACTGTCACAGAACAGCGCTGATTAAGGCGTTACAAAAACAACCTGCACTCTCAGACTTAAGATGTGGGTGCCGGTGCTGTTGTCACATGCAATGACAGTTGGGATCTGGAGTACGCCATCATGAAAAGGATATTGCTGTTCACCTGACATGGGAAATCTATTCACTTAATAACTGATATGATTAGATTTCCTCAAAGAAGACGCATTCAATCAGGACTTGCCTTTTCTAGGAAATAAAGGTTCCCACCTCTCTTAAACAATAAAGCAGTTTTCTGTCTCATCAAAAAAGATGGAGCAGCATTTTGCAGGTATTTAACATTCACTAGACAGATGATAAAGGGGGATTTTTCTGGCCTCCTCTATCTTTCTGCAAGAAATGTGATAACACAAAAAGGATGGCAGGCATTTTCCTTTTCTTTTTTCTTCTTTTTTTTCTTAATCCAGTGGAACAAAAGAGCGAAAATTGTGCCTTAGATGCTATTGTTTTTGTGCTGATTGATTTACATAAATGTACACAGAAATATAACATAATTAGCTCACAAGGTCTTTTTTTGTTTCCACCCGCAAATCCATCGCAGTATTCAGGGCACCCCACTCTGTAGGGAGACTATAGCTCTGCATCATTTACCACTTACTGTACCTGCGTTTTAAGACCACTGTAATCAGATATTATAATGGTGCTGCTGTGCAGAGGGCCGAGGAGATTTTTCAAACTGCTGCTGCAGAATTAAGGTGGTAATTATGGAGACAAATCACTTGAGCTTATCCACAACTGTTGGAAAAGTTTAAAACCAATTTGTGAACACATTAAAGGAGTTTCAGTCCACACGGTGCATGTTGATACCTCAGCCAGATGAGATGCGGTTGGAGGATATTGTTTTATTTTAGAACATTGTAGATATTGACCAATACAATAGCATAGTTGTTTTTCTGATGGTTGTATGACTTGTCTTATCGTTCTATCAATACAGTAATTGCTAGGGATGCACCGACTGACTTTTTTCTGGTATACAGGATTCTTCGGTGTCACGTCTGGCCCTGGTCCACGATAGACAGACAAACATTTTGGTTTCAGCACACACAAAAGAAAACAATGAACTGCGTCACTCCCACAACACCGTCTATGCTGTCCATAGTTGCGTCCAGCCCTCTGCGGTTCCTGTGTGTCACAGAACCTCTTGTTTTCCTTTCGCCGATCGTGTTAGAGAGCATCCACACGGCCCGCCGCGGCCCGTAGTCTTATGCCGCGTCCCTTCAGAACAAGAGCCCTGAGATTGAAGCACTACATCATTCCCGTTGGCACCGTGAGCAGTAACACGGCAAGAAAACAGGTTTTTGAACCCTCCCTTTCCGAATGTTTTGGTTAAATCTCAAGCAATTTCACGGTGGATTTGCTGTAAAAACACAAGGGTTAATCAGAGAGGCAGGTTAGTGTAAACCTCTGTGCTCAAGGATACTCACAAGGCTGTGCAGGCATCCCCTTGAAACAGCATTAGCCTAAATTATACTACTCAATCATTACTTATGGCTCCCTTGCACTGTGTCAGCTTGTGAATCTGCAGAGACTGTCCATTCTGCCTACATCCTTTCCTTGTTTTCTCCCCATCAAGGACGGAGTGTTTTCATCCCAAATCCTTTGTCTCTTTGTTTGATTGTTTGCACCATATCTACAAAAAAAATGTATATTCAGATTCCAGTAACATTTTGTGAATTTTCTTTTATTGAAATTCCTTTTGTTAGTCCTGCAGCCTTGAACAAGCTGGCTTTGAGAGATTTTTGTACTTATTATTTCTGAATGTCCAGGACATTCAGTAGGAGTGTGAGCTTGCAACACTTGTTACCAATCCCCTTGCTTGTGAAAGCACAAGTCATTGTAACAGCCAGTCCCAGGAAGTAGACCGAACAATCATTTGGCTGAGGTGCTTTTTACCTCTCACCAAATCAATTCTTGCAAAGGCAAAGTCAACGATATGAAACAAGCTGAATATTTAATAGGGATAATAAGTCCATCACTGTATTTTTTGTAAATCTTTGCGGCTCCTAACCTTTTTCCCATTTGTGTGACTCACCCTTTTTATGGAAGTCAAGGGAAATGTGAAGAACAATAACAGACGATACACAGTATACTTAACCCAAGACACAGAATGATGGTACCATAAGCTAGAGAATTTCACTGAATATCTATGGTTTGGTGCCATTTTGCATTTCAGGTCATGTTTGGTAGGTGTGGAGCACAAATGTACCAAAGTACAGAACTCCAATTATGGTCGTATAGCATCTGAGGGTTAGTACAATTTAATGAATGACACTAAAAACTGGATTCTGCATTTTGGAGCGTAACTGTCTGTGAAAAATGCTAACAAAACCCAGTGGTAGACTGGGTACGTCGTCAAGCAAGCTGTTTAACAACACAACATGGCAGCACATAATACCTGCAGTATGTTTACCTTGAAGCAATTGTGAAAACACATGGGATTTGTTTATGACAACACACCTCCAATTTGTATAATGTAGTATTGCGACTTTTACTTGAGTAAAGATCTGAATACTTCTTTCACCGCTGCAGTTCTGTCCAGGGAGGCGTGTGGTCAAAGATCTTCCACATCAGAAGGATAGGCATTCCCAAGGTCCTTACTAAATGCATTACGCTAAAACCTCCAGATGCAATTTCCTTTGACTTAATGCTCGATGAAATGACCTCTTCAATAAACTGTAGTCTTGTAAATGTGAAATCAAATACAAAGAAAAGAGCTCATTGAATCTGTGCAGACAGCAGCTTTGTATGGTTAACAGAAAAGGTTATTGTTGCAATTCACAAAATGAAACACTTCCTCAGACGCTGGCTTAAATGACAATGTGACGAGTTGGGAGTAAACTAGATGAAACAGCTGCATCTGGTATTGTGAAATGCATCCCGGTCCTCGTAGAGCTGTGTTGGTATGTTTGCTCTTCCAGCTGTAGTGTTGTGGATCTTGGCTCTGCGCTGCACACTCGTGGTCCAAGCTGACGACAGAGCTTTCATATGGAGCGCTCTCGCCATCAGCCAACACCTCACTGAGATTCAAATGTGGCGAAATGCAGTTAGCGTTTTCATGGGGATTTAGATGGAGTCGGGGTGGGGGGGGGGGCTCCCTATTCATTTATTCTGTCACCACCGAGCCGCTCGGCTGTATGACTGAATTGATGCACTGTGACAGTCTTAAGCAATTTTGTATCTATTTTTCTCCATCGTATAGAGAACAGCTGATACAGTGCAGAAAAGTCGTGGATTTTCCCAACTGAAACCCAAGCGAACTTTATAAAGCTCATAACACCATCTGAGCCTGCGTATTGAGTTTTGTTCCTCTGTGACCCGTAGATCAACGTAATGGACTATCGGAGGCTGTACTCTCCAAACTAAAGAGGTTTGAGCTACTGAGCAGTTTAATGGTTTTGGGAAGGTTCTTAATTATCGCACAGTTTCCCCTGAGTGATTCCTCTCTTATGGAGGAGCAAGGCAGTTCTACATTTTCACCTGATCAATACAATGAGGATGTTTAATAAGAGGTACATGAACAGGCTTCAACGAATCAATTAAGACTCAGTTATTCAGCCTGGCAGCGATGCCATTACATTAACCTAATATGACAGAAAGAAGGACCTAGCAACACACAGTCGCGTTATAAAAAAACATTTGCTGTGATGTTATTGTGATGACTTCTTCAATACAATTATACAATACTTATCTTTGCACATTACCAACTGACGCGGTGCAACCGGCAACGTTTCCTTGACCTCAGCGTCGGCGGGCCCAGCAGACTGCTCTCCGAGGTCCGCTCTTGTTCTCCCCGCTGTGAGCATCTCGCATGAATGCTCTGTTAATGGTCCGATGACTTTTTGTTCCAACAAGTTCTGCGGGTCAGGCGTGCCATCCATTTGACTTTGGTCTGAGCCGGTATCGATCCCTCCTAAGCGGAGCTTCTTTTTCTCCCTGAGCGAGGATTTCTGTCGCAGCGAGGGGAAAAAAAAAGTCCTCCTCTCCCCCCTTATCTGGGGCCGCACTCGCCACGCGTCCAGACAAGCTGTAAACATTGATACGGTACAGCAGAGCGGTGTTAAGCTGATGCATTGCAAGTCCATTTTTCTTTCACAGCGCTGTGTACCACTACAGTGGAAAAAACACAACATGGACTATATTCACCGGTGAATTATTGAAGAGTACTGCGTTTGAATCGAATAGCCGTAAGGTTTATAGAATCTGATATGTACTTGGTGGAAATGCACTTCATATAGAATAATTAGCTTTTGAGGATAGCATATATATTTACACAGCTACATGTGCTATTTCTTTTTATTTGATATGCTGAGATAGAATGATGAAATGACCCATTGATCAATATAGGAACGTGCCCAATTGCTTCACATAAAGAGACATTGCTTCCCTCACTAGTCATCCACGGAATACTAGTTGCTTAAACTTATTATTATTGTATTGATGCACACATTTAAAATGACAGTGTTTAGCCTAAGAGAAAAATGTGTGCTCAATCCAGTTTTCTGTTTGCTTTCTTACTTTCAGACGAGTCGACTATAGTCGAGAGAATATATTTCAAACCAATGTGCTCAATGCTATTGATCACATATAATATAGAAGGAGGTCAAGGCCGGCCTTTGATGACTTCAATTGGTTTAAGATGCTCAAACAACCCACAATGCTTTGTAAATAGTAGAAGGCTTTCCCAGACCCTTTTTATCAGCAGGCATCTAAAATATGAAAATATAACGCTGGTATACTGCTGCCATGTTTCAAAGGGATCGGGCATGCACTCGAGTGTCACAAGGTCGCTGAGAAAACAGGAAGGTGTGAATATTTCTTCAGTAAAGACTGTTTGGGAACTCAACAATGAGAGGTATGCTTTTCTGGAGTCTACAAGCAGGTGATTGTTCCGTGATCAGCTGCTCCAGCTCTTTGAAACTGCACTCTGAGCAAACATTGACGTCCAGCATGCCGGGCTGTGACGTAGCCCTGTAACCGTTCCATGATTGTTATGGACTCCATGTTTTGAGGCCTCTTTTGAACGCCCAGTCCCGTCTCACACTTGAGGCGCACGTTTCTTTTTTTTTCAAAACAGACTGAATAATTTAGTTTTTAAGTGGAGTTGCCCTGAAAGCAAAGAGTGAGCTCGTCTGTAGTGCAGTGAAGTGCCCTCTGCGTGGCTGCGTTAGAGCCTCTCTCTGACAACTCGGCCTAGTGTGCTTGAAAGTCATTTTGCAAGAGTTTCATCAGTCATGCATAATCTTTCTTTGATGCACATGGCCGGCGACGGTGGGTAATGTTAGCTTGCTTTTTAATGTGAGTGACAAGGTTTTCCTGAGCCTACCGATACCTCAGATAGCCTTCTGGCATTTAAATTGTTTCACGCCGTACATTGTCTTCCAGTTTGTCTTTTTTTTTTATTTGAACAAATTTCTTTTCATCTTATGTGATCGGTCCGATGCAATTTAACATAGTTCCGAGACAGTGCTGTACAGGGTGTTTAAAGCTATTGCTAATTACAATATAATTTAAATATGCACAACCACAATACACTGCAAATATATATTTGCTGTACAATGTTCTATAAATGTATACATCTAGGGTCATCTTTTAGCCAGCACTTGGCCTAAAGGACTTTATACCTGGAGTTAATTAGATTTCAGTTGGTTTCAGATGGAGTTGACAGCTCTTGATTGAGAAAGCAGACTGTCCAAATGTAGTTCTACGATGTGGTATTCCACAATTGCATTCACCACGCTCCTAGTTACTCAATACATAATTGGATCATATTTTTCACAGTGGGTAGGGATGCACCGACCCGACTCAGCCCCGAGAGTGATAACTGGGTTTTGGGTATCGGCCGATACAGAGTGTTTAATTAATGAGCTGTGAGCCTCACTGTGTGGAAGTGACTGGGATCATTCTTGTTTGTGTACGGCAACATCTGGCTTGCTTTCCTAACTTTGTAAACCAAGATGTAACAAATATATGCATTGCTAAATTAACTGAACTGTTATTTCTTAAAATAACGGTATCCAATACCCATTGCCACGATACCCAGCCCGTCTGTTTGAGTCCGCATCGATGCGATATCCGTGTCGGCATCGGTGCGTCTCAGCGTGGGAGGGCTGCAGAAGACTTTACACGCACATGCCGCATGACTTGAATCCTTTTCTTCGGCCCTTGAATGTGATTGATATGTAAACTTCAAGCACGGCGGTATGCTAAGCAGGAACTTCAAGCCGTCTCAGTGGCACGGGGATAGAAAGCCATATTGCGGTCACCGGGCTCGGAGGTGAGCTAGTTGAGACGCTCGTCTCACTCAATGACTTTGAGAAGTTTCTCCAAGGCCTCCAGTCACGCTCTGCACTGAGCTGGATGTGAGCGATTCGAGGCAGACCGAGATATCATCCATCAGCCACCTCACCTGGGCCTAATGGCTTGCCACGGACAGACATGTTTGACTGCGTGTTTGATGTGTGCATACCACAGACCCACCTACTCTTTTCATGGCAGAATATCAGCAGGCAGCACAGTGTCAGGGCTCACAAATGGATTTCCTAATCCACTTGTTTGCTGCAAGTTCTTTCAACCCCCAGTTTTGAAGAGCAAGCCAAAAATGTACTTAAACACGAGCATTCTCTTTCCACTCCGGTCTGTCTCACCCCGCAGCTGTCATTGTGGGCTCAAAACATTTCTGTGGCGGAGAGAAAAAGACGCGGGCAGGAGAGGCGAAGGACATCAGGAAAGCTCAAATAATGAGATGTCAAGCGGGGCAGACCATAATTGTTAATTACATTTATTCCAGTGCTTTTGGAATGCCGCCATGATGCTTTCAGGAATATAAAGTGGTGTCCTCAACATGTTCCAGGTTCAGCCTTTTAAATGGGTCTGAGCGATCAGTCCTGAAATCCAATAAGCAGTGCCCTCGTCCAATCTGCAGACATGGCCATATAAGGAGTAAAGACAGACAGTTTAAAAGCCAGATAAAGTCTCGACAGCACTGAGCTAAGTTAAAATACCGGCTTTGTGAGAATGTTCGGCGACCTGCCGATGTGTTATTAGTCCACCGTTACACACACAAAAATGTTTCTCCATTAGAGAGGAGTTCAGGCTGCATGGGTCAGCAGGACAGGGCTTAATAGTTTGACATGGTGGACATCAAACTGTTTTACGTCAACTGGAACTCACTCCCGGGGTGTTTGCTTTGACCGTGGGCCGTGTTTGCTTGTTCTTCTCTCTAATTGACAGATAAATGACCTTTCCCCAACTTTTTACCTCCGCTTGAACCAGTGTGGGCTGTTTCCCTGAGGCAACGGCGGTCACTTTTCACGACGTCTGGAGGCAATTAAAAATGTGCCGGACAAGACGGGTTGGGGGAGTCTGAGGTTGACGAGTGGTCCCATCGTTGTCGGAGCTCTGCGATTCTGTAAAGTCTGCTCTCTCGCCTCCTATCCAAATAACGCCATAGTGTTTCTTGTCAGAGCTCGCTCAGCAAACCTGCCAACCCGATGCCTTAATTGAATTCTGAAGAGAAACTGTCAATAATTCTACTTTTCTGTCACTCCAACTTCATTGCAGACGTCGAATATTGCTCTGTTAGGTCTCTAAATCTCTTGATTTTACTCACATGCACAAGCAAATCCTACGGAAAGACAAATACCTTCGTTTACTCGCCACCTCCAAACCATCTGCTGTCAGACATCGGTAATTAGTTTTATGGTGTTCTTGGCCGCCAGAGTATGGCTCCACGATAATTACCCTTTTATTGTTTGGTATTCTATTGTTAATGCTGTTGTGGTTTCGTGGTTCGTCCTAATTAAAAGTTTGGAGCTTTGCGGAATTAACACAGGCTGACCTTTTCTCTTTTTTCTCCTAAATTGCTTATCGTGCAAAGCTAACATTAAAGGCTATTACGGCTATGAATGAGTGAGGAGCAGATACGGTGTGGGACGGGTAAGTCTCTCAGTAATGGAATAGACTAAATCCTTCTGTTACCACAAGCTGTAATGACTACGAGGTTCAGAGGTTGCTGCCACTTTTCATCTCTATTATTGCTATTTCTCTCCAACAGTCTTGTCTTACAACCCAACTTGTGTCTTCCCTCTTCAGCGCTCTGTCGTCCCCTGGGTTTAGCGCTGGTCAATATTCTGCCTGCATCTCGCACCGTGCTGGTTGTTTTAATGGCTTTTAAGTTGAGCGGTAGTCAGGGCCGGCTTTCTCTGGCCTCAAATGTGTTGTCTGAAAGGTCTCTGATGGCGAGCCATTGTCATCGTTCCGGCCAAATCCACTTACACACAAACCAATAAGCTCTCACATTCAACAGCGCACATTAACCTGAAGTAAAAGCTCTCTAGATTAAATGGAGGACTTGACCGAGAGAGGAAAACACGGAGTCCACTTGGTATCGACAGACACGACCCACCTCAATCCTTTGTTCTTACAATTCTTTATAGAAAACAGGTTAAATCAACCAAATTGATATACTTTTTGAAGTAAAGAAAGAAAATGTTGATTGTTGTCAATTGTTATGATGTCAATACACGTCCTTTGGGCTGTAAAGAGTTGTTGCTCGAAGTGCATGGCGGGGGCACCATCCCAAAAATAATTTAAACTGCCCTGAAATCTGTAAACCAATCAAAAACTCTAAATATTATCTTTTTACTTTGTTAAATGAATTCATAAAACACCCAGTGCTTAGAGTTAGTGTGAACAGGTCATATTGCCATCTCGTATATCTAATTAGGTAGTTATGAAAACAGCTCCTTCAAACAACTGTATTTATTCAAGTTTCTCACCAAAACCATTTTATGAGATTACGTCATGATTACGTAATAATGTACCTTCACCCAAAATAAGCAGCTCCAGGGGGACGATGGATGCTAGTTAGTGAGGCCGAGGCAGACACCAGCTCGCTGTTTTGGCTCATTTCCTGCAACAACTTAAAGCATTGATGATGATTACATACAGTATATCAGTATATATTTCCCTTTCAACAATACTTTGATTTTCCAATGTTTTTCTTTGATTATAAAATCATAAACTCCAGAGAAATGTTATTCCCATTCAGCTTTCAGCCTTTCTTTCTTGCCATCGGCAGTATGCTGTGAAGCAGTGAGGGGTGTGTGTGGCGCAGTCTGACTGATTACTAGATCTCAAAATGCCTGTTTAACCAGAATTTTGGGAAAGCAATAAAAACTGGCTTAGACTCTTGCTATTGCTCTGTTCTGAAAACTTTCATTACGTCTGCATGGGTGGAAAAAAGCACCATTTTCTGGAGTAAAAATGACAGTCTCATGTTCGAGTGGCACACGGGAAATATTGAAGCTGTATTTTCCCTCCGATATAACAAGTGGTCATTTCTGCCCATTACTTTAAAAGTCAACGTCAATATTTCCATATGAATTGGTTGAGATGGATGTTTTTAATAGCTTATATATTAAAAGAAGCACCGCACAGGGAAAGTGGCAAGACATATCTTTATACCAATTTATGATTGATGATGACATATACAAACCTCTTTGGCTGTCAGTGCAGTCGCCAGGAAATATGTGGGCGTTGTACATTTCTGAAAAAGAAATGACAACTTTCTTTTGTTTGTTTTTCATTTAGTCAGAGCAAGTGTGTATATGTATGTTGAGCGGGCGTTGTTGACAGTTTGGATTAATAACAAATATTAAGTGACAAAGTTCTCCAAAGGCGTGTGGGAGGCTGTGGATGAGGTAAATGGGTCAGACCAACCATGACGTCTTTTTTGTTGCCTGAACCGAACCAACGATAACCACGTGGCAGTGTGCTTTCTGCAAGCGCTATGCGAGGCTGTTATGGAACACATTTTTGATTCAGAAATGTCGACATTGGACGTATCCTGTTTGCAGAAACGTACAATGGCTTTTTGGGGGGGGAGACGTCGACTGGGTTTAGAATTGCCCCCAATTATCATAATGAAATGCTACCACAGTACATACAGTGAATATAATTAAATGATAACTGGGTCATTATCTGAGAAATTAAATACCTACTGTGAATCCTATCTGACCCCGTGCGAATATTATAAGACAGTGTTGCTAAAGGTCGCTTTTAAATTAGGATTGGTTTCTTCTCTCTCTGCAAAAAAGTACTGGATCATGGTCATTTCATTTTCCCACATCTGACTTTTCCCTAATAACCCAAGTTTAGCTTTCCTTTTACATTACACCCCATTTGTGAGCCGAAATGTCACAGTATTACATATTTACTTTGGCTAATGGCCTGTGCCGACAAGAGAGCTATCTCTTTATTTAACACGTGGAGAGTAATGATTTGCACTCAGAGGGGCTCCGGTGAGGGCCGGACATCTCCGCCTGTGTCCTTTAACAGGGTCCGTCTCCAGTGATTAGGGATTGTTGACAGCGGAGGTTGTAGTACCAGAAGCAGTGCTCCGATTCTTTTTCCCAATCTATGCTGGCTACAAACTAATAGGCTGCACTCACATTCACATATAAACACACACACACACACGCACACACACACACACACACTCACACTTTTGCTCATTATGTCAAACATCAGATGGTGAACCAAAACATTGTCAACTCGTGGGGGAGAGCTTGGCTGCCGTTCCTCCCACGACTTTTGGAAACCTCCGGGTCTCAGGGCCACACTGGCAGTCTTTTCTGTCTAAATTAATCAACAGGGTCCTTTCTTCTTCGGGCCTTGAGCAAATTGTAAAGGGATGAGTCCGCCAATGAGAAAAAGGGGCCGGTTCTCTTTATTGTGTTGCGGCCCTGACTGTGACAGCTCCCCCCACCCTCCTTATAGAGATCAAACCCAGGTTCACTCAGGTCTTATAATATTTGGCCGCGGGAGGTAGTAATTGACCTACGCCTTTGACCTGTGCACAATCCCGTGTACAACCCTAATGTAGCAGGCAGCGTGTAGTGAATAGCTCTATTCCTCTTGGTGCTGAAGGCTAAATTAATTTGTATGAAAGTCAAGGATAACTAATGGGACGCCTGCACAAATAACGCAATTAAATTCTCCAGTAATTCAAACACACAAGGCATATTTAATTAGATACTCCTGCCAAGCGCATGCTTGTCCTCATATGCGAAAGGCGACCTAATGTCAAACTATTGCACAGTGTTAGCCATTATGCAACCCACCATGAAAGACAATCAAAACCATAGCCTCGGAAATTCTACAGCGTAGCCTTATTTTTCAAAATAGTTTATTCATCTGATATCGCCAATTCATTGCAAAGAGTTAATTGCAGGCTGAACTGCTGATGACCTCTGCTGCTCTGCTGCTGCCGTGCGGAGACCCTGAGAGTGGAATAGATGCACGAGGAAGAAAGGATGCGCCCCGAGGACTACGCCGGGCTCTCTCGTGGCAACTAAAGCTGGCGTGGGATTTTTGAAGATAGCCCAACATAAAGAAAACGCTTGCAAAAATACCTGTGGAGGTTGTGTCCCATCGTATCAGCGTGGAAGAGAAGTTAAGGCCACCAAGCCTCACTCTTCAAAGGCATTCCGAGCGGTGGAAATGTGACCCAGCTTTGTCACTATCCATCATACATGGCCATTAACCCGTGACACATGGCAACCATCTACCGATCCTCCATTGCCATAAATCACTGTGAAACAATACAATCTCCACACCTTGAAATGCGACGCCATGAAATCGGAGGAGGCCGCCACATCGCCCTGAGAAGGTAGCCAAGGGGCGTCGGCTCGTCCCGTGTGACGGTTTTTGCACCGCCAGCTCCGTTGCATGAACACATGTTGCATGCTATGGGTTTGTGCCAGCTAGCTCTGGCCTTAATTGGCTATGATTATAACTAATGGCTATAATGACATGTATTTTCTCCCCAGCAGGACATTGCAATTAGGATCAAGCAAATTCAGTATATCCTCAGGCAGTCCACAAACAATCCACAATCTCGCTCTCTCTTTCTCTCTCTCTCTCTTTTAGCCAAGCCAGTGCATGTGTACAGATCGAGTATGTTAAGTTCTAATAGATTAGTGAGCTTGAAATTGCCTGTGTAATAAAGGATTGTTTAAGTGTACATTACAATGCATAAGAAGAATATGATAAATAATGAAGGGCATTATGAAGGATATGTAATTGTATGTATTAAGGAAGTCACTGTATGTCATATTGTTTAATGTTTAGGTGTGAATGGGTTTTTATATAATGATTCTATAGGAGTTAGGAATGTGGGACTGTTTCTTGAAGAAGAAGTGGTTCCTTCATGTGTTGCTGGGGGAAGGCGGAGTGAGACACAGACATTTGGGACCGGAAGGAGGCGCAAGGATACGTTGAAGATGGACTATTCCTTTGTCCCTGGAGGATGAAGAGCCTCCGCCTTCTCCGAAAGCAAATGGACCTATGGACAATCGAGATGTTAAGAATAACTAACCAATGAGAGGGCCTTAAGCTCCGTGACTGAAAAGTATTTAAACTAATAACGCGGGATGTAAAGGTCTCTTCTCCTGGACGTAAAGGCGACAGCTAACTGTTTACAGTCTGTGAATTTGCAGAAAGGAGGAAGGCCTCGATTCGAGTAATGTATAACTGTTTTGTCATCATCTTTTATTAAATCTTTTAATTACATAAATTTGAATATCTGAGCATTTCTCCCACGGACTGGCCGGGATAACGAGCAGAATCTTTCAAGTAACCGTGTCTTTTAAACAATTTAATCATAAACATGGTGGTTGTATAGATATTAATGGGAAGGACATGTGAAAAACAGATGGGGTCTGTGTTTGATCAACTTAAATAAAGTTTAATAATAAAGTTAAACAATAAAGTTGATGCAACAACACTGTCCCTATGTGTTTGTGCCATCTCGTGCCTGCCAAAGATAAACAATGCTTTCTTCCAGTTCTTGCAACCACTACTGACCAAAGCATCATGTTTGATGTTTTTGCCAAAAAATCTACATGCAAAGCAGAAAGCTGCATTATGGTTGACTGAATATTCCAACCAACTGTGCTTCTCAAACCAGCTGTGGTGAAATGACCTGTTCTGAGCACCAAAGCTGTCCTGTGGGTAGCTCTTCAGCTTAACCTGTCTGGGCCCTGTGTCTTTTTCACCTAAATCATTAGTTGTTGATGCAGCTGCTTGGTCTGTCTGTTCCTGTCTCTGACTTGAACAGCTTCCCCTTTCTGCCTCAGCCACTCCTTCTGCATGAACCTTTAAGAAAAGTTCAAACATTGAAACATTAATTGATCGAAATCCTGAAGCCAATTGTATGACATGACAATTTCATGAAATAATCTAGTTTAGGCTATCCCTTGGAGTAGCCTGGGCCTGACAACAAATGCCTATACATTTCTACCACAGTAGAAGAAAATAAAAAAACTCCACTCGTTTCCTTCTAGACCTGTAGACCACTAACCTCCATCACACCGGCTGCTTCAGCCCTGTCATTCTCCTGCTTCTCTCTCTCATCTGACTGGGCGGAGCTGTCACCTCTGTTAAAGAATCTTCTTATATCCATCTGGTCAATGAATTGGATGATATACCGGTACAATAGCGTTATGAGGGACACTATGACATTTAGTTTTCACTAGCATTAACTGATTATAAACAACAACATTCTATAGGCACTGACATTATTGTTTTAAAATACTAGAGATATATATTAATGCAAAGAATAGAGAGCTGTCGATAGTTATTTCTTACATTTCAAATTTGCTCGTTCACACTCTTGCTCATTGGAGACATTTTCTAACAAAATAGCTAGCTAGCTAGCTTAGTGTTAACATAGCTCATTACAATATTCCCTTTCATTTGCCTCAAGTAAACCTAAATTTAAGCAGGTAACAATCGTTAACAACTACAGATAGCCACATTCTGTAACTACCTGTACTTACAATGTCACTCCGTGCATCATTTACTATGAGCTAAACTCCTCGGCTGTAATCCTGCTGTCTTGATGAGAGACGTTACTTGGCAGAGTGAGAAAGCCAGCACAGCAGCGATGCAGACTCCCCAAGGTCCTAGTGCCCGGGCTTTTATTGTTAAGTATGATGAGAGGCTATTGGATTGTAATTTGAAGGGGGAGAAAACATACAAACCAGAAACGCACTCACATATGTAGCATGTTAGAGTTATAAATAACACATGTTTGAACAAACATCTGTAAAACAATAGTTTAATTTTAAAAAAATCATTTTTTTTTACAAATTAAAAATCCCAATAATTATTTGGGGGGGCTGAAGAACATTTTAAAACAGGCCTAACGACGCCCCTGGTTTGATGATGGGTCAAGTAGTAATAATAATAATAGTAATAATAAAAAAACACTTTATTTGTATAGCGCCTGCCATTCAAGGGACGAAGCGCAACGTGCTTTTAAATAAAGGAAGATAGATATAGAATAGAAAAATAATAATTCAATGGAGAAAATTGGAGACTTATTTAACCTAAACTCCAAAAGTGTGTCATCGTGTGCACAGATAATATTCGGTAGCTAACTCGACGTTAGGGGACGCCAACACACAGACCCTCCCAGTTTCCAGCTGGAATCAAATTCACCACACGTCTCGTTCTGTACACAGAAAAAAAAACTATTTCCAGCCGTCGTAGAACGTCTTACAGGGTGTCGCCTCACTGCAGCTCTAATGTCTGTTACGGCCAGAAAAGTGCCGCGGAACAATAGTGTGGCGCTGTGGGGTCCTCAGAACACACGCCAGGGTTTGCCTCCAAATCTACCAACCACTGTTCACAATAATGACAATAAAGTTGAGAATATTAAAATCAGTACCCATATTTTTACCATGCACTTGGTACATACTGTAGAATGCAATCAAGTAAAATATTACATTTTGTTGCATGAGTGCAAGTAAGTGCAAAAAAAAAGAGTTTCAGACCCGAATCAGGAAAGTCATAGCTAGTTAAATGTTTCAGTGAAGAGAGTTCTTGGCTTTCTTTTCAAAAACATTTAGCAATTCTTTAAATCCCTCTGAAGTCAGTGTAAACAATTCTAAATCATTTTAATTTGTTATCATCATCTATACATTATTTGCATAAGAACACAATATTCAAATGATTAGGAAATAAACAATTGAGTTTTTATTGTTAAAGAATCTTGGCATTACTAGTTTTATTGATGTATAATAAGCTGCTTAGAGCTACTGTCAGGAAGTTAAACAGGTCATAATCCCCTCTCTCATATATGTTTCATATTGCCGTGAAAACATCTCGTCAACGTCAATTTGCCTCAGGCCAGTACTCATTTTACCAAAAAGAGCATGAACACATCATTCCGCGGCTGAGTGGAGCTTCCGTGCGTTAGCGGGTCGCTCCGGTGGTGCTAACGAGTTTTGCTGTTCACAAAGTAGCGTCATCAGGGATCAGAGAGTAGAAAGCATCAACGCTGTTCCCCATATCCCATATTTGATTAAATATCGATCCTCCCACACTGCGTGCTAATCTCTGACCCGCCAAGCAGAGCAGAGAGGAGAGGGCTGTGCTGCATTTACATCACAAGACGAGAAGCATTTCTTTTATGACCGTCCCCTTGTTTTCATAATCGTGGGAAGCCTACAATCGTGACTGAAATTTAAACCCAATGAATTGCACAACCATGACTTTTCGGCGCGTTAACTGACCTTTAATTTGAGACAAAATAGTCCTATTGAATGTTTCTGATAAAACAGTAATATGCCTCAACCAACACTAATGTCCCCTTTTCTGCTTAAATCCATCCTTTGTGAAAAATCTGTATTTTACTTACTTACTATTGTTGGCCGATATGGTGTTGAATATGTTTCCAATGTTTTTCCCACCCTGCACATCACTATGGAGGTAGATTTGCATATTTATTACAAAAACATTACAAAAAATGAGTTTTGAGTGCAAATGTCTTGTTTGTAAGTAAATTATTTGATAGTTTTGCTTATGAAACTATCATTTTTGCCTGCAAATCAAAAGTCTTTGCTCTCAAAAAAGAACCTGCACGCTCAAATGATTTACTTACAGACAATAAATGTGCTCTCAACACAGTTCTAGCTTCACACGTCAGCCGTATGAGGAGCGTGTGCGTGCGCGCTGCTGCCTCAGTGCTGATCGCAGGCGACTGCATTATTCATCAACGAGCTCGCCTCTGGTAACGCTCTCCGCCCGCAGCTTTTCAGTTGTTGTTTTTTCCCCACTAAAACCCTCGATCATTTAAAATCACATCTGGCCGCTCATACCCCCGTACGTCGCCATGGGCCAGCTGCACCGCGTGTCTGATTCCGACTGGGTTTAATTTCAATCAATTTGTGCTTTTTGGGTCAGTAGTTGAAAAAAAAACGCTATATTTATTTCAGGGTCGACGCGCTTTAATATTAAAAGTCTTCGGGTCTCATCCCTATATGCTTCTGGCAGCTTCTAAAGTCCTACAGTATGTGCATTTTATGCTCTGGAGAAATGGATTTCTTATTCCAGCTGTATCTCTTTCCCACTTCAGACTTTTGGGCAAATTGCACACACACACACACACACACACACACATTGTGCTCAAATCAAGACACGTCTCCATGGAAACTGGAGTCGAATAAAGAGATTGCCTTAATCACTTGATAAGTAGTACAAACTCTGCTCTCGTCTGGCCGAAGACATTCACTTTCTGATATTATTTCATTTCTCTGTGCGTGTGAAATACGTGAAGCCATTTCATTCTATTAGCCAGAGTTATACACGGCGACATCTGGGACCGCGCTCCAATATGTTGTACGAGAGGTTAATTAAAAACCTAATGGTCAAGTCTGTGTTTCTAATAGAGCCAGAATGAGCTCGTGATTCATTCAGATTGATGAGATATTAAACCACTGGCCTTGTGGAACTCGGAGACGACGATGTGGAACAATTATCCCTGTGATGGGACATTGATGGAAATCTAAGAAAGCAACAAGAGCTTGTTGAGTCTTGTACTCTTGCTCACCACTAATCCATGAGGACGCTGCAGAGGACGATCCACGACTTGAAAATATTCCTTTAAATTTGAAATAATAATTGCTAAATGCTCGGGCGTTGACCTCCAGATAGGATCTTATGATGCAATTTTGGATTGTTTGGAAATTGGCGCATTGGCAAAACACTGAAACGTGTACGGTGAGATGTACAAAGTACTCGTATTGATAAAAGAACTGAGATCCATAGTCCTAATCATAAAATGGTGTCTCTATTTGGATATTAATATTTTATGTATGTACATCTCTGTAAACCTTAAAAGTAAACCACGAAATGTTTGAAACACAGACCTATTTGCACAGTGGTGTATTCACATGCTGATAGTTTTTATATTTTGTTACGTTTTATTTACCATTTGGCTGGTAATTCTAGTACTCAATCTATTTGATATTTAGAGGGGATACTGGTGATCACTGGTCTGTAAATCTGATTTCCCAAATTCATCGTCCACTGTCATTATCCCGATGCTCATATATATTATTCGATATATATTTATATTGTATGTTAATGTTGATGCTTAGTTTCTGTGTTCTACTCTGTTGTCTTTAATTAATGTCTTTTTTATATGTATCTTGTTCATCATATGTACGACGGAGTCAAATTCCATGTATGATGTACACACACACGGCCACTAAAGCTGATTCTGATGTTGCGATCACTTGTTTTTTAATTTATTTTAGTTATGACTGCTCTAACGAGATGGACCAGAAAACATTGTCTCTCGCTGACGTTGTCTTTCCACGATGCTTTGTGAACAGCTTTAAACTTTCCCGCTAACCTTCTTAGAAAACGTCATAGTTTCTACGAACTTTATCAGAATTCCAGCGACTCTTTCTTCTCTGAATCTCTGTGAATTCGTCCCCTGCAGTTTAATGAATACGTGCCTCCGTATGTGTGCGGCACAAAAGCATGAAAGCTTTAGCTGAAAATGAAAGCAACGCCGTTCCTATTATAGCATACTCTTAAGTTATCTGTCTCCTGCACAAGAATGTGGATGTTTCCTTTGAGAGGATAAAAGGATCCGCGAGCTGTTGCTTGTTCTGGTGCTACACGGTTATAATTAGGCCTGAACACTGAGAGGAAAACGTGTGATTCCGGTGTTTCAGGCAAACATTGTGATTGCAATGATTAAACTCCAGGCCTGTGTTTGTATCCACTTGACAACATATCAAAAATATCAGACGAATTGATGCATCTTGTACAGTTATGATATTGCTCCTCGGACAGCGCTCTGCATTGGTACGTTTACAAATGCAGACTATTCCAAGGCACCACTTGTGGGAGTCTTGTGAGGAGGTGACATAAGTGTGTGATTTACTGCTTCATACCGGTGCTCCAAACACAAGCCATGATTGATTTGCCAGTTTCGGCTTCTCTCTCACTCAAAGAGGTACACAGGCTCTATCTGAGTGGCCCATCTCGTCTCCTGAGGCGGTGCTCTGATGTGGATGAAGTGAAGAATTATCACTGTGGGAAAGATGGGCACCTGCTTACTGTACCTGGATTGTATTGCTTTTATATATTCTGGTGGTATTTATATGCATTAGAAGCAGAAACAAACTGACAGGAATAAAAACAAAAATGTTCATCATCAATTTACAAGCGGTTAATGAGGGGGATGTGAAGACGCAATAAGGTCGCGCGGAGGCTGAGACGAGTCTGCATATGTTTTCACACCTTTATTAATTATTTCCCCTTTGCAACATCTATGTAATAATGTAACAGTGAAAGTACAGTCTTGCGTTATTATATGAATTTTTCAGACAGGCGGTTCTGATGAATCAATGAATGAATGAAACTTTAGAGGCTAATATTACTCCTCAAGTGAATTCTCAGATTAATTTCCCTCTAGGCAAAAGAGAAAAGATCATTTGTTGCATGGGAACACTGTTAAAAACATTTTCACAGTGTGTCACAATGATTAAGACGAGGAGGCTGACGCCCCCTGAGCAGAGGGATTTCTTCTGCTGCTGAGTCACGACGAGCACATCCACAGTCAAATCTTCTTCTTTTTGCTAAAAGCTATTGTTTCCCGAGGTGATCTCAGCCAACGGGACTAAGAACTGCCATCTCAGAACCCGCCTGACGAGGATGTAGCTGTGAGTTGTGGTGAAACGATAAACCGGCGACTCGTGAGACGATCCGGTCGTACACGTCGTCTCTCAAGCCCACTCTCGCATCTAAAGTTGCTCATCGGCCACGTAAAGAGTTGCACAGGAGAGGAAGTCTGGGTTCGGATATCCGCTTGCTACACGGGAACCCCCGGAAATTAAAAATAATTTGTGATTTTGGGCTTTAGTTGCTCGCTTGCCATCTGTCGTTAAAACACGGCATCCCTAATTCAGGATGGAGTCCAGTCGCCAAAGACTTTGCACTATTCAAATAGATGCAATTGTAATAAATGATTGTTAAACTCTAAAACAAGTCTCTCCTGATTGAACTGACGCGTTGGTGTGAGAACCAAAGAGAGAAGATCACCTGAGATCCCTTGCTGGCCCCTGATTGGTTGTTATGCAGCTGTGACCCAGCTGTTGCACCGTGGAACTGGGAAGCAGGGAAGCACCTAGAAATCAGGCAAGATGTATTTCTTTCATAAATACTGGTCGGAGCGGACAAATGTGGTGACAGAACTGGCAATTTCACAGAAATCATAGTCAGAACGGTCATTCCAACAGGAAGTGAAACACATCAGCAGCACTTGAGCCGTGAGCGATGATATCTGCAGATGTTGGAGGAGGAAACACTTGTCAATTTGCTGTATCCTATGAATAACACATTAATATTGGAAATAATTTATGCAAATAAATTAATCCGTCTGTCTTCGTTCAGAGTGTGATGAGCACATCGGGAGGAAAGTTGAGGATCAGATTTTTGGCTGGAAAGCGTCGGATGATACTTTTGTCTCTTAATGTGGTGAATTAATGAGCGTGGATTATAAACCAGTATGTCCTTTTAAACAATGTGCTCTGGGATGGATTACTTTGCTTGTTTGTTGTTGTTTTTTAAGGCATGTAAATGTTAATTTTAATGCTTTTTCAGGATGTCAGCATATTGTGAGTTTAACTGCTAAAATGAAAAAGCCCGGCTTTATACATATTGATGAAGGAAGGTGAATTACTGTTTTCTCATTATGTACAACATCTTGCAAATTTCTCCCAACAGTCTCAGACTAAATTAGATTAAACTTTAAACATCCCTGCCGGGGAATTAAGAACATGTTGCATAATGTGGCCTAAATGCTTAAAGCTTGTAGGTGAATAACAAAACTGTGGAACAATGTACGGAGGGTGTAAATATCTTCTTCACACAGACAAACGATAAACTATATGAGCAACACACCAGGTGACCAACGGACCAAACAGTTTGCCAGTCGACACAAATTCTGAGTAGACTAACCGACCTGGATTTTGAAGTTCAAATGATTGAATCATATTTTAGTCGTGACTTCATTGTGTTTTGATCTGACAGAGGGCATTTCATCCTCACACCATCACCGATACTGTTCACGAAGGTTAATATCGAACTGTCAAGATAACGGCACACTGTTATGTAGTCCTTCTCCCGTCACCCCGCTATTATTGTCCCTTGAAGGGAAAGCTATCTTACAGCAGGCAGCAACGAAACATCAATAACACAACCGCCTCGGCAGTAAAACACAAGGGCCGACGCGGAGAGGCCGGCTGTGGTCACTACAAGAGCAGGGGCAAGACGGGCCTCCGATAACAAGATGAGATATCTATGAGCCGGCCATGCTGTCTTTGAGATAATTTACCTTTTGTTGCCTCTCAGAATCGCCCCTAGAGAGAAAACATATCTTATGTTACTAAAAATATATTCCGCTCCCAGGGGCTTTTTTTCAAGGTCTGCAAAGCATTCTGAAGATTTTAGGCTGCTTTTTGGCTATTTTCATCCGTCTAAAAATATACAGGCAAATGCAGTCAACTGACTGACAAATCTAGCAAAACAACTTGAGACGTCTAGGTCAGCGAGCACAACCTTTTAGATAGCACATGGTGTTTATATATATAAATATATATACGTATGATGCCAATTTTCATTATGTCAATCACCAATGTTTCTGTAATTCCTACTAGATTTTTCTTTAGAGCTTCCTCTGTAAAAGCTATACCGTCATGACATCACTTTTATCCAGAGCACACAGTTCTTGCTACTTTGAAGCAATCCCATGATGCAGTGCTTCCACAGCAGTAGCAAAAAGACACTTAACGTGGGTGGTGTTATGTGTCCATATGGTCGGGTTTTACATTCAGCAAATGTGCCATAAACGGAAGTGATATCATATGGAAGGCATGCTATCGTCTCTTGTCTCCTGCCAGATAGAATAATGGTTATGAAACACAATTAGGAGAACATTTTTAAAGAGATGGAAATTATGCGAGCCTCGAGGCGCACACACACGAGCGGCTTCGATACTCCCCCTGGTTTCTCATATGTTTTCATACCCACCGTGTCAAGATAATTACAATAAGTACATGAAATATTTAAACTCTACCCTGACGTTTGTGCAGTGTGCGCTGTGTGGTCATGGTCAGCAGTCCTTGTAATGAAGAGTGGGACTCATTCTGCATTAGTGTAGAGGTAAGCAGACTCACGCGTCCCCCCGGTTACTTTTATCCACCTGAAATTTTGAAATGCAACGAGGTCCTTTCACCCGAAACGCTTTCCAAATGAAATGTCCTTGGAAGGCGAAATGCATTTCTATGATACATATATGTTTAATTCCAGATCTCTCAATACACCGCCCTGCACAGACCTTTTGCAGAATGCGTCATTCATCAACGAAAGACGAGCCGGCACAAAAAGGACGGACAGAATCTATTGTGGTAACCAGGGATGAGATGGCAAGGTTCAGGAGTAAAATAGGAGACAACACGATAGGTATGAGTTTAACAAAAAGAGTAATTTAATGTCAAAACGTGGGGAAGCGGGGGATGGGATAAATCCAACTTAAAGCTCTTCCCGTCCGGGGTCCGTCGGCTTACTCCGTAGTGGGGCAGAGTCCTCCTTCCTACAAGCAGAGCAGAGCGGTGAGTATTCGTTTTACCTCCCTTCCGATGCGGCTCCTCTCCTGGGGGTTCCGTGTCCTCTTGTCGCCTCCTGTCACACTCTCCCTTCTCCCGGCTTCCCAGCTGCAGATATACCTCCCTAATTGGGGATTGCTGGCAGGTGCGTCCAATGCCAGTTTCCTATTGGCTGTAGTACCTGCACTGGGAAGTACCTGTCGTTGATCACCTCCCCCAACCGGAGCCTGGGGCTCCTCCCCCTGTGCTCCGTCTTCCTCCCTGGTCTGCCACACTATGATGAACTTCCTTGACAAATATATTGATGTAAACCTGGCTGCTATTTACCTGCACGCCCCTGGTGGCGGCGTCTGAATAGCTTTGTTCTATACAGTAGACCATAGACACAGCAACGGTGAGCAATAAGGGTTAAGTGTCTTGCTCAAGGACACATGGACATGGAGTATCCGAGACTGAAGGTATCCGTGGACTCGACAATGGGTTGTTTTGATTGGTATTAGGCCAACAGCGCTGTCAGACTCGAAGATATGAAAGAGAATGAGAAATCGTAATCCCACTTTTACAAGATTTTAAGTTGTCGAGAGTCCTGGTGATTCTTTAAACTCGCCTCACATGCAGACACCTCGTGGATGTGGACTCAGCTGGGCCTCTGGAGCGCTCATCACAAGGCTTTAACAGCCTGCTCTTTGATGTGTGGTTAGATGGGTAGAGGGTAGAGGGGGAGAGAGGGAGAGAGGGAGCAAACAGGGATAAAGTTTAATGCCACGTGAGTTTGAATTAACGCTTTCAAGCTCTAGAACAGCCTTTCAGAGTCGAGAGCTGCATTAAAGAGAAGTCACTGGAGATCAAATGAATGCGGAGAGAGTCTTATCTCGCCAAAAGGTCGATTTCATAAACCTTTAATAATTGATGCTCAGCAACCAACACTGAGCACAATGAAAACAGAAAACAAGGGCGGCCTCACAGTTATTTCAAATGTGAAGCACACGGGGACGCACCGGACCCCGAACCAAGCGCTTCTTTGTTCAGGAGTTTACACTGTGATGAGTTTTCATTTTGCAGAAGTCTTGGGGATTTTATTTATTTTAAATGTCATGAGCAGGAATAAACTAAAAGTTTATTTTATCTGCACAAAACACACAAGTGGTAATAATAAAAGAGCAATATGTTCAACATATTCTCAAACGCTTCGGTGTATACTATCGGGACTCCGAAGATCCATGGGTCCTCATTAAAAAAAAAAAGAAAAGTAGCCTAGAGAAGAGATCATTTAAAAAAAAAAGCATTTTATTACTTTAAAAATATAAGCACAATCGCTTAATACACATTGATCACAGTGGCGTTAAGAGGTAATACACAAGCAGCACGAACAACAAGCAAGGCCTCTGCAGAAAGTGAGACGTATGCTCCCCTCGCTCACATTTGTAGCGATATGTCACCGCTAGCCGCGCCGAGCTCCGGACAGGAAATACGAGGAGGGTGATTTTATTTAACAGCTCATTTAGCGTTCATGTGTACTACCTTTAGCCCGGGTTCCTAATGGCCTGCATCCTCCAGAAGATGTATGAAAATGCAAATATGTTAGCAGGACGTGCGCCCAGCTGTGAACAATTTTGCAGTAAAAAAAAATACTGTGGCACAAAGTGCGGCGCCTTTCGCTGGTTTTGTTGGCCAACACTTGGTTTGAAGGGCGTGCATACGGCTGTCACTGCACTGGCAAGTACTGACAAGAACATAAATTCAATTCTCTGAACCAGAAGGTGACATTTGGTTATAAGGTGCCATGTGGCGTTTACTGCCGTTTGTAACTGCTCTGGTATGACAATTATGAATTAGTTTGGAGAATCACGGCAGACTTTACAGTAATTTACTGTCCAACATTATCATGATTGTGTCAGCAATAGTTTTTGAAAGCGTTATGAATGTATAATAACATGTTATTAGATGTACTTACAAGGTAAAACTGTGATGTAATAATGTAATAACACCGTGAAGATGTTTTTACTTGAATAATGAAATTCCCGATAAGGAGACTAATCCCCACGAACTCTGACCCCATTTTATTCTTCAGCGTTGCTTCAACTGGGACAGACCCGCGGGGCCCTTCATCCGGCTGCTGACTGACTGACCCACTGACTGCCGTCACACTTGAAAGTAGGAAGAGATTACATGTGGTTAAACATCTGGCTAGGGTGCGTCTCGGACCACCAGCAGAGGTGGATTCCAATCGGTATGCAACACGTTTTTGTTGCATTTGCACGCTCACTCTTTTGATGTGCTAGTAATGATGGAGGCTGAAATTAACACACAGCAATTAGGCAGTGAATGCATCTCTGTTGTTTTTCCAAATGTTCTTGTGTTTCAATTGGATTTTTATGTCCACATGTCTAAATTGGCCAAAAATTAAATTTTAACATTTGTAAAAAAAAACAAAAAACTAGCTTTCAAACAAATAAAATGTCTATTTCTGCTCCGTTATGTCCACGACACTGTGTCCTCACACACTGGCAGCATCTGAAAACGCAAACCATATGCTACACACGTAATGTGTGTGTGTCATTCAATATACTTTTGAGTAAATAATACACTAAATCGACTAAATCGATTATAAAAATATGTGGCAACAAATTTTGATGAGTCTAATCAAGTCTTTTGCTTTTCTTTGTCGTGGTTGAACTGAACGGAATAGATAGTGTCACAGATGAACTGACTGTATTTTGAGTCTGGTACAGAATGTTATTTGATTTTAGAGATTTTTTGAAGTGGAAAATACTGACCGGATTTCAGGTTTTCTCCGAGGAGACGTTTTCTGCGTTTGTGCAGCTGAATTAATAATACAGCTTATTGAATTTAAATATGTCTGCTGTGGTATCATCTTGTTCAACGCCCTATACTTTATGTTTAGCTATGTGTTTACCTGAGGGGGAACCGGAGGTGGGGTGCTACGCTTCTGTCATGAGGCCGCTACCAATGGTGGACGATGAAGGAATCAGATCAAAATGAATCCCGTCCTCAGCCCTGGTTAGGCTCCTCCCTGAAGGACCGTGTCCGCCAAAAACAGACGTAAGTTAGGACTGTGAGTAAGCGATGGAGAGAGGCGACGGAGAGAAAGCACACAGAGACGAAAAGCCCCCAACAGCGAAAGCGTATCCGCCGAAGCCTGCCTTGCCATCACAGTAGACATGATTGGAACATGGAGTCTCTGCCTCCCCGCCACGCCACTGGAGGACCGCCACGCCGCCCCCGGCATCGCAGAGCGGTTTGAGGAGCCAGGTTTGAAAGTTCCTCCCAGCAGACTTATCGCCATAGTGCGTGACAATATTGTGGCTGGGGCAAAAACACTGGGTGAAGCGCGGGTGGTCCTTTCCCCCCCGCACTAGCCCCACCGTGCAACATCAGGCCTCAAGCCTCCGCTGTCACACAGAGGGCAGAGAGCCAGGACTGGTGGAGGCTGCTTGAAGAGCTTTTCCACAGCCCTTAAGCCCTTTGAATGTGCCACTGTGTTTATGAGTCTGGGGCTTGGGGTGGACTTCACATCACCGCTAGTGAAGTCCACGCAGAGTGCTGCTTTTGAGCCGGTCAGCATCACTACCGCTCCTCCTGGACCTCCCGGGGAGACATATACCTTCACATGTTGCATCTGTAGCGGCCTATTTAATTGCATTTCTCTCTCTCCATAATCTACCTCCCACTGGTCGTGTATTTGAGGGAGTGTAAGTCCGTGGCTGTCCTCCGTCTGTGTAGTGTTGGCGACACACGTACAACTGCACACACACACACACACACACACACACACATGGCGGTAGAGAAAACTCAGCTAATCCCATTAGGAGTGAACTCCTCCAGGGCATTGCACCCCTATCGGACAATTATTTACCAATGGCTCCTAATGGGTTTACTGCAATGAATTATCCCGAGTCCCCACACAGGCTCTTATTAGCAAAAAATAAATAAAAATACAACCCACAGCGGTTTCCTTTGGACAGCTAAAACTGAAGGAGGAAAAACTCCTGGGTATTTATCAGGTGCCGCAAAGTGCCATCGGTACGCGTGGATGTGGAAGTCCACTGTCAGCTCAGTCTCGTCTGTCAGCAGATGTCAGCTGGATCACTGCCAGGACCTCCTACAAGTGTTTTTCCGTCTCACTGCAACATCCCTGTGCACAGCAGCAACAGTAGGTGTGCTCCTGGTTCTGTTTAAGAGAAGACTTTGACTCGGAGTCCTCCCAATGTAATCACCTTTGTCTCTGACCAGTCGTGCATATCACCACATCACAGTGGTTTCAATTGGTTTCCATTGCTTTCCATGGGTTTATTTTCAGTTACCTTTGACAGCAAAGACTCACAATGGAATGGCATTGAGCGCCATGAAGTGACACGGTCACGCTGCTTTCCAAAAGTCTTATTTTTAACGTCTTCAAGGTGAGTTAACGCTGTAAGAGTGAAATGCACTGGTAAGAGCCCAGTACTTGACCCAATTGCAGAGGTTCCCACGGTTCTCACTAGCTGTCTGGTAAATGAGAGCACACCGTGGGAGGTATATTAATCGCTGAAGCTCAGGGTTGCTGTAGCAACACAGGGACACAAAATCCTACTTTGCTTTCATACTGAGCCCACCTGGCCAGGTCTTTACAAGACTACGGGTCAGTCTTGAGTCACATGAGGCAAGAGTGTTTTTTTATTGATACAGTGCTCAAAGGATGAGCGCAGATCTGTGTGAAAGTGTGTGTGTGTGTGTCTAAAGTTCAGGCTGTGCCTCAGGTTTGTGAGTTAAAACCTTTTTTTTTTGTCCTCTTTGTGCACATGCTGGTAAAATCCAGAGTAAGATAAACACGTTCCTTCCTGACAGATACCACACATTATGCACCGCACCTGCGGTTCTTAAAGTGAGAGTTTCCAAGGAGAGATGAGCCGCGCGATAGTGTTTTTACAGCTCATTTAGCATTCATGGAAAAAAAAAGGACGGTGTACTCAGAAGTTTAGCCGCTCCGGGGACATACCGGCGCCACCCGGAACCCGGCCAATACTTTCCCCTCTGAGCACGGCTCAGCTGGAAGTACAGCGCCGTCGACCAGGCGGTCGGACTAATCTGTGGCCCGACCGTCGTTCCTGGTCGCTCGCGCGGTCAGGAGTTCTCAAGATGCTGATCCCAGGTCAGTCCAACAGGCAACTTTGTGTTGTGGTATTAAATGTTCACAGCTGTAAAGGCTGATCCAAAAATAACCCTCACTCTCTTTTTTGGCCTCCTCTTGCTTCGTCAAGTGGGCGGATACGTTTTTCCCCTCATGTTTTTTTCTTCTTTCCAATGCCCGAGCGAGGCCTCTAAGTTGGGAGCTTGCTCAACTTAATCCGCTTCTTTTTCTTTCTTCTTCTTTTTTTCTATTCCCATTGCTTGCCAATTTTCCTGACAACTGAAGCAGACAGAGAGAGAGAGAGAGAGAGAGAGAGAGAGAGGGAGAGAGAGGGAGAGAGAGAGAAGAGGGTTAGGGGCTGACGCAAAAGCATGACAGTCCGTCTCTGCCCTTTGTAATGGCCGTGCTCACCCTTTAAGAATCCCCCCAGTCGCCCCCCGCCCCCCCTCCTGTACTCCTCCCTCAAGCCTTACCAGAACAGGGTTTATCATCTGTGATGAAGTACCCTGGTCTGGGAGGAATCAGCCCTGGATGTTTATTACATTAGGTCAGCGCGTACTAATGGAGAAACTCCTACAGACCATGTCATCGCCCCAGGGCAACAGGGTAGCGGATACCAAACAGTAGAACTCCTTCCTCCTCTCTCTCTCTCTCTCTCTCTCTCTCTGTCTCCCTCAGTTCCACTTTTCTTTCTCACGCAAAAACACACATCCACACAGGAGAGGTCATACTCGATTAGAAAGCTCATTACTGTCTTTAGCATTTGCCATTTATTTGACTCTGTTATTTTGAGGGGAAAAAAAAATAAATCTGTATATTTTGCCTCCTGCTCACACACCACATCACCGCTCTGTCAGATTCCATTTATTTCCCAGCAACAGAACATTAGTTGACAAAATGGTTTAAAATGCTAGTGAGTGAATGATGTTTGTGTGGGACATGAGGACACACCTGCATATATTTGCGGCCATATGCCTTCAGTGTGACTGATGAGCAGACAGATTGAGTTTTGGCACACGTTTTGAACAGTTTGCTGTCACATTTGTTGAATAATGCTATTTTCTAAGCTCAGATTTCCCCCGATTTAAAATGAAACTACTTGTAGGCAAATACTAAACAATATATTTTTGCAACGACAGGTGCCAAACAGCAATAGCTCCTGTTTTAAGATCAAATGCGCGTTCACATAAGTCATGAGTGTGGTGTCGACGGAACGCGTGCTTGCATTCAAAGCTGGTTCCCTCGGTTCCGCTCCAGTACCCCGATGATGACTTTTCTTTCGGCTCGCGCTGTTCAGATGTCTGAGACGGCATCAGCTGCCAACTCACCTGAGGCCCGCAATTAGCGGCGAGCAGCTGCCGATCGCTCCGTGCCATAACGATTCACACTCCGTGGACGCCCGTCGACTTTCCCTCCCCGGTCTCCGTCTTTCGCACTTTGTGTGTCCTGGATTTGCGAATGAGTGGAAAAAATGGCGACGCACCCACTCTCCCGCCGCACACTAGCTGCCACGCGATTAAAGTGGCTCTCATTTATATTCATCATCTGGTTGCCGTTGGAAGGAAACGGTACTTCATTTCCAACTGCCTGTTGACCCCCCGCAGTAAACGGGCAGGCGCCGGCCTGTGGGTGACCCCGGCCCGCGCGGCATCAATAGCCGCGGTGGCACCATTAATGAGAGCCACAAGCTGCGTGTGATGTGAATCACAGAGACGGATGCTGTGTTTTTAATGCTTCTTCGGGAAAGGCGAGGGAAGGCCTGGACAGATGGTTTCTCTCGAGGCATTATCCCCGTCAGGAGCAACTGTCACAAGTGAAACCGTTTTACCTTAAATTATCTGTTCTACTCCATCGGCCCAAAGAAATCTTCATCATTATGTAAAAGGCACAGAAAGGCAGATAGGGAGATGAACGCTCCTCATGCCGGATTTCAGCTATAACCTTTATTAAATCTGTCGTTCTTCTGAGAAATGTGAATCCATTTAGAAAGCAGACAGACTGAGGTAATGCATGTTCTGTCCAATCCTGAGGGCCGGCGGCCGGCGGGGTCCCTGCCTCTCTCGGTGAAGGAGTCCGTGTTTTCAGCCAATTGTGTCCTTCTGTAATATGTGTTTAAAGCTATAGTCTCTCTAATATTGATAGAATTCAATTCATGCATTGTTATTTTATCAATTTGAACGGTTTAAAGGCCCATTTTTTGTGGTTTGAGATGATTTTTTGAGAAATTCCAATCGCCAGGTCGGGTTGAACCCGTACTGGTGACAACCCCGTCTGCTCAGAGCAGCCGGGACAATGAAAGAGACACCTTTCAAACCAAGTTTGTTTTCTCCCGCATCAAAATAAGCTGCATGAGCGCAGTAAGCTCACGCTTTGCTCGCTGGTGCGTCTTTTTCCTTTTCATTTTCTTTATATATATGTATTTATTTTGCAACGGCTGATTTAAATCAACAGCAGGCTTCCACACGAGTGACGCTGATCAATTCATTCCGGTTTTAATCACCTGTCGTCACCGGAGAAGGTGACAAGCATAGCGCTGTGGATTCACGCTGCAACGGGAACGTCCTGTTTCATCCTGCAATGCACATAGAGCGCAAAATATTTCATAATGACATTCTGCGTGAACATGAATGAGCATCGGGGAAAACAAGCACCAATATGGCCGTACACCCCCACGCATGTACAGCATATTCAGTCACAACTTGTATGTATGTGTGAATCCCCCTGACGCAAGCTCTGAATCACACTCGCACACACACACACACACACACACACACACACACACACACTGACACAGAACAACATAATAACTTCCAGTGGCATCGTCTTACCTGCGATCCCTGAGCAGGATTTATACGCGCAGGAGCGTTTTGTGCGTGTGCTGTATAATCATACAGCAGGTGTTACCGTGTGAATCAGTGTTCACATAAATAAAGGTGTGGAAGAGCCTTCAAAGCAGAGCAGAAAAAGGAACACCTAATGTGTTATGTACTGTATCTGCCGGTGGAAGAAAAAAAAAATCCTTCCTGGAAGCGGCGCAGGCACCCGCCTCTCTTCCTCTTCTTCTGTGAAAATGTTGTTGTTTTTTTTTTCTTTTTCTTTCGAGGGAGCGAAAGGTGCATCTCTGCACAGAAAGAGAAACATGTTGCTACTGTACCAAAACAAACAGGATAAATCTCACCAGCAGAGGCAGTGGAGCGGAGACAAGCCTGACAACAGCCGCGGGGCCCAGCGACTGCTGCACTGCCTAATCAAGCAGCCTTTTGAAGGCGATGTCACTTTCATCCCGGCAACAAGAGGAAGGTGAGAGTTTCAGGTGGCATCCGGAGCAATGGGAAGACAAAGAGAGTAATATTTGAGTTTTTTCAAGATATTTTTGTCATATTGGCGGAGCCTCTTATCAGGTGTTGTGCAAAAGGATGGAGAAAGGAAGGAAATACAGTAATACAGTAGTGCGCAGGAAGCAGAGGTGCAGGCTGTGATTGATTGCTGTGAGCTTCAAAGCGACCACTAATGCTTCATTTCCCCCACATGGTTCGGCTCGACTTGACTCAACGCGAGTCGAGTCATTTTTGTTCCTCTTCTCCATTTCGTATTCCACTACAGATAGTAACCCAACCCCCCTCAGCTGGACGACAAAGCAAAGCAGTTTGAAACCATTGTGACATCATCTAGGTGTTTCCCATTATTTACCTAAAGTGTGGCGGCCCGCCAACGTTTTTTTTTCTTCTTTCTTTTCTTTTTTCGTCCAGCCACAGTTTCATAATGAAAACAAAGATATTTTTACACTTTTCAGCCGCTGGGCTTAAATAAATAAAAATACACCCCCCCCTCCCCTGATACATCCAGAATATTCGCGACCATGGCGAAATATGCTGATCACCATTAAAATCTCACTGATTGACCTAAAATTGGAAAGAGATATATTTTTGGTGTTTTAATGGCTTTATATTATGTCTAAGTACATATTTTTTATATCTATATTATTTGGAATGAAAAAAAAATTCTGTTATCAAGAATAGTAACATGGATTATGTTCGGGGGTCAATTTGACCCCAGGAAAAACAAACACAATTCATGTAAGGTTTATGTAAGGTTAGGGCCCTAAAACTTTCTGAAGATTATACAATTGTTTGTTATAGTGACCTCAATATCATCCAAAACAACCAGAACCAATGTGTGTAACATGTTGATATTTCTTATATGTTTTACAGTGAAAAACAGCTTGGGGTCAAATTGACCCCTGAAGAACACCGATGCGTAGTGTGTGTTCAGGAAATTGAAAACATATCTTCTTGTTAATTTTATGTTTACCCAGTTGTCCCCAATAAATTAGGAAAAGTCATGAAATATGAAGCAAAAAAAATGATGTCAATAATTTATTTAGAGACGTTAAACATTGAATGGGGTCAAATTGACCCCAAAGGTAATAGGAGGGTTAAGAATCAGTAAAGTAGCCTAAAAAGTAGCTAATATTGTCAAATACATTTAGTGAAGTTAGGACTACAATATTTCCCATACATAAAATGAACAGTCCCTCATGACAAGTACCTCAAAATTGTACTTCAGAACAATACGTGAGTAGCCTTAATGTACCCATTAGTTTCCACCACTGCAAGAACACAAAGCTCCTTATAGATCTAGCCTCGCACGTTTGCCATCATGGAGCCCCAGATGGATGCATTTAACTTGAACATTTTTAAAATTGACCCCACACCTCCACCGTGGTGGTTCCAAAACAAGTACCATACTATCCAGTCAAAACCAGTGGAGTGGAGCGGAGTCGTGCCGCACCGTGTGGTGGAAATGCTGCATAGGTGATATTGAGTCAACACAGGCTGTTTTCATTTAATCAGAGCCTTTATTTTGATTTCTTGAATGCATTTTTCCTGAATTGCGTCACATGGACAATGAATAGCAGGTAATTGCCGTGTCTGTCTGACATTGGCAGTAAAAACACTCCTGAGTAGCTCAGTTAGGATGGACATACTGAACGCTGTAGAATATAAGTGGTGAGAATGCAAAATGCACAAGGACGTGTTCTCCGTTCTCAAGGCTATCAAAATCCATCAAAACTACTGTAACTGTTCTCTATTTATATTAAGTTCTCTAGTCAGACCTTTGTTCATACAAAACATTTTTGATGGCAGAGAGAGCAGATGACCTTCTACTCTTATTCTCCTTTTTCTCCTCCATTATTTAGTTAAGGGCCCCATAATTACTGGTCTTTAACGCCGCTGCATTTCAATGACTCTTTCAAATCAAAATACCTCGAGGTTCAAGGTTAAGAATTAATTATAAATAATTACATTAAATCCCTTTCCATGAAAAGTGTTCCTCTTGATTACATTAAAAGGGAGGAAAGTGTTGAAAGTATTCAAACCACCTCTTAAGAGTAGAAATACTCTCAAAGTGCGTCTTTGACCTATACATGCTTTACGGTAAATATCTGTTTAATGCCACGATTGAGTGCCTTCTGCTGTCGTGTTTTCTGTCTAACATAAGAAATAACATGTTAACAAACAACGGCTGTCTTTTCCTCCTGGGCTGTGCCAGTGTTTCTGTATATGGAAAATATTCAGGCCAGTGTACCTCGAACCACATGTTCCTGCATTTCAAAAGACATTTTGTAAGTTTTGAATCAAGATGTCATTCCCTCTTTATAACATTAACATTCTCATAACATCAACCATCAGCTCTGTGAAATGTTGTTAAATGAGAGCCGACATGCAGCATGCAATCTTTTAGAGGAGGATAACACTTTTTATTTATAGGCTCATTGCCAGGCAATTTACCGAAGGTACAGGGTTTTTTTCAGCTATTTTCAATTACTTTCCACTCAGAAACAGATTGTGGAACGTACTCACGGTATGGTCAACTGATATTGTTTAGTTCCATTCATTTCTCACTTCCTTCTGGAAAAATCTGTTCTTGTGCTAAATGAAAAGAAAACCACTTCAAATAGCTATTAGCGGTCATCAGCAATCAGCTAGTGGCGATCCAAAGGAAACACCTCTGCTAGCATAACAGAGGGACTTTGAGAGAAAGTCTGACATGTGTAAATGAGTTTGCCAAAGCAGAGGACTTAATGGAGGATGTTTATAGGCCCCAGCCTCTAGTCTGTAGTATCAATGTCTCCATCAGTACAGAGAGGCTGAAGGAGAAACCCTGTCTGCCTCCCCAGCCAAATCCTTCAATCTCGGCAAGCTTTCTAAGGCAAACGAAACAATGTTCAAATTTAGCCCGTCCCTCCCTCCAGCAAGAGAAAGTTGACTTTTCTTCTTTCTCATCGGTGCAAAATGTGGAGTAACAAACTAGCTGTAAAAAAATAAATAAAAATAAGGTTTGTGTGAGGAGATGAAAGAAAAACTTTGGAACATCTGGCAAGCAGATGCTGGCAGGTTAAGGTAAACAGAATGTCCTTTTATGGTAGTGCTCCTACCCTCCACAGAATCAGAGGTATGATGTGGAACACCTTCAAAGGAGCGAGGGGCCAGCACATCTTGTTTCAATTTATCCTCTCACTGGCAGACATGCTCTTTGGCCATAATACACTCCCACAAAGAGGATACTAGACAATCGCATATTATTAGTGAGCCATGCTCTGAAATGGGCGCATTCTCAGACACAAAAGCTTTTTGCAAAAATATGCAATTCATACCAGACTCAAACACACACATACTCAGACATTCAGATATGCACAAGCTCACGTATTTTTAGTGTGACCTTCTGTGAAACCAGGGCGGGAGTAGATTAATTAGTTCACGGCCAGCCCTGAAAAGTAGCCTCGTGCCAGACCTGCATGTCAGCCCGTACAACATCTGGCAGCGGGCATCTGGTGCCATACATCAAACCAGCTCCTCCAAGATCCACGCCCCGCACACTGAGTGTTGGCCTGATCAAACTAACTTCTAGAACTAACATTTGCTTTACGGGGGGGGTCCGAGGTCCAGAGGCAGAACAGGTTCTTGTACCTGTTTTTCAACAGCCGCGATGCTCACTGTGTGTGTGTTGGAGAGAGAGGGAGGGGAGGAGAAGGTGGAGAAATCTATTGCACGCTATGTTTCTGTAAATTTAGAACAACATTGAGACGGTTAACGTTTTGAATGAAGCTCCAAACTATTCGGTGCAGCCCTAGCTTTGGATGTTATTTGGATTGTGAGAAATAAGCCAAAAGTTAAACGAACATCATGATGCGATGTTCTCGCATCAAGCGCAGACTTATAAAACTGAACCGTTATTTGAATAGAAGAGACGTTCGAGACATCGAGTGCAGTTCAGATGTCGATCGGATTGCCAATCTGCGATCTTGGGGAACCACGACTGGGCGACTTAAAAGCAGAAACTAGCTCTCGACCCGAAACTGTACTCATTTTTGCTTTTAGAGGAAATATAGTAAGAGGGGGAAAGACTGCGTAGGAATGCTTGTTCATCCATTTGTGTGTGTGTGTGTGTGTGTGTGTGTGTGTGTGTGTGTGTGTGTGTGTGTGTGTGTGTGTGTGTGTGTGTGTGTGTGTGTGCAACCAGTCTCGACCTTAGGCTCACGCTCCTCATACCCCCAACTGCTCCACGCATCCCCACATGCCGAAGCCTTTGATGTGACGAGCTGAAATGTCACAAACCTACAAGCAGCCGAACCGCTTAGCGAGCTCTAATGAACAGGACTGTGAGCGGCGGCAGCAGCAGCCCTGTAGCTGTCACACTGATATCAGAGCAGGTCTGCCCTCAATGCTGAAACTGCGGGAGGAAAGACTGGCTTCCCCTGTGATAATAGGTAGCCGGCTTTAGGCTGTTAAACTGGGTCACATAGTGGCGCATGCATCTGTGGAGCTCTCTAAATGCTTCCTCCTCTGCTCTTACATCCTTTGTCTCACTCCTCACGTAGACCTTTTTCTTTTTTTAAACCCTCCGACAGGGCGCCGACGCCCCCAGTACTCCTTTCTCGAACTACCACCCACTCACTCTCCCCCATCCCTGATAACGGTGACTACATTCCTCTCCGGTGATACCACAGAGTGGATGAGGATAACACGGCGGTCGGGTTATGCAGCACGCATTGTGGGACTGCCATGTTTGAGCATGGTCATAAAGCAGCATCGCAGGATGGGAACAGCTGGTATTTCTTTATCGTGAGTTTCTTTGAGTCCCGGCCCTCTCGTTCCGTAATGACAGAAAGAGATGGGTACCTTTATTACCTCTCCCTGTGTGCTCGGTGCCACACTCAGTGGTGGAGCATAATTGAATGATTTTGTGAGGGATCAATGAGATTAGGGATTGTGTTTATTCCACTGTCGGTCTGGATTAGTGGTCCTTTTATATCTGCCTTGAGGAATAGCGCACAGTACCCACCCTGAACACACCCACACCCACACACTCACACACACATCGTGGCGAATCCACAGATAAACGTGATGACAGCATATAGCGAGATGGCGTGAACGTAACGGTGGGGTGTTGAAGCTGTAAATGTGCTTAACAAACAAAGGTGTTCGGTTTTTAAGGGAATTGCTGTGAATTGAGTCATCTTTGCGTTTATGTAAACACACACACACACACACACACACATATATATATATATATATATATATATATATATTCACACACACACCTGCGTTTTCTTTGCTTGTGTGTATCTTTGATTGTGTGTTGGCCTTCACTCGGGTAGCGAAGCAGCCCCAGAGGATTGTCTCTCATGGACTGTATTCCTGAAGTGGGGGTAGGCTCAGACGTTTGTAATGTCGGGAACGCCTGCAGGCCTGCCTATCTGCTGTTGGTAAAAGGAGAGTTTGCTATTATTAACCTCGCTATGAATCCTGTCCTTCTACCAATCCGCCAGTAATCCTAATAATCCAAGCTTGCACTCTCATCCCTCCATAATAAGTGCCAGATGCTGATAGTACAGATAAACAGCAAAACCTGTGTTTTTATCCAAGAAAAATAAAGCAGAGAGGCCCCACTGGAATCCACATGCTGTGATGAAAGAATGTGAAAACAGTGGTGCACATAAGCAGAGAAAATATCTCAACTGGTGAGACAATGGACCTCAAGCGAAACCACTCATCCGAACAGATTCGTTTTGGAGTGGCACGCAGAAGTGATTTAAGATAATTTGTGGCAATTTTCTCATACAGTGCTAGCAAATTCCATTAAACAAGTAGAAATTTGTAAGTGGTACAGACATGTGCAGATAGTCCACCCTTCTCCACCCGGAGGTGGGGTGGGGGGGCAATAACAATCACAAGCAATAACAGTCCGCCCATCTTCTTCCCATTTATATATTCGACAAATAAACTACTTGAACAAAGCCCAGATATTTTCATGATGTGTCAAAAATGGGAATATAAAGGCAACACCAAAAGAAGACAAATAGCCGACATGCAGCGATGATGCACTGTACATCTCTGACAGTTCAAAGGAAGAGCCTGTGGGCTGCTGTGTGTTAAACATCCACACCCACCGCTCTCTGGGCCTCGCGGAGCAGTGGGCTGTTGTTCAGACCGATCTCCCCGGGTCTTTATGGGGCTGCACGGATCGCTTCCACCGTTCCCTCAGAGGCCGGACAGTGGTGCCGGGAGTCTGAAGGGAAGAGATAATGAGCAGGGGGGGGGGGTTACACCAAAACGTAAGGGATTTATCTGTTCATGGAACCCAGCAGAGGGAGCAGGGAATCATCTCGACCCCCACGGTTTGATGCACAACTCCCAAGTAGATAGTGAAGAAGAAGGAGCGGCAAGGAGGCAAAGTCAGTCGCTTCGCGTTTTGATTGAGGCAATAATGAAGGACAGCGGCAGGAAATGAAGAGGGAAGTGTCGCGCTTGGAGCTTTTGCGAGGCTCCTCGAGTCAGGCGACTCTGTCCAAGCCACCAGGCTAATTCAATCTCACATCGATCTGGGTGAAGTTAGCGTTAGCGGCCGGTGGGCAGCACGGTTGTAGGAATGCTTTGTTTCCTTTTCTCTCTCTCAGCCGAGCTGTGTGCTGCCCTTGACTGATCCTCCCGCACAATGCCTGGCCTTGAAGGCTTGTACATGGTCCTTGGCACCGCTCACTGCTGTATTAGTATCCGTGAGACACACCAACAAGAAGGCGCCGCGGCTTTTCATCCTCCACGAATTCAAAGTTCAACGGTTCTCAAGTAGGAATGTGCATTTTTGGTGTGTGTGTGTGTGTGTGTGTATTGCACAATATGGTGTGATCAGCATAAAAAATGTTAAAAAAAAATCAATGTTCACCGTTGTTGTTTCAGAACGAGCTGACGACGACTCTGATGGTAATGATGAAGAGGGTGATCATGACGACAGCGCCGACGGCGATGAAGATGAAACGGAGGCGGCGTAATAGTCTCGTTGCTGTCCTTAAAGCAAATGTGTCTTTTACACAACAGAGTGCTCAGCGGCGGCTTGTTCGCCACCTCCCAGCCTATCAGAGGCGACCGGAGAAACAGGGAGCGCCGGCACCGCGGAGGAATCGATCACGGTAATGTTTTTTCCCCCCGTGGAGGAGGGAAGCCGGGGCAGGTGACATATCCACCCCCATCACACACTGCACAGCACTCCATCACCTCTGTCAGCTGGACTGCAGACTCCTCTTTCCTATCCAATCTAGCGGCCCTTTGCTTTATCTCCCCAACCGATCGCTTTGCTCCTGATCCCGTCCCCTCGACCAATTTAAATTCTGGAGCCTGGCTTTAACCCGTCAAAGTCCTTTGGCCTTTCATCATCCCGACCGGGCAAATTAATGGCCACTACCTTTTACACGTAACATCAGAGGGATCGGCGAGGCAAGGGGGACAAAGACGAGCCTCCCGCTGCTCGGCTTTGATACCGTTATGCTAACTAGCCACTTGACTTTGTGTCAGCCGCAGAGTAGAAAATGAGAAAAATAAATAAAAATAGAAGCGCTTCTTCATTAAAACTTGAATTGCTTGTTCATCCCTTTCTCACACATGCCTAATGCTTTTCACTTGTGCTAACAAGCTGAAATGAATTACATTAAGCGGACGCTTTTATCCAAAGCGACTTACATGATATACAGTAGACTGTAGACACAGCAACGGTGAGCAATTAGGGTTAAGTGTCTTGCTCAAGGACACAACGACATGGACTGGCTGAGCCAGGGTTTGAACCACCGACCCTTTGATCGAAAGGCAGAGTTGCTAACCACTAAGCCACAGTCGCCCCAAATAAGAATCAAATAAGAATGTATAAGTTGCTGAACAATTAAGTCGGATTTCTTGCTCTTTTCTGTCAGATAAAGAAATGAAAAATATATTATATTTTGAAATCCGAGCAATTAAGACAAAACTTTTGCAAATAAATGGCACATTCTCATCCACGTCTTTCAGAGGCAGCACATCCAAACCTCACGGTACACGTTGTGACCTTTCTTTCAGTGTCACACTCCTGAGTCAAACGGGTTTCGTTTTTTTCTTTCGGTGACACACTGTGAGTCAAAAGTGTTGGTCGGGATTGAAAATAAAGAAGTGTTGTGTTAGAGGATGACGGTGAGGATGACTTGTTCACATGGTCTCTCAAAAGACAACACTGGCTCTTTTGTCTCCCTTTCCTTTTCATGTTGAATAATGGTGGCCCTCATTAGGCAGATATGCGTAATTGCATGAGTCAGACGCGCTAAACAGCTTCTTTTTTGTCAGCCTGCACGTCACACTGCTGAATACGGGTCAGGGCAATCTGCCAGCTCCAAAGTCCTGGTTTTCTTTATCCGCCGTGTGTGTGTGCGTGTCTCCCTAATTGTACGTGTATGCACTCATTTCATGCCTGTTTCTTATTTATTGATTTCTTTGTCTCATTATTTGTCTATTTGTCTTCAGTCCATTACAGCATTATTGCCGTGATTGCCCTTTGGAATAAATCATGCAGAAGGCTGCTCAGCAGTCAACCCACATACTGTACAAGGAGTAATATCCTCGATACATAATGGCTAAATTGTGATGGTTTATTAACGCAATAAAGATAATTGTTATTGGTAATTGACCAAATAGATACAACTAAATAGGTTCAAATAGCTTCCTGGAGGCATTCTGAAATAGTTTCTATGAGCAGCAGTTTTAGTGACTTCTCAATGGCAAAACAAATGAGCTCATTTGTACTTGAAAGCCTCGCTCCAATATTACAAATTGCTGGAGTAAAAATAGCACTTATTCATGCATTTACCCCTCATCGAGACACTGTTTACTCTCACAAACCTTTCCCAAGGAGCATGTGACATGTAGTGTTTTCCAATTTAAATAATCGTGCGATTTATTATAATAAAATGTAATCAGTCACTATATAGGGGAAACAATTAGAATGACTATCATTAGCTGATCGTATACAGTCATAGTATGGAATTTTGTACTGCAAATCATATTATGCACCATTAAATTCAGCTCTTTGCAATTTGCATAACATCATTATATTGTCTCCAAACATAACTCAAAAGTGATTCTTCCCTTTAGAGTTAAGGCAATTTTATTTTATTTCTTTACATTTCTTTCTTTCCACCATCATTAATCACAAGTGAACTAAGCTGGTAGCCGGCACACCTGCCCGGGGGCGCAGTCGTTCCCGACCAATCCGACAGATACATTCAACAAAGGGGGATCAAACATGGTCAACATTAATATTCTCTTTCAAAATCTCTTGAAGTCTTCAGTATATCACGTTACATAATTGTCTGTCTCCACTGTCAGCGGGTTATAAAACGGGTCATTTTTTAGCAACCCAGACAGCCATTGAGAGGCAGTGGTAATATTGAGGGAGAGCCATTACCCCCTAACACGCCCAATCACTCCTGTGATGTTCTGTTCTCGCCTCCCTCTCCCTCCCATTAATATACTGAATGCCACCATTACAGCATAACCCTCCACCAGGCAACCCTCACACTGAGGAAAGGTCTGACACAAATCCCATGCAGTTGGGAAACGACAGAAAAAACAAGGGAAAAAAACACATCTATCTGTTGTTGCTTATGAATAATTCACAAGACAGCGTTCCTCACATTTCTTTTTTTTTTCTTGTTTCTCTCCTCTTTTTTTAGTGTGGCATAATTAAAATCTCAGGAGCCCTCTGACTGTGCGGGGGATTAATCTCCCATGGCACATCTCCATCTGCAGCCTGGATCATCAGCCACCCCTCTCTGCTTCAGCCCCCCAGCTGTGCGCCTGTCTCCCCAGCCCGGGCCCGCAGCACGCCGTGCAGGGGCGCACTCGGGAAAGGAGTGGGAGAAGAGAGGGAGTGTAACGAGAGCGCTGCGGAGAGAAGGTGTGTGTGTGTGTGTGTGTGTGTGTGTGTGTGTGTGTGAGGGTGGAGCCGGGGCGTTAAAGAGAAGCAATAAATCCTGATATTTCACATCAATTTTATTTTTGCAGAGCTGATTTGAGCCTCATTTTCTCTGAAATGGCCTTCTCCGCTGAGATCTGATTGATGCTAATAGCTTCAACAGCGGTTACATTTAGGGAGGGTAAGAGTATTTTATTCTATTTCTTTATTGGTGCAGACAGTTGTTAGTGTGGCACCAAGGTTGTAAATTTGACTCGTGCGGTTCGCCTGAGAGCTTGTGATACACTCGCCCTGTGGATGCCCGACACTAATGAGATGAGTAATTTCTTAAGATCTCAAAAACAGACACAAAGTTGAGCTAATTCTGCTGGTGGAGGTTCGGTACAGACGGAGTTCTATAGCGATATGCAAATAAGCAAAGCGATGCGATTTGACAGCAGTCAGTCAGCAGAGAGCTGGGGTTTATAACTCTCAACCAAACAGCCAAGTATTTGGCCGCCTTACAGTCCAGGTGATTTAACAGGTTCCAGCATGCAAGATATGCTTGATCCAATTTAGGCCGTGCTCAATCTACCTAATTCTACAGCGGGACGCGGGCTGCTGGGTACTGCAGTGCGTGCGAGAACGGATTGCTCAACAAAGCAGCTTTTAAAAGGTCATGTTTTCGCTGCCTACAAGATCCGTACAGAGAGCACCGTTTGCAGCAGTGTATGTAAATTCATCCCAAACCTCCAGCCCAACAGTGATTTATGCCGTGAACCTGAGGGACCTCGGTATTGGCTCAACATTGGAGTGTAAAATTGCAGCGTGGCCTCTCTAAGGCCCCGTTTGTAGTATCCGCACTCTGAGAAGTCGTGAGGTTTCTTAAGATAACACCGGCATTACGTATCAGAAATGTTTCGGAGTAATTATGTACAACCTGCAATAAAGTCTTTGGCTGTTTTTCTCTCGCTGTGTTTTTTTGTCCCCGAGTAATTACTTGCCAACGCCGTAACGTGTCACAACGCGTCTCGAGGTTCTGCTACGCCCCCTCAACTGCCCCGTCTTTTTGCGTGGGGAGCGCGGTGTCAGAAGCTTCTGCCGTACAAGGAGCCAATTATATTATCAGCATGGGACCCCAGCTCGACATAGCATGTCCTGATGGCATAATGAAATAAAAGAGGTTTCACACACGTGCTCCCACTGTGCCCTTGACGTGCGAGAATGTCTACTCTGCAAATTTCTGTAATTTGGGCGAGAGGTATATTTTCATAGACGCCGTGGTGTTGAACGTTCTCCACAGGCGACAGCAACCCCATCTTCCATTTCAACGGGTGGCTCTTTGGAGGGAAGCAGGGTTACAATAGGCTGTTCTACAACGGGGAACTTGCTTTTGGGTTTTGTTAAAGCTCCATTCGGACCTATCTGATTCCATGTATCGAAAGAATCGCTGCAATCTGAGAGGAACACCAATACCGGGGAAATCACATGCAATTAAAGGACGATTACAGTTTATGTCTCACGTCACGGGTCTTATTTTCCGAGTTTTGTTCATCATTTCTATTGTTTTATCAATAATAGTAATTTGAAGTAAATCTGGAAACGTGGCAACATCGCAGAAAGTAATTATTTGAAGGAGAGAATGGAGGTGGACACCTAAATGATTATCTTGTCATAAGCACCCATCACTGTTTACAGACCATCTCCTGGGTTCAACTTTGACCACTATGCACACAGCTTTCCCGTGCCGTGAGGGCTTTTCACCAACATTTGCAGTACGCCCACTTCCTCTTTTTTAATAATATAGTTTATACCTATGTGTTCCCATATAGCAGCAATTACTGCCATGTAGGTGTAACAAGCCAGGACTGATCTTAAACAACCCGCAGCTTCCAGCTCATTGTTCTGGTTCTCCGTTCCATATGACGATACGTGCTTTAAAAGAACCTCGGAGCATGTTCCGGTTTTAAGAGCTTGACAAAACAAGTTGGAGTTTCTCACATACCACAATGCATTGGTGTGCATTGGTCACAGATTGTTTTTTGAGCCCATCTGTTTGCTAACTCCTGTCATTTCAGATCCTCCCACTCACCTCAGCTCTCACTCCCCTCACATGGTTCTCCATTTAATGAACGTTGGTTTATTTTAAAGCCTGTATGATTGGCTGGATAATAAATCAATTCATTATTCATTGTTAGCCATTTGCAAAACGTAATTAAAAATAATTTGAAGAAAAAGATTCAGACATTTAAAAAGAAAAATAATCTTTAATGAAAATGATAATGGTTGGCGAATAAGTTTGTATACAGACAGTGTTGGATTTCGGCCTGGTATTTTTCACACATGATAATAATTGAAATTGCGACTGAGTGATACAACACGGAGGGAAGGGCGACATGGAAACTGTCAACTGTAATAGGCAGCGATGAGGAGAATTTAACTGACTGTTGGAAGTCATCAAGTCTAACATGCAAACCTTTACAACAGTCAGGAATGTTTGTTGTAAATGCTCAACATGCTGCAATAAAATGTGCCAAGCGGTGCTTGATGCTGGGGTTTAAAAGAGGCTCGTTATAATGAGATCTCCCACCAACAAACAGATGTGGTGAACCAGCATTCTGTGAAGTTAACATCTGCAGATAATTGGATGGTGTAGCTATTGTGGAAAACACGTTGTGGGCCCCTGTTTCTCAGTGAGAAGTCATTATCAGTGTTTATGGTAATAGCTTTGCCGTACCAAGGCTGCGTGTGTTTTTGGACTGAGGGGGCTTTGGCAGACTGTTTCAGCTTCCCTTCTCTTGGTCATGGGTGCATTACTTCTCTGATTTTCAGAAGTCTTGAATATCTGAACAAGCTGTTGTGAATTTCCAAACTTAGTGCTGCAGTTGACGGAGGCCGTGGCGCTTGTCACGTGGGTTAATCTCTCATTAATCTTGCCATGTGCCAGCCTCCAGGTTTAGTTTAAAAAACTCTTCTATAACCCCCTATGCCAACTACATGGTATTATTTGAACAAAAGGTCTTTGTGCACATATTTCTTGTCCAACTTGTACCTTTTTGTTTGCTTGCAAAAATATATTTTAGAAGAACACATTGTCAATATAATAGGAAAGTATTTGGGTTTCTTCTGTGGAGAACTGCTTGATGAGACATGAAAGATTTGGTGGGATACGGTGTTCTCTTAACATTGGATACCCACAGATGCCCTGCTCCTATTTAGTATTCTCAGAAAACGGTTGAATAATTTGTTACCTACTCTGAATGAAGATGTGCATTCTGTCTCTGTGTGTGTGTGTGCGTGTGTGTGTGCGTGTGTGCGTGTGCGTGTGTGTCTGTCTGTGTCCCCGGCAAGGTTTGTACTTGATTGCAATTTCATCACATTTGATATTCACATTCAGTCTTGTGACAAATCTAATACATTGTTTATTCATTTCAGAAAATAAGAATACCCAAGGACAAGACATGAGATGGCAAATGCCTCATGATGGGCAATTGAAAACGTTTGTGTTCACAGGGTGTGGATGGAGGTAATTTAATATCCTACGCCATGTAAATTACTTTGAAGTGATGAAGGTTGGCTACAATTTGGTTTTAGTCTCCTCTCTACACATGGAGCTCCCTCCTCATGTCAGTCAGTTCCTCATGAATAGAGTATAAAGCTTGCAGGCAGTTTTGACCCGTACATTTCCTGCTTGACTAAATGTTAAAACAGGGTAGATATGATCCACTGAAAGTGATACGAACTTGGCATGTTGACTGCCGCCTGATATGCCTCCAGCATCTCAGAAACCCTGTGACCACGAGCCCCCCTGGGATGTGCAGGCCTGGTGCTTCTAGGAGTGTACAGAGAAACATCCAGTCGGCAGCGGCCCTGCTTTGTTGTGAGAGAAGTCAGAGGACAACGGCAAGAGACATTTAAGCTAAATGTAAGCCGCCTGTAGACAGCAGGCTGCAACTGAATGCAACAGGGACGTTCAGAGGTCTGAAACCAGGCCATGACCTGAGGAGTGATTATCTTACACTGCAGCTGCACTCCTTGTACAGACTTTAAGTATAATGGGTTTTTGTGTGGTAGGCCAGAGCACCGACCAATCGGCGTCCTGTGAGCAGTTGCTGGCAGCTGTGGGCGTGGCTTAGACAACAATGGCGGCTCCCGAATAGCTAAGCGCAGATGCTGCAATACATCAGTTACATCTGAACTGGAGAGTATCTTTTTCATTGAAAGAAAAGCAAAGAACAGCGCTGAAGGCCTTTCTCCATGGGAAATGTGTTGTTCTTCTGACGTTTGATTGACAATCACCTGCCACACATTTGTTTGAAAGCGCCTGTCCTTTTCCAAACATTTCCCAATGACGGGTTCTCAGATGGTTCTGTGTAAGTAAGCATCTGGCGGGTGAAGTTAACGGAGTGGATCCATCCATTGTCAGATGGAGACGATCTTCTATGGCATGAAAGAGGCGTAATCTAAACATATGTGCCAAACCACTGCGGTGGCTTTTGTTTACTCCCATGGTCTACGCAGCCCACAATCTCAAGCTAACAGAGAGCCTCTGGATGTTTTGCAGTATATCTTGTATCTCTCTTGAATGCCGGGAGAATTCGGGCTGTTTTTGTTCGGTAGACAAAAGTGGGCTTTAATAAGTATGAGATAAAAATACCATTTTAAAATGAAGCTCTTACTTAATTTTGTGCCACCAATCGAAGCAGCCAGTTCAATTTAAATGGGAGCAGGAGAGTCCGACTTTAAGAGGAGCTTGTGTACATGAGTACATGTAATTCTTGAAGCTCTAGGCATATGCTTGTTTTAATATGGCGTAGTGTTCAACAAGACTAGCCTTTAACCACATCCAGAGGTGCACTTGGAGAAACATATAGGGCCGATGAATGGATTTATGATTCAATAATACAATACCAACAACTGATAACACCACAAACACTCAATTCACAGTTAGCATGTTTACAATAGAAATCACTAGAAATGAGTTGGAAGCAAAAAATATATAACACTTAGTCAAAACTTCAATGCCACAAGTAACGAAGCTTGATGAAATAAATCGATGAAAGGAGCGGCGTCTGCGTCGCTGTTCATTAGTGTGCTGCACATCCAACAAGTTCTCTGGCTAAATCAGCGACGGGCTCATGTTCAGGTGATGAGATGTGTTTTGGCCAGGCTTCAAGTAAAATGTTTTACCGCTTTGACATCCTCTTTATTACTTTTTGAAGAGAGGTGATATTGAGTTGGCTCTGCAGGTTCAGACACGCAGCAAGATAACAAATTGATCATGAATTAATAAGGTCACTACTAATCAAAAAGTCCTATGCTCGAGTCTGAATGTATTAGCAGGATCAGACATGTGTTCAGAATCAGAAAAATTAGCGACGGCTTCCGACGCAGAGGAACAAATAACAGAGAGACTGCAGGTCAGAAGGTCAAAGGTTAAGTAGGAGAAAGACCACATATGTCCAGATACGTTAAAATCATACTTTTATGATTTTCAACTATTTTACTTTATTCAATCCTTCCGTGAGGTTTCTGAAGCACACATTCTTATCCATAGCTATCTACATACATATTCATAGATTTATGTAAATAGAGATTCATGGTTCAGTGTGGCTGTGGCGCAACAAAGCCTTGTGCGTAGCACACTGACTATAATCCTGCAGGCTTATTGTTGGAATTCAGCATTCCAACTATTGTTCTTCTAATCTTTATTCTGAAACTATTTCTTACGTTTTTCGGCATCTATCTAGTTCTGCATGCTTTCAGATACTTGAGAGGTACAGGTGTCCAAGACCTTCCCATAAAAAGTCATGAATTTTTAATGTTGCATTTTCGTAGATTCACCCCCTCCCGAAGGTCGTAGAGACGAGGATGGTAACAATCGAACGGGGCTACAACCTTTACAAGAACGGTTTTCAAGATGTACCTGTTGGGTTCAAGTTACGTGACTACACTAGTAGTCACCTTAGTTTGTTGTGAATAGGTAGATTTTATTTGGTTTGTGTGAAGTGGAAGTTACTGATAATCTGCCTGTGTCTGGTGACGATTTAGTTTTGTTTTACATCCAACTCTACACTGACCTCCCTGATGGTGCAGTTTAGCCCCACATGGTTTACTTGTTTGTTCAGTTATCTTACATTTATTAAATGTATAATTTACTCCATCCATCCCTTTTGTGTGGTCAACATTTAGGCCTTTTATTGAAAATCACTTCTTGATTTTACTATTTCATGCAGGTATAATAAAATCTATATTTTTTGGTGTAGAAATCTCTGGCTCCGGTTTATTCTGGGTTTTACGTTATATATCACCGGGTCACACAAACTTCAATTCATCAACAAAATAAAAAACCTAACCGGTCACACTTTCCTCTTTGCCATAGATATAGACTCCCTTTACACTAATATAGAAACACCAATTGGCCTTGCAGCCATTAAAAATATGTTCAATGAATAGACCAGATCAAGAAATAATAGTTACGCCATATACACTTACCAGAAACGCTCTTTTTATATCCTACCAGAGCTCCCGTCAAATCCCAGCTGATCCGCTTCCATAGCATCTGCACCTTCCTGGAACATGTGGAGGAGGCCTCCAGCACCCTCTTTGGGGCGTTGAGGCTCAGAGGTTACTTGAAGCGCTTCCTTAGAAGTACCAAGCCGGAGCACAATAACCTACTCCAACTGCATTAGCAGCCTTTTCAAATCATAGAAGGATGCCACAGACTGTCTGTGGGGGAGACAAAGAACAAATTCAATCTCAGAATAAATCAGCACATATACGTACATGATGAATAGCGGTCATGATACAAGCGTCCTATATGCATATTTTAAACTCCATGGCTCACACAATGTGCAGACTGACCCAGGAGAGCAATAGGCATTGGTGCACGGCGCAGGAGAGAAGTCCAAGATGCAGAAAGTTATAATAAAAAATGATTTAATAAAAAAAATGATGAACAGCATTTCAAATTGAATCACACTAATAATTACACAAAATATACAAAAGATATCCCATGGGACAGAAATATCCCATGGGACAGAGATCCAGATAATCCATACAGAGTTATTTATTCGTCTTGACCCTCCAACATGTAAACTCACCAGCTCTCACTAGGAGCACCATACAACTGCCTGAGCTTTGGATGAATAAAGGAGTCCCGTGCAGCTATTATTTGAGGCACCATCCCACCCACAAACAGGAGCACTTGCTCAATCCTCAGCTGAAAGCGGCAGATGATCAAATTACGATTACACCACTGACCGGATGCTTGAGGGGCTGAGCGATACTGATATCCCTCAGAGTGCTGGAGATGTCCATATGCTGTGTGCCCAAAGTTATTTGGAAGTTTACCGCCTCATGCACACTCAGGGTTGTGGAATCCAACAAGGTCCTGCAAGCCTTAGCACGAAAATGAGGACTTCTGAGTCTTTTGCATCAATATTGCACCCAATGTGGAGGCTTGTAGCTTTAATGGGCGCAGGATCTGCAATGTGATGCAGCCTGAGGTACTTCTACCTCTTCATACCAAGTTTTTGGGTAGTCCTGCCAAGTCTCACGAATGCAGCAATCCAGAAGGGAGGGATTAGGGGTAAAACCCTTATTAACATAATGTTGTGGTAAAAATGTTCCTGATGCCACAAGATCCACCGACTGCTTAGAAATTGATATTAAGACATGCAACTGTGTTCTCATTATACATTTTGAAATGAATAGTTTGTTCACCTGCTGTAACCCTCGTGAAGCTCTCACTATTTTATAACAGGCAAATTATGTATTCATCTCTACCTAACTGATATTGAAAAAAGTACCAGAAAAAGTGTTTTGTGCTGGCAATGGAGTGTAATGGCATGCAATCATCTCCTACTGTGTTGTGTTTATAAGGGGGAAAAATGTCTAAAAATGGATAATACATTATATGTATTAGATAATAAAAAAAGATGCACGTCTAGGAATTCTTTTTCAAATGCTTTCATTAGATCCCCGCAATTGAAATAACTTCTTCGGCTGAAAAAGTTTTGCGAGATTTTCTCTTTGCTTTAATAACAAATTACTTGGAAGTGTTTGCACTGTAACTGCATAGTGGCTGAAAATTGTTCAGACTGCAAAAGTGCAGCTTTTTAAAAATATAAACAGGCCTTGCTGATTACTATCATTGGAATATCTGTGGAAATGTGGCTGTTATCTGCGAAAGCTTTTAAGCTATTGTCCAAATGCAGAATGTGATGGTCAGATGGAAATGGAGGCACTAATCCACAGATTTATATTTTTCAAAATAAAGCCTTTACACCGCTTTTGTGCTATCACTGTTAATCATTTTTTACAGTAATTTGAAGAATCTGAATGAGGCCACACAAAGTGCTTGGCCTAACAAAGAAATACAACACTGACAAAGCTTAAGTGCAGGAAAGTGCACATCATGCAGGAACTTAATTATATTAGACTGAAAAACATTTATTTTCCTCCACGCAATTCTTCCAATGTGTAAACAATTTAATATATATATAATTATGTATTTTATGTGTGTAATTTTACCAAATTATCATTTTCTAAAAATTGAGAGGCCACTAGTTTTGATTAGTATTGATAGGCATTTTCTACTGAAGGAATTTTCACAATGTAGTTTTTGCACAGGTGTAAATATGAAAATGAACAAACCTTGTATGACAGTAAAGCTACTATTTAGGAAGTCTTTGTTGAAGGGGAAAACCACCAAAATGAAGTATTCCAAAATGACATTTATTTGGGCGAGGAAAGTACAATCTGTCTTTGTTGACATGAGTCTCAAAGCCAGTAGGTCTCAAACCTGTGATGTCATCAAGTATACATTTTGGAGCTTCTCCATAGACGATCAATGGGAGACCCACAGATCAGCTTTATTCTACTCTACCTAAATACTGCTCTCAGTATCATTTATCTTTCCCAATTCATCATTCCACATTTCATACTTGATGACATCTCAAACTTCAGTTTTAGCAGTCTTGTTGTTATGCCTGACAGAGGCTTCTTGCTTTCAGGTTGTGCGTCTGTAGGATCAGTTCATTCTTGTGAACAATATCGTAATAATGCCTGGGGGGACTTTTCTTCACATTTGGCACAAGTGTCCATTTGGACTAAACGATGAACTGATTAGAACTTGGAGGGTCAAAGGTCACTGTTGCCTCACGTTTGTCTCTTTCTCGTGATATCTTGGGAACACCTTTAGGCAAATCGATTCGAATTTGGCACAAACACCCCTCCATCTGAACTCAAGGTTGAAATTATTAGAATACAGTGGTCAAAGGCCAACACATTTTTGGGCATAATTCATAATCTGACCCTGACAACCACAGGGCAGCAATTCTAGTTGGATTTAGGAGAGTCACGGTTATTAATGTGTTTGGGCTGTTTTAGACCATAGGTGTGTTTGGAGCCATTTTGAAAACAGTCACAGTTCCCCTTTTTAAGGCTCGGCTGTGACTCAGTGGTGAGCAGGGTCGTCCTTCCATCAGATGATCGGCAGTTCGATCCCCATGTCGATGTGTCCTTGGACAAGACACTTAACCTAAAATTGCTCCCGTAGCTGTTCCTACGATGTGTGAATGTTAGTTAGTCCTGATGGGCAGTTAGCTCCTCCCATCTGAGTGTGAATGATGACAAGTAGCTTTAAAACCCTTTGAGTGGTCAGAAGACCAGAAAAGCACTATACAAGTACGGGTCCATTTACCATCGCAAAACTCATGGAAACATGGTAGTGTTGTCATTTTGTCTGCACCGGCCTGTTTACTCGCCCTGGCATCTCACTCTCAGGATTGTGCGTCATTAAGTTCAATCATACGGTGAAAAGCAAATACCCGCCGACCCGGTCAGGACTTGATCTACTAACCCAGCACTGAAGCTTTGACCCTTGACCCCCTTTCTGGACAGCACCCTGAGCTCCTCTTGAACTTGTTAACAGCCGACCGATGTCTCTGGGCTGGGCACTGGTGATTTATGGTCTGTGTCCTCACTACAAGGAGCACCGCATGGTTGAAAGATGATTGTCCTCCCGAGCAGGGGAGTAAACCGTGGCATGACGGTGTCAGGAACCCCAGCTGGAGGCCAGAGCAAAGTCCTATCAAAGGCACAAAGGAGGGGTGACCTTTAATCAGGGCCAAGCTATACACATCACAGCTGCCATATGAAACTCGTGTTACTCCAATTCTGGTGATTTTTATTTTGTGATTTGACTTTTTTTTCCTTTGTTGACAGTTTCGGGGGAAGCATTCCAATAAAACAATAAAATACCTCTTCAGGGAATCTGTGCAGTAATTGTGCTATATTTACTGAGGAGGCAAGGCATCTTTATTCACATAAAAGGTACGTTAAGTGCTTTACATACGGCATAGAAATGATTTAAAGCATTCGAGGGATGTTAGATAAAGAATAAATATGGACAAAAATAATGCAAAAGGAATAAAAGTCACATTATAGTTTCACTCTACAAAAACAGTCTGATCAGCTTTTTTATTTTGCCCTGAGGAATTCTTGGAATACTTTCTCTTTTCTTGGTAACAGAAAAGCAGACATTTACACAAAATAACCTCAATACCTCTGTAGTGGCAAACACAGGTAACTGATAACAAATTAAATATTAATTTGAGGCATTATCAAGAAGAAACAAAGAAATCGACAAGGTTAAAAGAAGAAATGACGGTATATAACCCTCAAAAAGTCCTGAAGTGTAATAAATAAGCGCATTCCAAAAGCAAAAATAAAGAGTTGAGGATGAAGAGCTGTCATCTTATCCTGACATTAACTAGACATAGACATGTTTGCACCACCAGCAGTGCCATCGTGTCTCACTGCGGTTAGCTTCAGTGTGTGTTAAATCATGTCGGCCTACGCGCACTACATCAAGTCGCCCACACACACCACCCACTGACGGATCTGTCACGACCGCTGTCAGCGGCGATCCCTTCGCCATGGCGGAGGAGAAGTAGTGCACGTGTGAAAGAGGCAACAAACTTGCATCTATCTGAGTGTGTGTGTTTGTGTGTGCGTGCGTGTAAGAGAGGCAAAAAGCAATGCATCTGAGTTACCGTGACACAATAAAACCTCTTTGCGATTTTGATTGCCTGAATTGAATCTCATTTTTCTAAATTTGATGACAGGAAAAGGGCTGAAAGAAGCATGTGTTTGCCAAAAAGCTCGACCATGCTTCCATGTACTGTAAATGTAGACAAACAGCTGTACACTTGATGAAGATGAGAGGGGAGGAAGTCATTATCTACTGATGTCTCTTTTAAATGCCTCTGTCCTGATGTGCCCCCCCCCCCTCCCCCCCACATCCACTTCTCTTTACCGCTTCCTCATTTGACTTAATGCTGATAAATTAGCCCGTTCTCACCCGTAGCATTTCTCATTCTGAGTCACCCGTCTGGATTTTCTGGGTGCTTACACTGTAACAAGATTCTGTAGTTTTTACAGTAATATTACTGTATATTGGCCATATTCTTACTGTAGAACCTCTATACAGTATGTTACTGTAGATCTGCAATGCATCATGGTCAATATTCATTCCCGGGTAAATCTTACTGTAAATAAATGTTGCTGTAAATCACAATACAGTAAAAACATGTTGCTGTAAATCATATTACAGTAATAAATGTTGCTGTAAATCACATTACAGTAATAAATATTGCTGTAAATCACAATACAGTATTTTTGAGCGGCTTTTCCTTTTTCAGCAATACAACAAAATCCGTCGCATTATTTTAACACAGATGTTACTTCTTGCTGCCACGCAGACAGAGGAGTAAACGACATGTTAAACCTCCGTTGCTACACAAACCATGACAGTGGACTATAACGTCGTGTGCTGACGGACATTTGATACTCTCAACACAATTTTGGAGCAACAACATTTCTGCAACAGCAAGGTAACGAAGCTCATTAATATCCCTTCATATTTCCTTTTTGCAGGGCATTTTGCAACTGTACATTAATTACAGACAGCACAGTGTTCTCAAGTAAAGTCACCGTGTAACGCTACGTGACTTTAAGAGGGAAGTAGGGACACACGTTCCTTAGTAAGCTAACGTCGGTGTTACTAATATTACCAACATATAGTATTTGTATGGAAGCCCATTCCCGCCAGCAAAAAAAAAAAAAAACACACAAAAAAAAAACAAAAAAAATTACCACCAAAACAAAAAAAAAATAGCACAAAAAAAAACAAATAAATAGCACAAAAATAAATAAATAACAGAACTATTTTTTTTTTTTAGATTTTTTGCGAGTAAAAAAAAAAAAATTTAAATAGAGATTAGAAGTGCGCATGCGCTTCAGTGACAATTCCTCACAGGTCCCTTCATCCACTCGCCCATGAATCGACACATGAAAACGACACGCAATTCTAAATAAGGTAACGATTACTAGTGACTTTTGTAAATGTTAGATGTTTTAATTCGCTACTGGTTTTACTCGCGCCTGGAAGGGGGCGGGCGGGGCTTATCTCTGTGGGTTATCTCCGTAAAAACAGTACAGTTTCCACCACGGCCGCTGCCAGCGCTATTTCAGGCGGACCAGCAGCAGTTTGATTCAGCTCCGGCAGGACGGCAGTGATGACGCTCGGAGCTTCTCAACGCTGATTGGCTTTCGCGACGCGTATTTTCGCCCCGCGTTACCCGCATCATACGTGCCTTCCGGCGTAAATTCACGTCTCTCGCAACAATACGTGTCTTGACTTTATATGTAATCTGGTCGCGCGAATAATTCGCGGCGCGTTTGGTGTGAACACACCATTAGTAACGTTAACGTTCACGCCGCTAGATGGTGTCCCTGAAATGAAAACTGTGTTAGTACTCAGCGGTGTGTTGCATGTGTTACTAAAAGGGGGCTAACATTACATCAGCCTCCACATAGCGCCCAATCAAGATTTTGTAAGCATCATCACAGCTGTAATATCCCACTAACATAACGTAGTACTAAAGTATGTTGATAAGTAATGCGGATATTGTACATGTGCACTTGTCCTGTGTCGTTCAGACAGCTGTGGCAATGCGGGCAGAAGTGTGTTAGCAAAATACAATTTAGAATGAAAAACAACAGCAAGTCTCAAGTATATTTAGCGGTTCCTGCTCTGCTGCTGGAATCTTAAATACAATATAATATTCTTTTTTTAAATACTTGGCCTAAGAATAATTATACTATTATTACACTATGCTATTGTCTATACTCTTTACAATGTCATGTTTTGCTATTTGTTCAGTACACATTTTGGTAATTTTACTTAGTCATAAGATTTTTAAAACGGACAGTCAGACATCTAATCTCATTCACACTATATCATGCAATATGTGATTTCCAGTAATCCAGAGGTGTTTTCACCCCCTCACCAGCCATAGACCAGGCGCCTGTGATTGGTTTACTAGCCCTCAGTGACAGTGTACTAACTTGTTATGTCGTAGTACTTTATTAAAATATACAACATGACTGAACTATTTGGCTAGACGGTTTCAGTTTGACAGCAGCCTAATTCATTTTGCAGTGGCTCAAATAAAATATAACACAAAAATGACACACTTTGTGCTTAATTGCTCTTATCACCATTGGCATATAATTGTGATAAAACAAAATACTATTCTTATACTGTTTCCATCAATGAGCATTTGAGCTATAATTGTGTTCAACAGAGGTGCAGAGGTTATCTAAACTGTCACAAGATGGAGGACCTAAGTGACTACTTAAGGTCACGGCATGTGCCTGAGGAAGACATACAGCGAATGGAACAGGACAAGGTAGCTGATATAGGAAATGCTTAATCTTGATTTAAATATTTAAAAAACTATAAGTACGGAACAGCTTTGTAAATATCTAGTGTTGCGTATGCATTTTGTTAATTGTTACAATTGAATGCACATGGCCGAGAAAAATAAAGTATTCCTTCATTGTAGGTTGATTCCAGTGTCATACACCTCATGACAGATGACCAGCTTAGAGAGTACCTGCCATCCTATGGTGATCGACTGGCTGTTTTAGGATACTGCAGAAGGAAGGAAAACCCCAGCGGTCGCAAGTCAAAGATCTTTGAGCGACTACGAGGAAAGCTCTCAAGAAACACAGATGATCACGTGTCTGAGAGAAAGCATCAAACTCTGTCAAAGAGTGCTCAGAAGAATCAGAGAAAAATTGAGATAGCATGGGTGAATTTCAAAGAAGGGGAATTTGTACAGGTACGCACCAAAAAGGGAGGGGGAACCAGAAAAGAGAGGGTCTCGAAAGGACAGTAACAAACAGAACTTGATTGAAAAGGCTGCCCAGTTGTTTTTTCCAGGTGGAATAAATGCAGAGGGGAGCCTTACTGATTTTGACATCGATTTAACTGACTTCCAGCAGCTTTCATTAGATAGTAGTATCACAGTCGGGGAACTGTATGAAAAGACAAAGTTACCTCTCTTACGTTTCTATTTCACAACCAAGGAGAAAGACATTGTCAGTGAGATACATCTTCAGGAGGAGAATGGTGATGCCACCGCGCAAGAAGGTGAAAAGACACATGACAGACCTGCTGTCTATTGCCACTCTCCATATTCTTCTGCAACAGATGCTGTGGAGATAGATATTTCCGAGGTAATTTATGTTGGAAGCAGCACACTATTTGCAAATGCAAGCAGTGAGAGTGTTTCCCTTTACACCACAGTCGACCCAACTGATGCAACTAGTTTGCCAGAACATGACCCATTACATCATATGGATGCTTTAGAGGATAGTGGCATTGTAACTTTCCCCACAGAAAGCATCTCTGGGATGATTTATTCTCTTGAGGATACCTTGCCCCTCTCTCCTGCAACACCTCCAGTGTTGCAGGAACAAGCCAGTCAGAGAGAAAGAGTGAAGAAAATTATTGTTCTTCATCGTGGACAGATTCTTAGCGAACTTACCCAAGTGTTTTCTGAGGAAAGTATCGTGGAGGATGACATTTACTTTCAAGTTATTCTTCCTGATGGAAAGCTTGAAATGGCTGTGGATGATGGTGGTGTTTTGAGGGATGTACTGTCAGAGTTTTGGAATGACTTTTATGAGCAGTGCACTATGGGAAATGCCTTCAAAGTGCCATACCTACGTCATGATTTTGGCAAACAAGAATGGGAAAGCATAGGAAGAATAATCCTATTTGGCTGGCAAAAAGAGAAGTACCTTCCTGTAAAACTCGCACCTGTACTCCTGGAACAAGCTCTTTTGGGCTTTGTGGAGAGCGATCTTGTAGACTGCTTTTTCAAGTATGTGTCAGAGTCTGAGCGAGCGATCTTTGAATCTTGTTGTTCAGATTTTGAAAGTGTTGACCTCCAAGAATTGTTGGAAATCATGGATATTCACAACTGCCGGAGGCTTCCAACAGCAGACAGCATTGAAAAAATCTTGAGGGAGCTTGCTCACCAAAAACTGATTCAAGAGCCTGCTTTTGTGATTGAACAGTGGAGCAACATGCTTGCACCTGTTAGATCAGAGCTGAAAGGGATTGCAGCAGTCTATGAAGAGCTACAACCAACATCACGAAAGATCATGAGATCAATTACTTACCCCAGTACCCAGAATGCCCAGGACAAAGTAATTGTCAAGTTTGTAAGTGCATACCTTAGAGAGTCAGACACCCAGCACCTCTCACGTTTCCTTAGGTTTTGCACTGGATCAGACTTGTTCACAGGAAAGAACATCACTGTCAGCTTCACACAACTTCAGGGATTTCAGAGAAGACCTGTTGCTCACACATGCGGCTGTTACTTGGAGTTGCCAGTCAGCTATGACAACTACCCAGATTTTCGACATGAAATGAACAAAGTTTTAGAAAGCAACGTGTGGGTAATGGACATTGTCTGATCTAGTCCAGGGAGTATGTGTGTGTGTTTAAGGTATTCACACATACAATGTAAAAACTATGGCAAAAAACACTTCAATCTGTTTAACTTTCAGGCTTGGTCACTCTCAAAACTATAATTTTGTCTAGGAATCTATGGCTAAATTGTCAGAAATATTCAGTTACACACCTACACCAGCATCCTCATGTTTTCTCATTAGAATCAACACTACAGTACACAGTTGAATACTATGTTTTGTTGACACATAAAGGGAAGATAGAAATGTGTAAGAATCTTTACAAAAATATATTTGGCTGGTACTGTTAAGTCATGTTGTTTTATTTCCAACAAAATACTCTTTTACAGTCAAAGTTTTGAAAAATATATTACTGTACTGTTACAGTATATTTGGTGCCAGATGCATCTTTATGTAACCAGTAATGTGGAGTCATGTTCTTTTATTTACAAAGAAATATTTGGCTGGTACTGTTAAGTCTTGTTTTTTTACTGTCAATGTTTTTAAAAATGTATTACTGTACTGTTACAGTATATTTGGTGCCAACTTTTACAGATGCATCTATATGTAGCTGCCTGGGTTATGCCTATGATGTTCATGTTGTGGTCTTGGCATTTTCAATTCAGAGGCAGGAGGCAGCACTGGTTCTCAGGTCTTCACTTTTGATCTTGTTAAATATATCAAAAGTAACAAAATCATCTGCTTCTGGTGTGTGTTTGTGTGTCTGCTTGGCTCCCCATCTCTGTCATTTGGAAATAATTAGAATCATGTTAACAAATGAAGGGATTCCATCCACAGAAACGCAAGGGGGCGTTTCATTTATTATTGAGACAGGAAATGTTAATGTTAATGAATATATATTATAACATTGAAACTTTAGCAAAAATAGAGACAATGAAATTGATCTTTTGATAGGTATATTAACACCATAGTAACATTACACATTCTATTACAGTTATAACTCTTTAAACATCAAGGTAGTTGATCAAGCTGCACAGTTACAAAAAAGAGATCTGTAGCTCCAATTTCCCTGCTTAATCCTAAAACCAAATAAATTTTTTCCAGGGTTCCAGTTGTGTTATGTATTTATACTAGTACAGTGAGATGAGATGCTCAGCTATTGGAAAAAAATGTATAACAGCATACATTTGTAAGCAGAACAGCTTGTGACCGCGGAAAGCGGCTTTGAGTGTCACTTTCACAGTAGTTTAAGGAGCAGCTATAAGGCTGTATAGACATGGTGCAACAAAAACATCAGCCCATAACTTAAATCTGATTTCCACAGGCCTGTATTTCAGATGGCATTTACAATAAACAATTCAGGACACAGATATATACAATAGTAGGCCTAGCTGACACTACTGTTTCCCATAGCGCAAACTTCATTCCCCCAACCCATCAGTAATCATTTGACGAAGTCTTAGATAAAGGTCTGTAATCTCATACACATCATCTGACATTACCAGGTTCTGCTCTGCCATGAGTTCCACACACAAGTGAAACACGTCCTCATCACAAGGATAGTCCTTAAAACAACAATCCTCTCGGCATATTTCTATTTTCCTTTCCTCAGCTGGCTGCAAGAAATTCTGAGCCCCATAATGGCTGGGAACCGCATACATTATGGAGGGACGACCATTAGGAGCCCGAGGATTGTTCGTTTTTCTTATGCGATGGTCATTCCAGGCAGTTACAACTTCATCAAGCTCCTCCTTTATAATGGACAGAAAAAGAGTGAAAATGTTTGTTAGAAAATAATTGCCGTTTTATGCATATTTTCTCTCATAGTTAGGGAAGACCAGGGATGGTTGTATCAAAGCGATGGTTTTAACAGCACCACTTTCACCAAGAAGGGATGACCAAAGAGTCATGTGATCAATTTAATGTATGACTTCTTCTTTCCTGACTTTGCATATGAAATGTCATATCTGTGTGAAGAAGTATGCAGATTTTACGGCCACAACACTGATTTTCAGGTAAGACACAATGTCACGTTTGGTGGACATGACATGAAGTCTATATTTTGATTAGTACTGATACTGTTGAAGTTAGAATTGTTTAAGATTAGAGAATAGTCACTTATTGCAAACCACCATGCTGCTACAGCTAGCTATACATGGCTGACAGAGGTGGGGATGGATGTAACACTCTTTTAATCTAACTAACCCTAAATTGACAACTACACACACACATATCTTTTGCTCACTACATAGCTGAAATATTGCTATTTGTAGTAGACTAATAAGGTACGTTGTGTCAAAATGTGAGAGCTCTAATAGAAGAATTCGGCAAGTTACAGGTGCTTGGACAAAAATTTTAACAATCGTCCCTGGTCTCCCCTACATCTGTGTTGATACTGTATCAATACGTTTTTATGACACTGTACCTGTATGGTATTTTGGAAGCAAAACTGGATCAGTGATTTGTCAATGAAGCTGTCAACAAAATAGCCATCTGCTTTCAGCTGGTCGAAATGGTCCATCCAAAACTGGGCGCATTCACTTCTCAAGGTGCACCACCAACGTTCAATCCTTTGATTTCCAGTACTTGGTCCTAAAGTGACACACTCTGTACCTATCTCATCCTCACTGTTGTGAAAAAACTTTTGCATTACTGCAAGGTGGGTATTCTCTGTACCGTGATCTAACCGGATTCTTTGCGGACATCCATTGTTTTCTGTCACAGCATCTATGAAGTAACCTGCGATAATACGAGGGTCATTGTTGGTTTTGTATGCCTCTAGCCATATCATTTTTCTCGAGAAGCCATCTATGCAACCACTGATACATATTCCATAAGGCTTTAATTTGTCATACCCATCTATATGCCATACATAGTTTGGCCCACGGCTGACATACATACGGCGTCTTAAACGGTTGCGGGCCCGCAGATCTACCCCATTCCCGTCCATCAATCGCATCAATTGACGCACAGTTTCTCTGTTGGTAATTATTCCGGCCATCCAACATTTCTGGTGCATCCATCTGTAGCCGTGCTGTTTGCCAGACGTCTGTAGCTGTTGGTGAATGAAGGATGCTACCTCAGCTTCATCTGTCTTATTTCGTCTCCGCCAAAGTTGGTTCTTTTGTAGCTTTCTCTCTAGGGTCCGGAGGCTTAGTTTGATATAATGTGATTCCTCCAAAACGACTAAAATTTCACGATTTGTGAATCCACGTCTAAAGTAGTCTTCAATTATGGTATCCATTTTGATCTGCCAAGCTTCGTCTCATTCACTTGCTTCTGCTGCTTTGGCGCATGTGAGGAAACACACAGGCCTATAAAACGTTAAAATATATTATTATCAAAGCTACATTAACAGCAATCTTGTAATGTGTTTAGCTGCAACAGTGGACTGATTTTATAATGATATATAACATCTAACATTTACAAAAGTCACCAGTAATAGTTACCTTATTATTGTTTTCATGGTAAGACCGGCGAGTGGATGAAGGGACCAGTGAGGAATCGTCACTGAAGCGCATGCGCACTTCTAATAAGTATTTAATTTTTTTTTTTTTTTACTCGCCGAAAATCAAAAAAAAAATATATATATATATATATAAAATAAAAAAAAATGTTTTTGCTGGCGGGAATGGGCAAATTTTTTTTTTTTTGGTGGTAAGTTTTTTTTATTGTTTTTGTGTTTTTTTTTTTTTTTTTGCTGGTGGGAATGGGCTTTTTTTTTTTTTTTTGGTGGAAATCTTTTTTTTTTTGTGTGTGTTTTTTTTTTTTTTTGCTGGCGGGAATGGGCTTCCATATATTTGCTATTTGAATTGTGATATACATTATTTGGCTTCTTATAGTGTATATTTTAAATTAATTGGAGTTGTTTATGTGACGGCATCGTCGTGTATGTGTTGCTGCTCGTTAGCTAAGTTTCGTTAGCTAAGAGAAGATTTGACTCTTTTCTCTCTTGCTAGCTAACGTGCGGCTATGAAGGCCTCACGAGCACCACTGAAGGTGAACCACAACGCCACAACAGGTGAGACCTACACACATGACGTGTTTTCTGAGCTACACGCAGGGTAGACTGCAACAGCTGGTATAAACTTGGGTACATTGTTGCTAGCTTAACCCTCCTGTCGTGTTCGGGTCTAAACAGATCGATTTACAACTTTAATCAATCATAAATGTTGTGTTTTACATCTGTTTACATCAATACCTTATGATATCCTCCACACTATGCATGTGAACATGTAAAATTGCTGATCACTCCCCCTCCTGCTCACACACACACACACACACACACATGTGAACACCTGTTCGCAGACCCATTTATAAAGTTGTACACATTTCAAACTTCAAACAGAAGAAACAGGTGTTTGTTATGGGAACCCATCTCTATCCTGCTTCATGTGCCCATCACCCCACGTGAAGCACACCTTCCAGACTAAACAATGCTTCTTATCTTCTCACTTTCCCCCTAAATACACCTTTATTTGACCAGGAACACCAAAGTAAAGGTTTCTTTCATGTCTCTCCTAATAACTACGGTACTATTGTTTGTTTATTTTGTGTCACAGGAAACCTCCACCCAGGCTGATGTTGAGGCCCAGGTGTCCCTGCCAAGCACTTCTAGGCTCATCATGCTGGTAAGATCCCAGTACCAGACAAAACACCACATAGGCTGACATCGTCAGTAGTAGAAACATATTGTGGTATTTCTAATGGGAATCTTTAACTAATGTCTCTCTGTCCTTCCACTGTAGGGAAGAGGACTCCTGCCCAGGAAGAAGACATGTTCATGGAGAGACTCCAGTTCATGGAGAAGACGACCACCAGGGAGAGGATTGCAGTTCAATACAGTAACAATTAAGTCCGTCATGCACATTTTGTTTGAAATTGCACTTTTTCCAGTTCAAATTGTTTTTATAGATTTCCCCCTTGACCTGAATATGTTATTGCTTCCAGTGCTTGAATTTTACTGTTTACTGTCAAATTACTTTAAATCATGTTTAAATTGTCATAGTAACTTGTAGAAAGAGGAACATTTAAAATGTTGTATGTTCAGGAATACCATTAAAAAGTGTTGTTGTTTACAACACTTTTTTTTAAACTAAAAAAATGTAAAGTTTGTATTTAAAATGTTGAAATATTAAAATAAATGACTTTTGTTGAAAAATGAATGTGTCTTCATTTTACAGTATGTAATTATTTTACTGTTATTCATTTACAGTAGTCTAGGATTTGCTGTAAACTGTACGGTACTGTTACTGTAATGACAATTACAGTAATACACTACTACTGTGATAGCAATTACGGTACTGGGATTATTACTGTAAACATGATTACAGTAAATGGGTACTGTGATTCATTTTACAGTAAGCATACTGTAAAATGAAATACAGCTACTTACTTGCTAATTGCTGCCAGCAACTTACTGTAAATTCTACAGTAATCTTGTTACAGTGTATTTCTCAGTATATTTCTCCGTTTTGTGGAATTGGTCACAAGGACAAAAAGCTTCTGGCAGTGCGATTTTAGCAAAGGTCATTCACCACAGAGCGAACATTTAGGTTTGCCGATCCAAAGGTGGCACTTTTACTTAGAAATAGTTTATGTATTTAATGTGCTGGTGGTATTTCTTTTCATGTAAACTGTGTGCTGCTTGCAGAAAACCTTCTGAAATGTTCAAAGGAAAAATACTGGAGGTGCTTATTGCATTTAGAGAGGAACGCTGGAGCTGCTAATTTTTACCTATGAGACTTAAACTCTTTAGCGCATTGCCATTTATGCAAATGAACATTATTATTCTCCCAGTGCGTTTTCCCCAGACATTAATCATAATTATGCATACCATAAAAAAATGTAAAAAAATTGCTGAACTGGAGCAATATCTCCACTGCCTGTTTAGCTTACGCATAAACATTCTTCGTCAGACCTCTCGTTCTTGGACACCTGGAGATCTTTGTCAATGTTTAAATCAAAAATAAATATAATAGAGGAAACTGCTTGGGAGAAATGGGAGCTTTGCTGATATTGCGGGCTGCTGCGTGTAACGCTGGGATGCCGTATCTGGGTCAGGCCATGCAGCCTGGTTCAGGCGTCATGCTAGACCCTCCAGGTAGTGCTCCTTCCACAACAGCATGGGCGAGAAGGAGCTGGATTTAGAGAATATCGTGTACAGCGGGTGTGCCAGATAAAACACTTCACGGTGAGAGACAGCTGAGCAGAGATTCATCAGCAGCACAGTGGGTCTAAAACATTCACAGGCCAGCTGGTGCCCCTCTCGCCGCTCTGATGCCACCGTATTCCACTCGAGATCTCACCACTTGTCACTACCTGTGTCTGTAATTTATTTTTCTTCTTTTTTTTCCCCCCCTGACACAAACCAGCAGTGAAAGTGATGGCAAAAGGCAGCAGAGTACAGCCTTTACCCACTCCATCGAGCCATGCCCTTCTGCTACCCGGGGCCTCTGGGGTGCTGGCCTGTTGTTGTACATAGTTTAATCAAACTGGCGGGCCTGCGCTGACGGGGTGCGCTATTCGAGCACACCCTCTGCGGCTGGCCGTCCCACTCTCTGGCTTCCCTTCACATTGGAGTCGGTGACCGGCGCTGCAGAGAGTGACCGACTGTTTCGCGCTTTCGTGACCCAGAGACCCGCGATGATCTTGAATTAACTGATCATCTGTTGATTACTAGACCATTTCATCTGAGTCATCTGTTAGTCAATGGTTTCATAGCTGCCAATGATACATTTTGTCTTAAGGATGGAAAATATTTTAATTTAGTTGACGCTTTTATCCAAAGCGACTTACATGCTATACAGTAGACCACAGCAACGGTGAGCAATTAGGGTTAAGTGTCTTGCTCAAGGACACAACAACATGGACTAGCGGAGCCGGGGATCGAATCACCGACCTTCTGATTGAAAGACAGACGTGCTAACCACTGAGCCACAGTCGCCTATTTGACATTTATTGATATTTAAAATGACATAATTCCTGCTGGCGTTCGACAGAAACATTCGACCGTGTGATGCCTGCACCACGCGGCGTGGGACCACGGGGAGGTTGCATTGCACCTCTCTCGTGTTAACGCCCTGCTGTGAAGCTCATCGCCAGCAGGTTATAGGAGGCGGCCCGGCAGCGCCATGTGTCACGGGGCGGCTCCGCCCAGGCCATCAGCAGGGACAAGTACTGCAGCGTGCAGGGGGTTGGACATGCCATCGTGGGAGAAAGAATCTCAAGTGTGAAAAGAAAGGAATAAAAACTTTATTTTTCACCTGCAGTTTCTGTACATGCTGTAGTTATTCATGCCTTGTTCACTAATTGCAAATATTTGTGTTTGACCTTGGCGAACATGAAATAACCTACAAAAGAAAAAACATCTCAGAATGTGAGAGAATACTGTGTGTGTTTGTCGCCTTTTGAACTGAGGAATGTGGGTGGGAATATGATTTCTTTTAAGTTATGTAGCCTAACTATGTAACTTCACTTTTGAAACTGCTGTGTCTAAATATGGCAATAGTCTGCGTGGTAAACTATAGCCAGGAAGAAGGATGAGGATGTTGGTGGATGTCAGAATCAGAATCAGAATCAGAACCATTTATTGCCATGTATGCTTACACATACAAGGAATTTGTCCTGGCGGGAAGGTGCATACATTTAACATTTAACAATACACATTTAACAGTTAACGCAGTGCAATAAATGAGGATGAATGGATGAATGAATATCTACATTGAGACAGCAGCATAACAAAATACCAAAGTAAGATAAAGTGCATGGAATGTGCATGAGTGTAAGTGTTGTGTGAAAATGGCAAGTGCAATGCCCAGGTGTCAAGTGTATTCAAGTCAAGTATAAGTATAAGGCTATGTGCAGGGGAGTGTCCGGTGGGAATTGTCTGGGGGTGACAGAGTCGTATGTATGTAGACGTATATATAGTTTCAACAATGCAGCAAACTGCACAATAAAAAGGGAAGCTGCATTAATGAAACCATAAATGTGTGATTTGATGGGAGCCAAGATACAGATCCAAAATAACAAATAATTCAGAATTGACTTTAATAATAAAAAAATATATATTATTAAACACAAATACTCTTGACATTAGTTTGACCTTTTGAATAATATGTTGGGGGAGAAAATAATAATATTTATATTTTGAAGGCCGTTGCAAAAGATCCCAGCGCTCACTGACTCTGTTCTTCTTGCCGCCTGGTTCTTCCCTGAACGCCAAGGTCAGAGGAGTTTGTGTTGAAATCACAGTGCAAAAATGTGTGACCCCTCTTTTTGTAGTTGCACAACACTATTTCCTGCCTCAAATGATTTCAGAAACATATTTTCATATACCGTTTAGCTAACACATTCTTATACCAACTGCTCACTGACGCAACTTTTTAACTCAGTAGCCGAGTGAAGGATGAGTTAATGGTGGTGAAATCAAACAAAATCACTTGCTTATGTTGAGCCAACAAAACCTTTATTTATAGTTAGGGTTAGAAAATAAACCTTATGATTGGGCTTGAAATAGTATACTTACATTATATACTTAGTATACATACAACAAGCATAAACAATGTAACATAAGGACAGGAAAGACGTCACAAACATCACTAACGTAACTTCACAGTGACTCAAAAACACCAAAAGACACAGACGCTGGTGTCCAGGTGGAAAGTCTTGAGTTCTGTTTCCAACATGGCGGCCGCTCACTAACTTTCTCATTTTACAGCCGAGCAGCACACTAAAATATGTTCAGAAAAAGCTTCGAGGCGAGAAATAGGCCACGCAGTAACAGAACCTTCACAGAGGCTCAACGCTGCTCAGCAGCCGCGTGAGAGCCTCCTCTGCTCTCATTGGTTGTTTTTCTTCGGGCATGGTTGATTCTTTCAAATGCCATGAGGAGCGCGAGGAACCTGATGTTTTCTGTCAGTCTGCGTCTCATGCACTGCTGTCAGGGTTTAGTGACAGTTTGAGTCGATATGACTGAAAGTTATTTTTATTCACGGTACAGACTGTCTCTTTAAGCGAACCGTTCACTGTTGTGCAGTTTGGCTTTTCTTACGCCAGACTATTAGCTCAGCGATGAGCTTTTAAGTTGGATTTAACTTGTTTCTTCCGGTTACGGTCATGAGTCACAAGGCCGGATCAGTGAAAACCTCATTCGGGGTTGAACACAATCATTCCAATCAGAGACAGAAGCTGGTGGGTTGAGTACAAAGAAGAAAATCACAGCGCCACCACCCACCACGGCCTCCCCGCCTAGATCTCCTCTGGATGCTGGTAAATGGGCATGAGCGCGGTCATCCACATCGTGAGTCAGTCTAATAAGCTTTGTAAGTGAGTAGGCAGGTCAGGTCGTCTCAGCAGGAGCTCACTTCCTCGGCTCTACAATCCAGCACCTTTTATCCGTGTGACCCGATGGAGACGCTGACGGAACAGTGCCATCTGAAGGTTTTGTTGAGAGAGATTATAGCAGGCGAACAATAAAGGCAGATGAGAGGTGTGTATAGCATACACTTGAAAAAAGAGAGGAAATACAATGCTTTGAATAGAAAAGGATGAACCCATCGTCAAGAGACTTTGTCCGATGTTGTCCAATATCTTCAAAGATGATACACTGGAATCAATACTAAACTTAATCACTACATAGCGAGAGCCGCGCTACTGTAATTTCCCCCTGCTCTTCTCCCCCTGTCTTCCTCCACGTGCACACATGTAGTGAAATGCACACATGCATGCACGCTTGCTCATCCCTGTTCTCCAGGACTAATTACTTTAAGTGAAAAAAGCTCTCCTTTGGGGCACCTATTTCACTCAGTGTCTGTTGAGGAGAAATTACACGTCTAATGGAATGGAATAGTTGTGCAAATTGAAGAAATGAAACACACTTTCTTTCTTTTTTTTTCGACCTTAAATTAGATTTTAATTTGGATCACACTCGCACATAATGAAGTGCCTTAAGCCTTCTCTGGCACCTCTCCTAATTGCTTGTGGCTTTCTTATTTCTGCAGGTCGCCTGCTGTATTCATTATCAACTCCACTGACCACCATTTTAAGTGAGATTGCTTGTGAGGCAGGAACGTGATGTCAAGACAGCTACAGTACGTGTCAAAGCTGAACCACTTTTTCTTTCCAAGCCTCTTTTCCAATTCTTTTTTTTATTTTTTTTTAATAGAACTTCAACTAAAGAATCGGCCTTCATGCTCCGTTGCTCTGCCTCTGGAGGAACGACCTGCTGACCGGGCAGAATCCCCCAGCATGCCTCTGGTTTACCAACCTGCCGAACGGGTCGCATCGCCCTGCGTGCCAAAAACATATAGCCCCTGTATCAGCCAGAGCGATGTGGCCCTGCCTCTGGCTAAAGCAACAGGCCAACCCATCTTTCCTCTCTTCTCCTTACCGAGTAGGTTTTCCACGGGTCGGGTGATATTTCTGCCATGCAAAGAATTCCACCTGGTCGACGGGTTATTGAACCAGACTAGGGGCTTTGACCTCGTCGGCTTGTCTGGCTTGCAGGACAATTTTGCCATCAGTCAATTGGACTCAGACATTATTCCACTTTATATTAATAAATATAACTTATGTCAATGCTGGAGCCACATTGGTGACACTTCCCCTGAATGAGTTGTGGTGCCACCATGAGGTGATTAAAAAGGCTTTTATTATTTGATTAAGTCCATTCAAACCACACCATATATGAACAAACAACATTACAAAACACACAAAATTGTTTAATTAATAGTAACCATTTTGGTCGCCTTTAAACGTCTGATATGCAGCGTGCGGTTGTACTTAGCTCCACCCTCTTGTGTCCCTTCGGTTTGCGAAAAAACAAGATGGCAACAGCCAATGTCGAGGCTTCAAAACACTAACCAATGGGTGACATCACAGTGACTACTTCCACTTCTTTTATACTGTCTATGGCCAACACCATGACTCAACACCATGCATGCATGATTTCCCACAGTCCACAGGAGTCTCACGGTGGTCATTGTTTTGTGACTCATGGACTCTGGATGAGCAGAAAACAGCTCCCCTGCTGTGCAGAAATAATTGTCAGTCACATAAGATACAATGCTTTTCTTGTAAATAACAACCTGCACCACCACACACACAAACGCCAATATATTTTACAGTGGGCTTTTTCTTTTCCCTGCTCTTTCGCGGGAGGAGTGCATTACGCTGAGGAATGTTTGCTTCGCCTCCTCCATCTGAGCCATCTGAACATAGGCCCGTGTTTGAAAAAAACAGAGCAAAGGAAAAGACAAGATGCAGCTGCTCGAGTTAAAAATAAACAGAAACTGCACTTAGAGGAAGCGAGTTGTGAGAGCTTCAGAGACAGATTCAAGAGGCCGACCTCATGGTCCGGAGATGACAGTACTGTGTGTCTGTGTGTGTCGGAGAGGAAGAGAAAGAGACACATCGGGAGAGTTGATTTGGGAAAGTCCTGAACAAACTTTTTCAGTACAAAAGGCGACTGAAGATATAAGAGAATGAAGTAGACGATGTAATAGAATTAAATGTGGCCCAAAAAAGAATTGCTGGCTTTGTCCAAAAATATACACACTCTACCATTAACCACATTTCATTCATCCAATGTACATGCTACTGTATGTGTTTCAAGAAAATAGTGAAAGCAAAGATAAGGCTTCTTTAAAAAAAAAAAAAGATTCATTCTTATGCCCATTCAGGATTGTGTGGTCCCAGCATACCAACTAATATTCAGTGATAAAGGGAAATATCTTTATCTAGTCTTATTAAAATTGTGCTGCAGCCCACTACATGCTGATGTAAAACCTCTCCCCTCAAAAAAGCTTTCATGTTATACATGAGGGAATTGTGACAGCTGTCAAGATGCTCCTCTGATAATGTACGAGACAAAGCAGATATGCTGAAAGAACTGCAGTAAGAATATTCGCTTATCAGCAGCTCCTTGACTACAGCGAGGCTTCCACACAGCCGAGTCAGTGTCCTGTGCTCTCTGCTTTACCTCCTCCAGCTTAAGAAACCTGAGCTCATCCAGGTATGACATGCATATGCGTGTGTGTGTGTGTGTGTGTGTGTGTGTGTGTGTGTGTGTGTGTGTGTGTGTGTGTGTGCGTGTGTGTGTGTGTCAGTTACAGTAAGTCACAGATAATCATCTTGCAGTCTCGCATCTCTATTTAAAAAAAAATATAAAATTAACTTTGTATATTTAATCTGAATATTTGCTTTGAATAAAAAATATCTTGGCTTTAGTAGTTTAAATGATGTGTTAAAAGCTCCTTATACTTATTGTGAGGATGTTGAAGAGGTCATAATTTCCTCTCTCAGATCTGTTTTATATTGCTGTAAAATGTAAAACTACATTTCAAAAGATTACATTTGAAAGCATCATGCTTTCTTTTGTTTATAATTGGCTTTTGACCAATACAGCTTGAACTCATCATGTAACTCTTTACTTCAGCTGTTAGCTCCGTTAATTAGCCAAGCAGGACAGTGCGGGCGGCTAACAGCTAACAGCTAACGTTAACAAGCTTTCTTCTGCCCGTTCTAACACGTATATGTTGTTCACGCTGTAGCATCTGGGGAAACGAGGGTGCGAACCGCAGTACGCATCTCGCAGGATGTACGGTTCAGAGTTGTTCCTGTGTATGGAAAGTTACCTGGAAAATGATGATAACATGATATCAGATCCACGCATATTTGTGTACAGGCCGATACTCAAAAGCATTTCGGATACTTGTATCGGTATCGGTTCACTTCTAGCTTCAGGTTGTTTGTTGTTTTTGAAGACATATAATTCAAATTCATCTCCTTAAAAAAACAATGTGCTGCAGTATAGAGCCAACCAAATCAAACAGTTTTAATATTGACGGACAGCTCTTTAAATGTTAAGTGACTAAAGAGGAAAACTGGCTGCTCTCTCTCAGCACCAATGCTTTACCTCTGAGAAGATGACATACAAATGTTGTTGTTAGAGTGGCAGCTCAACCGGAGCAAAGGTCAATAACTTGTTTCTACCATGTCTTATGCACCTGTATGCGTCATTCGTATTTCACAGTAAATTACGTAACTGTCTGAGTCCAATATTACTTCTTCACCCCACAACAAACTACTTTGTGCGTGACAATATTCAAAGCTTAACCCTCAAAATAATTCACCATCACAGACAAATTCCTTCTGTAATAAGGGATTATACCGCAGCTTACTCTACAGGGTTTTTAAAGCCATAAGCTGAAATGGCACAAAGTTCCCAGAGAAGAAGAATTACTACAGTGTAATGGAAGCACTGATAGATAGATAGTTTACTACTCCGCTACCAGCAATGATCTAATTGTGCTCGTGGCTTAGACGAGCAAAGAGGGGCACTGAAATATTGCTTTTGTTTCCATTTTACATAAGCACTCCCAACAGAGTTTTGAATGCAAAATTGGGTCTTTAAAAAAAACTTTGACTTCAGCTGCTGAAGATTATTTCTCCGTGGGCTTTAACACAAGACTTTTATTTCTCAATTTACCAACAGTATCCGTTAGTACCCAATTAGCCCGCTTGCACATTTGAGAAACCGCTGGCATCTTTAGAGGCACACTGTTTGCAGAATGAATACCGATGCTACTCGAAACTAGGCGGTCAAGGGACAAAAGAAGAAATGCATTACATTTACCGATATAGAGCCGAGTGTGTTGCATGGAGAATTACCTGCAATAAATGAAAGCAGGCAGGAGAGGGAGAGATAAAGTGAGCGGGTAAAAATAGAGGGATGTGTCCACTGTTTGCAGATTTGTTGTGTGAAATAGCTATTATCTGGGCAGCCAGGAAGGTTTGGCACAGTGTGAGGAATGCTAAGGTGTGTCCTGGTGTGTAATTAACAGATAAAACCGTTGGTTCATTAAATGCATTTGCAGTGTCATGCACTCCCTATGCTAGTATTGATCGTCCGGACATCTCCACGCACCTCCCCGCTCACCAGACTTCTGACACACCTCATCCATCACGCCTCCTACCTGCACCATATTTATAGAATTTTAATTAGCTCTGAGCTCAAGCCAACATCATTAGCTTTCCTCTCTCTTTTTTTTCAGCAAACAGCCATGCATGGTAATAATGGTGTTCTTAGACAGAAACAGTGGGTACTTATATCAAGGACACTGCAAGAGAGAGAGGGGGAGAGAGCGAGTGAGAGAGAGAAAGAGAGAGAGAGTGCAGAACAAAAGGTTGACAGTTTAAAATGACAATGAAAAATGGAAGCGGTGGAAGAAAAAATACAGCATAACATGTGGATTGCGGGACAGTAATGTCACCTTGGAATAATTTCCGTATGATTAAATGAGTAGCTCCGGCTATTTCTCTGTGATGACAGTATCTGAAAAGCGTCAATACTGAATTCCAAGTGAGTGGCTGTAAAGTTGTAGTCCCTCCAACATTCAAGACAAGACTACAAAGTTTAGCCCTCAGACAGGACCAGACTTGTGTAAACATCATGTTGGAAACCAGAACGCAACAAAATGCATTTCAATTAGGAGACAAGCCAATGAAGAAAAAGGGCATTGTTTGCCTGGCTCGAGGCTGGCGTGTAGATGTAGCCCTCTAAAAGTAGTTTATTAATCTCTAATTATCATCAGTCCCGTTAGAAGAGTGTGGATGAGGGAAAATATGGTGTTGCAAACCAATTTGAGGAAGAATGCTGAGGCGGATGCAGTAAGACTGAGAGAGAGTGAGACTTCCATGAAGGACAGTCCTTTATGTCTTTTTTTTGTAAAGCCCAGCCCAGATAGGCAGGTACAAGCAGACGGCCCTCCCAGCTCCACCTATCAGTTACTCCCTGTATCTGCAGAACAAGCAGCGAACAGGCTGGCAGGCATCCTGGGACAGGTCGTCACAGGCGACTGCCCCGAGCAGCAGCAAGATAAATCCCCTCGCAGGGTCCAGACGCTTGTAGGGGCGGTGGCTGCTCGTTCTTCTTTCTGGTAGGCGGATGACGCTGATGACGCGGATGACGCTGATGATGCTGATGATGCTGATGATGCTGATGATGCTGATGACGCTGATGATGCTGATGACGCTGATGATGCTGATGATGCTGATGATGCTGATGATGCTGATGACGCTGATGATGCTGATGATGTGGATGATGCCACTCCGACTGGGCAAATACCAACGCTTAGTAAGAGGCCCTGAGCTTAAAAGTATGGCGCTCTACATACCCCACTAGTATCAGAACACGCAATGACCACGCCCACTTACAGTGGGAGACAGGCATTTCAAACCATTGCCAAAGCTTGTAATGCATCATTGAGGTTATGGAGCGTCTTTGACCAGAGAGACAATTTCTTTTTTTTAGGGGTGTCGCTGTGCTATTGGACAGTTATGACTAGCTGTGAGAACAGCTGTTAGCAGGGTCAACAGCCCCAAACAATGACAACAAGGATATTTGAGTGAGCATGTGATTAGGGACAACGTGTCATCTTTAAACCACGCCCATTGGAGGAGAAAGCAATCGGCACCACAACTTGCAACCAAGGACTGAAACAAAACGGCTGTAGCAGATTTCAGCATGTAAACGGGTTCTTTGGCCCCCTATGTCTACCAGGGTTGCAGTTGAAAACTAAACGATAGGAGGGGACAAGTTGACTGATAGCAAGATCATGTTAGCAGTGAGCAAACGCACTTGCAAACATAATACTGCTTAGCTTTCAGATTGTTACGTCAAAATTCTTAAGCTTAACTTACAGAAAGTTAAGTTCACCTAAGTCTGACATACGAAAGTGACAAGAAGGCACCTTTACGCCATACAAAGTCATGGGAGATTGATGGATTTTTTTTTCCCCTCCGGTGTGGGCGGGACTTAGTTGCAGGATATATGAGATATAAATGAAGCATGCCAAAGTACTTCCTGACTGGAGCTCCATTTTGCCACAACTGCAATACGGGTGTGTATGCTGTACACCCAGAAGACTGTTTACAGAAACCTGGATAAGCTCTTGCAGAAACTAGTGAGCTGGACAATTATAAAAAGAAACCACGATACTCCAGCTTGTAAACTTTTATTTCCGTATCTGATCGCCGTCTGTTATCTGCACGGATTGTTCTTCACTGGAGTCACACAGGAGTTTGGCAGAAAACAAACAGTGTGACGATAAGCTCTAATCTTCCATTACCAGCGATAAGATGGTAAAAGTCAAATCCTCAACGCCGCATTGCGATGAATGCAGCAGCGTCTCGGCAGCCGTAAACTAGAGGGGCTTCACGCTCTGCTGTTGAGATAATGTAATCACGAGGCCTATGCAAGTGGCAGAGACCATCTACTGGAGTCAAATACACGCCTGGGCCGACGACAAACAATCCAAAACCTGCATAATCACGTAAACAGCCTATAAATACCCCTATGCTCCGTGAAAAAAAATCATATCCGCAAAACTGTATTTGACTCATTACCAGGAGCGTACATGAAAACACACTTATTGCATGAGTGTGTTTTACCGAAAGCTCTTCACTGAGTCGAGAGGCACTTTTCAGCAGCCCACTGTATACGGACGTGAACCCCCTGGTTTGTTTGGAGGCGAACACACTCACACGCACACTATCGCACAATACTCACTTAAGGGTGACATAATTAAGCCAGAGGGTAGGTGTAATTACATGCAACCTTCATCTGCCCTGTTCTCTATTGTTGTGGCTACTTGCTGCCTATGGACTGAGTTGCTGTGCCTATGCCGCTTTCGCCCTGGGACCTTTCAATCCATTAGCTGGATAATTCCACAGAGACACAAACAGCATTTATAAAGTTCTAAAGGGATGCATGTGCAAGCTGGCATGCTGCCTTAATTTTCCATTTATTATTTCATGGAATTGTATATAGGCTCACATTAAGGCCTCTTCACTTGATAATGAGTTATAAAATAATCATTCAGATGAATTATTAAGGTTTTTCTTGTGTTTTTTTAGATGAGCAACATTTCCAAGTTTGACTAACCGGAGAATGAGGTTGTGCATTATGTGTTTTATGATATAAATACACTGTGGATGTTGTGTTCGGGTACATACTGTATGTTTGATTAGGAAAACACGCTATCTGAGGACTGGGAGCATGGGAGCTACGCAGGCCTTTATCTGTGGCCATTAGTCTCCACGTTATTAATGGGAAATGTTTTACCTCATAAATATACTGTCCGCAGCTGGGGGATACAATGTTGTGTTTTCACCCCGTATAATCCTCGAGCCGTACAAATAGAAGCAGTTCCACCGTAATGTTGGTGATAAACAAGCTTTAACTCTTTGCTTTGCCAGCCTGTGATCGAGGTGACTACTTTACAAAAGGGTTTTGTGGATAGTTTAAAATGTAAATTGTCTCGATTTTTAACCATTGGATGATATATACATATAAAACCATGTTTAGTTTCAGTTGTGTTGTAAATAACAGCTCAAATTAGATTGAAAAATATTTAATTTGAACAATATGGATAGTAGGATTTTTGTGTTCATGTATTGTTTGTATTATCTCTCCCTCTTCATCTCTACAGACTTGTCGCTGGCTGTCAGTCTAAATTCATAATTGTTTTATTCTAGTGTATTCTATTTGATAATGTGTTCACAAAAATACAACGATAGAGTTTATTATAGCTTAAAAGAGCCCATGTTTGCAATCCAAAGTAGAAAGTAAGAACATCCTTATAGTGTTGGGTTAGGATGGATGGATGAGGAAAATAAACAATTTCACTTCAACACTTTTTCTTTCAACTTGATGGCATAACTTTATTAAGTGCAGGTTTTCCTAATCTTAAACAAGCGAGCCGACTATTATTTGCCAGAATTCCATACTTTAGGTCAGCACATGAGTAAAAACACTAAAGGATTGTAATAGAATCACTGTTTATGGATAAGGACTGGAAATATTTTCCATTTGATGTAACAATGCACAATACAGTAATATTTTAACTTTTAAATCCACTTTTTGTTAAGCTAAGAATAAAGACTGGATGATGCCCTCACAAGCGTCTGTGTCCGTACACACCTTTGTTCCAATGATATCCTCTGATGTGTATCTGTCCTTTCCCTGTTTAATATGCACCAGAAAATTAAGGTTGCAATTCTTCCCAAGGATTCAATCATTTAGCAGCAAGGGCTCCATCAATGCCTTCCTTGAGAAAAAGGTCTAAATCAGGGCTGTGTGATCTGTGTGAGTTATGGAAGGGGTGATGGAGGTGGCTGATAAGAAATGTTATCACACAGGCTGTCATCTGTGGCAGCAATTTGCTGTGGGCCCCGCGAGTAATTAATCACAGGTGCCTGGTAATGCATTCATTTGATCCTGGAGGGGATTCATCGCACCGGACACTGACCCTCAAAAGGTCAATCTCCGCTGGTGTTGGTCCTTCCTGTATTTGCAGGATGCATGGGGGATCTTCCCGTCAATACCGGTCCATCACTATGCACATAATAAGTGAGTCAGTGCCGCGCTTTCATTTAAATGTCGTCTCTCAACAATATATGTATCCACATTGCAAATAATAAGATAGCACAATATGGTAAATATTAAGTTCAATATTTGAATGAGACACTACAGCAGTGTAGACGTCTGTATCAGATAACTGGAAATACAGGAAGAGCGCCTTAAAAAAAAGGAATGTCTGGTTTTTCAATTTAAAAAAAAAGCCAACATACAGAGGTCTGGTATGTTGTCTAGACACATTTCACTCTATTGAGTATTGATTATTTTATTTTTTTCAAATCATGCAACAATTCATTCCACACCATGGAGTGGCTGATGATGGGGCTTTGAGTTGACCTCTTGGTGGAGAGGAAGAAAGGTTAGAGAAAAGGAATGACTGCCAAATCTACTTGCATCGATTTATCTTCCTCTGTCATTCCGTTGCCTGTCACTCACAATAGATGAGAGTGATTTCTGGATTGTTGGGGTGGCATCAAAGAGGGAAGAGGAGGATGTTTTGGTGAGTGGAGTGTGGGGGCAGCGGGGGGTACTCTTCCCTTGTTTAAAGGGACCGGTTACCCTGCAAGTAAAGCCAATAGCCTGCGGGTCAAGGTTGCCTGTTTGCTGAATGAGAAGTGTGTTACGAGCAGGTGTTCAAACTGGGCAGTGTTCCAACTGACAATAGCACTGCGTCAAACACACGGCCCTGACTCAACCCTCGCCCCACAATGCAACATTTTGTGAGAATGCACTGCATCAGAAAATCAAGTGATTACAAGAGCACATTTCTGGGAGATTACTTTGTAACATGGGCACTGTTGACGTGGCAATCGTTGAGACAAAGAATTAAATGACTAACCTGGTCTTTCTGGGTTGTATTTGATTTGTCCCAGTCCCCATAAATGCATGCACACACCAGTGCATGTAACTTCCCATTTTTTTGAAAAGTATAATTGGTCATCTTGGGTAATTCCACTCTCTAATTGATGCCACTTTCATATCTGACTGTTGAATATAAGCCTGCAGCCAGTAGCCAGTAGCCAGTTAGCTTAGCTTAGCACAAAAACAGCTGGCCTTGCTCTGTCCAACAGTTACAACATATGCATACAAGCTCAATAAACACATTACATCTTTGTGTTTGTTTCATAATTTGAATTATAATTTTAGTTATCCTTCGTTTTACAGAAGTTCATGTCACATTATATCTTGTTTAACTATTTCTTGTTTCCAGGAAGTTACTGCTCTAGTCTGAGTGCATGTGTTGGGCTATTCAATATTAGGACAGATTAAGCAACCATATATAATGTGTTTATTATTGAGCTATAGAGATGCTGGTAGAAAGATGGTGTAACCTTTGGACAGAGCCAGGCTCGCTGCGTCCTCCTTTCCCAGCCTTTGTGCTAAGCTAAGCTAATATCAGCAGCGGATAATATTTAGCGTACAGATGTGAGAGTGTTATCAATCTTCTCTTTCAGCTGTCACAAAGTGGATGAGCATATTTCCCAAAGTGTGGAACCATAACTGTAATGTTGGCCGCCTGCTAAGATTTCTAAATCTGCAGCTTTTCGAAGGGTATCGAACGCTCAAGGTACAGTGTGCTGCTGCGATTCATTATTTTTGTATTGATTCCCTGATTTACTAACTCAGTGAAATCAGGCGCACACTGATATCCATCACCCGGCTGCCAATTGTCTGGGAATGCCAGCGAGCTCGACGGAGCGCGGCAGATCTGTGTGATGCTACTTGTTTTGAGCCGGCGGCATGAGATATGGGGTCAGCCCGGTGTTTTCCCCGGTCCACATCATCATCTGCTGGTCTATTTGTGCCCTGCTCGCCGTCCACCGGCTGTGTTGTTACGTACGGAGCCTCCTGATAGGCCCGCGTTGATCCGAGTCCTGACAGCAAATCAATAAATTGTATTCCCCCAGCATCAGTGTTGGTGGATATAAAACATGTCTTATGAGCTCAGTCTAAGAGCATGAAAGGGATCAACATGTGTCGGTGTGGTTTAACTTCTCCAGACTTTGGTATAAATAAACAACAAAGTGGGCACAGGGCTCAGGAGGAGATTTGCTCCTGTGCAGTATTGGATTTTCTTGCTACCGCCGTGTTTACATCTATTCAAAGATAATGAAGTCGTATTGTTATGTGCCCTCTTATACACGCTGCGTGCACGTTTCCTGTATTTTCTCTCGCTTGCCGATGCAGATCCTCTGTGACTGATATACAGCTCTGCTTTTCCACATTACTCACAGAAGAACTTGGAACGAGCACACATTTGCTCCAAAGAAATTACAGCAGAAAATAAGTGCTCCCCCCCCTGAAAAATGGTGATGTTTACGTTCAGTCCAATAATCTTTTTTTTTTATGTTTACTTGTGGCTTAAAAACTTTCCAAGTGCCCTCATCAATATGCAAACATGTTGTTATGGCCATTGAGCTCAGAGGACTGAGGGGGCAGAGCTTTGGTTGCACGCTTTATATCTTCAGCTTCAACCTTTTCGCTCATGTTGTTTTGACACCTACAGTCAAAACATTCCCTGAAGTCAAATGTGCAGCGGGCCAATTAAGTTCCTCACTAAGACTGTGTGGTTATCAGGGCATAACCCCTGTGTGGTGAGACTGCGTTTTGTAGTCTGCCCGAAGTGTCTCTCTCTCTCTCTCTCCAGGAGACCGGCAGCGGAGGTGAAAGCAGCAGCGCTCACAGAAGGTGATCAGCCTGATAGATCTTCACCACAGGGGTTCCACGCCGAGCGCCGTCTCTCTGCGGCGACTCGATGCTCAACATCAGTCCCCAAAATCCAAGGCCCAAACCAAACGCCCACCTGCAAGTCATTCTCACCTCTTTACGTGTGCATGTCAGGCACTCCGCCGCTCTTCTTTATGCTCTTAATCTACCTGTTTATCCCTCCTCCTCCTCCTCCTCACCCCTGTCTATTCCTTCCTTTCTACTCTGAGGAAGGCAACTCTCACTCTGCTGATCCTTGCGTGTTCAGCTGTTAAACTCCAGCAGTTTCCGCTGTTAACTCGCAGTTTGTGAAACATGACAGTAAGATTTCTGTTTCAGAGGGCTCACTTTGATTACGACTCCTACAGAGGAAAACACTTTGTCAGGGCCTCCTTTTTTTTCTTCCCATTTCCGTCAGATGAATGTAACAAGGCCACTGTGCTAATATGTTGCGCTCCTGACGAGAGGCAACGTCACACTGAGCCTCCTAGAGAGGCAGAAGCTCTCGTAACAAGCGCTTCTCTGAAGGTTTTTATGGCACCGGCGCCGCCCTTTTTGAGGTCGGAGCATTCTTGATTTTTGTTTTTGATGTTCTTCTATTCCTGTTATATATACGAGTGTGTTCATTAAACAGATTATGCTGTGCGGCACTTGACACAGAGCAGTTGCAGACGGCATTTCAACCTCACACCAGCGCCACCAAGACAAGCTGTGAAGGTCTCTCTGAACATCTTTTTCAAAGGCCGCCCGCCTCACCCGGAGGGTCATCTATATTGTAGGCCTCAGCGGGATGAACCATAATGAACGCCAGCCGTCCTTTAGGATTCTTTCTTCCGTGCGCCGTGTCTGCTGCAGCACTCTGGCCTACAGTTCATGGCACTTCAATACCTCCCGTTCAATGGAGACAAACACAAGCAGATATCTGGACCGTGCAACCAAACAGTCTTTTGATGCGGTTCAGAGGTGTGACTGCGGAGATGAATGCACTCAATAGTGGTCAACCTCGGCCATTCATTCCATGCGGTAATGAGTCTGAGGTCTGTTACTGCGGTGTACAGCTGATGGTGAAACACAAGTTTGATGGATGCAGCGGCTCGGTGCTCCTCCAATGTTACAATCTCAATAGGAGAGATAAGATGAAAGCCTGGCTTTCATCTTGCGATGTTTGTTACTTTATTCTTTATTCTTTTTTTGCCATTAACTGGAGGGAAAATGGGTCAAAGAAAAAAAATAGCATTTCATCCAATTGTAATAAAGAAATGGTTTTGTTTTTTTAAATCACCAGCAAGTTTTTCCACTCACTTCCCCGTCTATGCTTTCATCACGTGCGTCACTCACATCCTTTGTGTTCGTCGTAATCGTTGATTACGACTAGGAAAATTACTTCTGTTCGGGGGCACGTCATTTCAATCCATAATGACATCTTTATTCAGACAGCGTTTACCAGGGTCGGCCCACTCATTAGCCTTTTGGAGATACAATCATATCTCTGATCAATGAGGTAGCGTTCAGATGTCCATGTTGGAAGAGAGAGAAAAAACCTGCCACAAAATCAGGATTTTTTAGAAAGCAGTCAATAAAACAAAAACCATATCTGCATTGCAAATGGAAGAGAAATCTGGAAATTAATGGCAAATGAATATTTAGACTGTATGTAGGTATCATGGATGAGCTAATTTAGCATTTATACACACATTCTTTAGGCTGTTTATCTCTTGAATCCTTTTGACTAATTAAGACCCAGATGTATCACTGAGGCTTTCCGCTGCCAAACAGATTCATTTAATTAATACGTGAGCTGCACATTTCTATTGAGTGTGAAAGATGGGGTGGGCAACCCTAGGCAGAAGCACAATACCTCAGACAAACGACGTAACAAGTCAGTTAAGCTCCTGCATAGTTAATGTCAAGCACATCCTGCCAAATGGTAAGGGTAGGTGTTAAGATGATAGTACAATAGGAATTAAATCTGTCTCTTTAGTACGCTCTATCTTTTGTAAGCGTGGCTTCCAGAAATACCTTTTATAATAATAATGACAACTTTATTTAATGAGCACTTTTCAAGTGAAAAAAAATTGTAATAGCCTTTGAAATGAAACTCTCTTCTTGTTATCCAGTACTTGGTGACTGTCAATAAAACACAACGTCATTTATATCACAAAAGCATAACATAATCCTCCTTTGATATGTGGTTTAGCGCACGCTATTTTAATCATTTCGAGGCGGTCATCCTTAACAGTGTGACTTTTAAATGAACCAGCGCTGCTTTTCTTTGCAGTTGCCCCATAAATCAGCGCCCTATCCATGAGAGGTGGTGGCAGGCTCCCATCTTACTTCACTTCTAATGAGCACGGAGGTGCAAAGAGGAGCCTTGTTAGATAAGTGACACCAAACATCAGTGAAGGTGACTAAGAGCACATGATAACTGTTGAGTCTGGCACGCGGCGCGGGAAGGCACCCGCCACAAATTGTCTCATCGCCTCCCTTCAGCAGGGCTGTCGTGGCTTCGCAGCTTAATTGGAGTGATATCAGGTGTTTGGTGCTCATGAGGGGGACGGAGGAAGCGTCTCGACAGACATCAACCACCTCCCAGCAGAAACATTACCCCAGAGCCATCTGTTCAACTCAGGCAAGATGTAAGTGTGACACCTAGTGGCGCTGGCGGTCATAACGCCGTGCATTCATAAACGCAAATGAATCCTAATGCGATGGGTGGCACGTGAATCATTTCTGAACAATACATCAACAAGAAATAATTTGAAGGAGGCCCGTTGCATGCAGGAATACGCACATTCTGCATCTTAATTAATCACAAATGCAACCTAAATTCCATATATACATGACCTGGATTGTCCCTTCCCACAGGCCCGCGGTGAAGAAGTGACTTTGTCATGTGCATTCGTAGCAGCTGGAATATCTTGCACATGCCATTAAAAGCCATAAATCCTGAGGCCGAAGTCAGCAGGGGGTTAAGAAGTTGCTGGGCTCCAAGTTCTTGGCAGCTGACGGCTCCACTCCATATTGAACTCAGATGGAGCCAAGTGTCCTCAGACTCTGGTGGAGGGTGAAAACACCCTATCTGGAGAGATTGTTTTCACAGTATGCCGAAAACTAATTACAAGCAATAAATTAATTTCACGCTACTGCTTTAGAATTAATTGCATCTTTACAGAAGTGGCTGGAAGTGATGGCTCAAGCAGCTCTGATAGCGGTGGACACACACAAAGTGCTCTATTGAATTACGTGGCTTATCAGTGGCATTGCTTCACGTGAGGGTGCGCTTGATAACGCTCAAAGAAGCGATCTGAGGCTCGCGTTTGTTGTCTGCTTTAATTGCCGCGAAAGGTATTTTTGTCATGCGGCTCACACGGCGCACGCACACCATATGCTAGGCCAGCTGATCATGTTGTTTTGAGCAGTTGGGCTTTATGGAAACGTTTTCTTTCGTGACAACTATGTCTTGTGTGGAAATGAAGGCAGCGTGCAGCAGCGAGCAGTGAGGGGCCTTAGCATACGGGATCTGCTAGCCCTCCTTCCGCCCCGGTCCACAGTTTGGACTTCCACGATACATTTCTCACCCGTCGAATGGTATTCGCCCATCAATAAACAGTCAAATGAGTTTTTGCTGTCCCGAGTGGCTCCGAGGTCTCAATGCTGTGTCATCACGGGGCCCCGGTTGGTTGTAAGGGGCCCAACAGAGCGCATGAGCTCAGGGTTCCCGAGGCGGAGTGCATCACGTGGAACTCTTCAGAAGATGTGTCCCCGAAAGATTCCCAGGAATTTGAATCCCTGCAGCAGATTCATGGCAGATTTGTTTACACACAAAAGCTTATTTCTGCAGAGGGTGGTAATTAAAAAGAAATAAAAGACATTTTCCCAATGTTTATTGGGAAAATAGGGTTAATAGAACTGCCGTCTGCGCTTGGAGTGCCTTCTTTAGATATTTGGGTTAACTGCTTATTTCCATTATTTTCAGTTAAGTGACTTTTCAAGATGCTTCTAATTGGCCCCGGTGGGATTTTGAGCAAAAAAACCTTGATGTTCCCATCTCGTTCACATCCTCCCATAACTGTGACAGTATTATTGTAATTTGTGCAGATAATATTGTTGTATTTTTAAATGAGATTCCAGTGTTTGATCTTAGCCAGAGACCAGTTTCTATCCAAGATTTAATTTCCCTATCCCCCCCACCAACCCCCTCCCTCTATTGTCATCTTTGATACTCATCACCACAATCACATGACAGATGGTCCTTTCTGGACCCTCTAATTATATTGCCGGCGTCAGATTTGTAATTCATCACACTGATCGCTAATCTGCATGTCATCGAAAAGAAACGTTTTTATTTTATTCTCTATATATTAATCTGTAATAGGCAATTTATAGGATATACAGCAGCATAGAGTAAAGTACAAACAAGAGACATAGTAAAAAAAAGAAACAATAAAAAACAGTAAAGAATCCACAGTAACTGAGATTTTTTGCCAAAACGCAATAACATCAATCATGGGGGGCTTTAGTTTGGGTTTTTAATACATTTGCTATACTGTATTTTGTATTCATGGAACTCTGTGCTTAAAAGCTTGTTATCCACATAATGTCACCATTTTGGACAAGTTATCAATAACGGATTAGAAGCAACATTGATTGGACCCTACAGTGAATTTCCTGTTACTGGAAAATCTTTCTCAAAGATGAGGACTTGTTTTTCTGGGAACAGAATAAAGTAGCTCCTATGGTGGTGCCGCCTAACTTTGGGGCAACAGGTACAGCACCGTCAGCCTGGTGGAAATGACAGAAAAGGGCCCAATGATGCTCTTGAATGCTGCATCTCCATCTGCAGAGGACTGGGGGTAAATATTAACCGGTGGGCGGATCTTGGCGCTGACGCCGTATTGTGCAAGCTCGGAGGGCCACACACGGTCATTCACCGGAGTACACAGAGAGACACACAATGATCTATTTCACGCTCACGTTCTGTTCTATCGCTCTGCCAAATTACAGTTCAGCATTGTGGAAGGCTTTTTAAATATTTTTAATTGATGTTATTATAATCCTTGTGGGAAATGGGATCCAAGTTGCAAGTAAAACCTTCGGTGCTTGTAGTGAAGTTTAGCTAATTTTAAAATACTTAAACCTGTTCAAAAATAACTATTTAATTAATCTTATTTGAAATTCCATTCGATTTAAGGGAGACTCAACAAAAAAAACTACATCTGGCACAGTAGCACAAATTCACCAAGAGAAACATTCTTTAATGACCATGCCAAATTACAACTTCAACAACTCAAAATACACAAATTGCAGTTAGAATATTCCCTTTTAATTGGCAGGTTCAAGGACATTTCTTTTTCTGCTGCGCTAAGCCTTTTGTTGTGTCTGGTCCGTGTGGTATTCAAACAGATGCAGGCAGTGTCAGTAACACCTCACTCGTCACATTCACGCCCTTGTGATGACTTTCACAGGACTGCTATCAGTATGTTGCAACGACCTCGATGACACACAGGGCTGAACCTACGCCCATCCAACGGTCAAGAGCTGCGGAGGAATGCGTTTGCACAAATAGTGGCAGTGTGGATCGGAAAACCGGTGAACACAATCTATATTGTTGTTGAAAGCCCATAAATTAATTCAAAACATGTCATTTTAAAGGATCGCTTGAAATATCAAAGTAGACAGTTTTATTGTTTTAGTTCATTTCAGCATTTCTTTTTCCTTAAAAAATATATCAAAACTATACAAATTTAGCAAGCAAATCTAAACTCAGCCGCACAAATGCAAAATTGCATCTTTTACTATAAACACTGATGATTAACATTAACCAAGATACCCAAAGTCGTCACTCATACAGAAAACAGAAAAACCCTGCAAACCTGCACTGCAAATATCATTCGACATAGAGAAGCAGGTGTAGATAATGGATGGACGACTCTAAAGGCAAACAACACGTAACATACGACACAAAGTAAGTACGACTGACTGCATCAGCATAGCTTTCAGTGCAAAAAGACTTTTGCCAAAAAACGAAGCACAAATACCAAAAAAAAAAAGTGACAGCAGAGCTGCGTGTTCTTTTTCTCATTCATGTTCAGGGGCACACCAACCATTCGGATCCCAGGCCTCTCTCTGCATCCGGCACAGTGAGGAGTAGACACCGTGTTGCTATTTATTTAGTTTGAGCTCCTGGCGTTCATGTCTTTCTGCAGACCTCTCCAAGAGTTTTGAACTTGGGTCCGAGCGCGTTCAGGAAGTCGAGGTTGTCGTTGTCGCCAATGTCACTGCAGCATCCCACGGAGCCGGCCGCGGAGCCCACACCCTCGAACCCGTAGGCGTGGACGACGTCGTCCGCGTAGCGCCCGTCCTCCTCGTTTCCGAAGTAGTGGAGCTTCTGCAAGACGAGGAAGGAAAAGGAAGTGCGTTATTACTCTGCGTGGACCGAGGCTGAGCGATAGGAGGGGGAGATGCTACACCGCGCGATAACGTGAGGCCGCTCAGGATATGACTGCCGGTGAGATATTACACGGAGAAAAAAATATCTCCTCAACAAAAAGTTTGAGAAATAATAACGTTTTACAGCGGATACCATCGCAGCTTGGAGAACACGGATTATATTACACAGGAGAGTTGCCTAAGCCCTTACAGATAACAAAGAAGTTATTAAACCTCAGAGAATGAAAGGTGTACACATCTGGACCCTTTAATTCAGACACTTTTTGTGCTTCCTTCCACTCTTAGCCCCACCCCAATATAAATACATATATTAAAAGTCTTGACTTTTTCTTACTGCAAAAAGAACATTACCTTCTGTAGATAGCGGCCGTTTGTTTGCCAGTTGAGGAGAAAGGTCGAGTCCTGTGTGAGGTGCCTGTTGTCAAAGCCTTCAGCGTTGCCCGCGTAGTTCCCTCTGAACGACTGACCGCCATATTGGTTGACCTGGCCAGAGTAGAACTGGTCTATATCGGATGTGACAATGTCGGAACTATAGATCCCATTATCGTGGATGCTTTTGGCTCCCATTGTGCCGGAGCCGTTGCTCATCATCCATCCCGGGTTCGCCCCAAAAGCATGAAAGGAGCCTTTCACTCCGGATTCAGTAGTGGGTACAGTGATGAGACTTGAATCCTGCGGAGAGAAGAAAAAGGAAAAAAAGGCAATCAAGTAACAATTAAATAAATGCAGCAAAAGAGAGGAGGCACATTTTTTTTTTTTTAAAGAGCGCTCGTTTCTCTACAAGGCAGTGGGCCCGAGGCAGCGCTTTCATTATTGTGTTCTTACCACTTCTTCCCCAGGGGCCTCTATGTTTGATTTGAGCAGGATTCCACCACTGTCTCCGGTATCATCAATTACAATATGGTCTTTCTTTGTCGAGCAGAAAAATGCGAGCAGAAGGCCTATAAAAAAAAAAAACGAGTATGTTAGAAATACATGCGCAAGAAGTGCATTATATAAGAAAGTGTTCCACGCACGTGTGGAAGGCATCACAAGAGTGAGCATTACGGCATTGTACACTGTATGATACTACCACGTGCTCTGTGCTTGTTTTACATTGCATCTGCTGTGGCAGAACCTCCAACTTTCTATCAATCTTCTCGCACTTTTTTTTGGTAGCAGCTGGGGAGGGGGACGACGACTCACCGAGCAATAGGAGGAGGAACAGCGGCAACAACAACGCCAGCCAACCCATTGGCCCCAATGACACAGAGTTGGGTTTGTCGAGGCAGGCTCCGTTCTTGCAGTGGCAGATCCTCACTGTTGCCGTCTGTGTTTTACCAAAGCCCTGCAGATCTTTCACATCCAGCGGGACACTGTGTTTTCCAGTAGGAAGGTCTTTCATCTGCTGCAACGTGGCTGATGTATCTGAGGAGGAAACACGAGTAAAAAAAAAAAAAAATGATGAAGATTCTCCAGGTTTCTCAAATACATGGCAACGCAACACTTTAAAAGTAAGAAAAAGGTTCAATTTTTTCAGGACAGATTCAAGCAAGTGTTCGTTATGTTTAAATACTTCACCCAAATATGTAATTATATAATTATATATATATATATTAAAAATTGGTTGCCATCACCAACTAAAACAACAGCAAAACAATATCAACACAGTCATGCAAAGTCTTCATGCATTGCCCATGCAGCAAATATTTTGTGTCAAGAATCAACATGCTCTTTATGTCCCATTAGGTGAATATGACGAGTGATGAATATATATTACGTCTAATGTCGGATTATCATAGATGTACAGTTTCATACTAGAACACAATTATGTCGCCTAATGAGAAACGGCAGGAAAAAAAGACCTCTGCAGCACTTTGGAACAGTCTCGGCATTTCCTTGTTTGTCCACCAGGGAGCACAGGTTTATACAACTTTAAAATGTTGCACTCAGTGAATATTATGGATGTAATTATTTATTTATTTAAACTAATCTCAGGGATTTTCATTAAAAATGTTTAATGGTAATTTGCTAATAAACATAAAATGCGCTCTGAAAGTATGATAAAGTAAAATACCTGCATCAATGATAATGATCCAATAAGAAAAAAGATATAACTAACAAGTCATTCTTTTATTATACTTTTTGAAACTTTAAGTCTATTTGGTGATGATACTTCTGTACTTTTACTTAAGTAAGACATTGAATGCAGGTTTTAAGCCTCAAAAATGGGTTATCAGTCAAGCTGTTAACAATCAACTTCAGGCTGGACTCTGGCTCTGAGACAGTAAATATTTCAATGAATAACTTGCTTCTCTTTTTTTATTATTCAGTAGAATATTCCTTACAGAGCTTTGACTGGACGTTTCCATAGTGCTTTGGGGTTGTCGAGCACGTTTACTTTGTCTAAAAGACACTGTCGAACAAACACAATAAAACCACCTACCATTAAATTTTGTCACAGACCATTTGCCGTCATGATCACTCAGCAAACTGAAGATGAAGGGGGATGAAAAGGGACTGTGGTCGTTGTCCTCAGCCACAACCAGAACCGAGCCGAGCGCTCCTTCCTTCTCGCACAACACCATCTCGCTGGTGGGGAACGTGGGTACGTTGTCGTTGACGTCCTCCACCATGATGATGACTGTCCCAGTACCCGTCTTGGAGCCTAAAATACATGAGAATTACATGAGTATTTGTCCAAAGTCGCATTCTGACATCACTTTAAGAGCGAACCATCGGAAATGTTCAAATTCAAACAAGCAGCCGGGGTGCGAGCCCAATTTTCACGTCACATCAGAAAGTGAGTCACCGACTTGTCACAGCACATCGTGTCCACAGTTACCATTCTCTGCCGTGAACAAAGACGCGGTGTTCAGACAGATACCGACGAGGGTGGAGCCGGTGTTTGTTAACAACACTGCCAAGAGGCATGGCGGTGACGTCTGTGTCGATTTGACATGCAGACTACACTCTTTCCCAAAGCTCAGTTCTTGGTTTTGGATATTTGCCAAAACCACAACGGAGACGAGAGTGAGTTTATAATTCGGGGAGTGGGACGCGTGATTAAAGAGGTACATTTCTTTATCAGTCAAGTGATGCTACGCTTCAGCAGAAGTACGGAAATACAGGAGATGCACTGGAGCATGTGTAATCATCTGTCCCAAAAAACGTGGAATGGGTTTGCATTTTTTGCACTTCCGGTTCCCCCGTCCCTTGTGTTGTTTGTTTTCTTGAACATGGGATGTGTGAATAAATGGAGGAGGTAAGGTCTGTGGTAAACACAAGCTCATCAGGCAAAGGTTTTATTTTGAAATATTAAATCCGTCAGTGAATTTTGAAGCTTTTTCGTGTGTCAGTGGCTAAACGAGAAGCCATCGCTGACCCGTCCGCCTTCACAGCCTCGTTGTGTGCGGCTTGTTTGTAGCGTATAATATTCAGGCTTTAAAAATCATTACGGTGGTGCTCCTTTGTGAGGAAATGGTGTACGTGTCATGCACTTGTTTGCCACGGAGCTTATTTTTTGCAACAATCGCCTCTAAGAAATTTTAAAAGGTCACCCCCTGCGCCCCTCTGAGTCAGCATGTTTTTGCCGTCATAATAAAACAGCTTGGTTCAGTATGAAGTGCCACATATGCCGCATTTACAAAGAACTTACTAGCGTCAACCGCCCTCATGGTGATGTTGTAAATCCCATCCTGGACAAACGATGACTCTCTGTCGATGGTGTTTGCCACCCTCAGCTCCCCGTTGTTTTTGTCCACATTGATCCAGGAGGCCGGGTCTAAGACCTTGTAATACCTGAGAGAGGATGGAAAACCAAAGGTGTGTATCAGGAACACATTCTCCAGTTCAGCAGTGAAAGTCTGCCCTCCAGTGTTCGAGAGAAGAACACAAAAGATGAGCATTAGCTGCAATTGTTTCTGCCATCAGCTTCCAGACATGTCCATAAAGTAGGGCGGCTTACTTGATGCCGCTGCCGCTCTTGGTCTCGGGATCCAAAGCGGTGTAACTCCCTATCAGCGTGTCGTTTGGTGTGTTCTCTTTGACGGTGAAGCGCACGATAGGGGCGGAGAATGCCGGACCCTCGTCTTCATTGAGGACAGTGACGTCCACGGGGATGGACAGCCATTTGGCCTGGGTGCCCACCAGGTCGACTTCGTTCTGTGCCGTGATCTCGAGCTTGATGTTTGGGTTCTGCTCAAAATCTAAGGGCTGGAGGAAAAAGGAGGGGGTATTGTGAATACAAATCTATTAATGTCAAATTTATTAACGACAATATGAAATCTCACTCACCTTTGAGACATACAGGAGCCCCTCGTTGGTTTTCGGGTCGGTAGCGATTCTGAAATTCCCATTTTCATTTCCTTTCGTGATGACAAATTTGGAAATCCAGTTGGGTGTTGGTTGTAAATCCTTATCTTCAACGGGAATTCGAAGGATGAGTTTTTCGACTTCGTTTTCTTTGACATCGGCTGCATACTAAAAGGACACAAAAAAGTTTGTGAAGAAAATCAAGTCAAACAAAACACCAATAACAAATACTTGATCGTCATAATACATTGTTTAATTTTAATTATTTTGTATTTTTTTTAAAGTAATCGCTTATCACTTACAGATGGTTTCGCGAAAGTCGGTGCATTGTCGTTGATATCGTCCACAGTAATGGTTGCGGTGCCCGTGTTGAACAGACCATTTGCGGCGCCGTCCATATCTCTGATCTCGACGATCACCATGTGCTTGTCTTTTGTCTAAGAGAAACAGGGTGACACGGTGAAAACAAAGGGTTAAGTTGAGTCTCTTGACTAAGACAAAGCGTTTGTATGACTTCATTTTTAACAATTCGGCGCTCACCTCTCTGTCCAGGGTGTTGGTTGCTGTGGTGATGACACCTGTCGCAGGGTTGATGGCAAACAGGTCCAATCCTGTCTTGAGAGAATACCTGATCTTGGCGTGGAGCGATCCAGATTGGTCTCTGTCTGTGGCGTTCACCTTTCCCACCACTCTGCCTGTGGCGTCAAAAACATGAACAACGGGTTTATTATCGCCTAATGAGGACCTGAGACCGCGGGATTACTGGCGTGTTACTTCCTGCTCCTCACCTGCAGCGGTCTGCTCGAGCACAGAGTATTGCAGCGAGTCGGCGAATGTCGGAGCGTTGTCGTTCATATCATCCACCTCTATAGTTATGGGCAGAGAAGCGTCCGTCTCCTTCCCGGTGTTGATGTCGAAAACTCTGACTGTTAGCTGTGACGAAAAAAGTACATTTACAAACTAATTGTCATTTGAATAACAGAGTCGCCATTTAAAGGGGCTTTCAGCCGACGTGCAGCAGTGTCAGGGTCGAATCAACATAAACGTTTTTTTTGGCTCGACAGCTAAAGCAGAAACTGTTATTCGATTCGTTGTTCAAATCGTTTTACAGGCACAAAGAAAAAGCCCCACATTGCTGTACCCAACTTCTCCCAACATTTTAACAGACCAAGATCGCTCCTTTGAGAAAAGAATCATCAGGTTAACTGAGAAGGAAAACACTCATTGGTCCTAATGGTGTTTCACACTCACTATGAACTTGGGGAACTCCTCGCGATCCACCGTGTTGTGCAAAAACAAGGTCCCAGTTCTGTTCAGGCTGAACAGCCCTACTGGAGGCCGGTCGACGCCAGGTCCACTGGCGGTGTAGAACACGTTATACTTGGCCTCCGAGTCCGATACGAGCTACGACAGAAAACAACCAATTAAAACGTATTCAAGCCGACACCATTAAACATAGAGTTCAATAGACAATCTGGTGGTGCAGGTATATACAAAATAAATTAAAAAAAATTAATTAATCACTGCATAAAGTCAGTAAAAAGACATGTATTTAAATAGACTGTCTGGGTGTGTGAATCACATAATCTGGGCGGAGAAAAAAAAAAAAGGAGGGCGAAGGAGGAAAATTAAGACAATGTGTGTGTTCAAATGCTGCAATAAACATTGAATGTAAAAATTCAAAAATAAAACATTAAATATTATACACTAAACAACAAAAAAAGTTTATATTTTCAGGATTAAGATCAGCTAACCTTACCATGTCAATTCTTTTTGGAAAAGGTCCCGGCATGTTCTCCAATATGTTGAAGGGAGGGGGGCTCCACCGTCTCTTAGTGCGTCTCAGATAGAGGTTCTGCACCTGGGTCATGCGGGTCAGAGGTGTTAAAGACAACAAATAAACAACTAAACAACAAGCAACATGACATGCTGACATGCATGAACTTGCTATAAAAGCACACACAGTGGCGTAATAACCTCACCTTCTTTCCTTTGGAAAATGAGCCGTGAACAAGGTGGACGACCATCTCACTCTCCGCTCCGCTGTTGTCCCGAACCCGCACAGAAAATGTCCGCCCTTCCGCCGCCACCGCCACGGACGATACGGCTTCTATCAGCCCGCTGCTCGATACACTGAAACTCGAGTCGCTCGAAGACATGCTCATGGATGCGGTGTCGCATTGGGTGGCTTTAACTGAGAACCGAGACGGAGAGACGGGGTCATCAGGCGGCTACAAGTCATACGGACAGTGCGCGAGACAGTGCGGGTCGGTACAGCCCGCTGAGTGAAGTGAGCCCACCTGTTGTGACTTGGAATCCAGGTAGAAGTATGTCCGGCACAACGACGTACTCGGAGCTCGGGATCAAACACGACTCCGCACAGGACAGGAGCTGAGGCGAAAAAACAAAGAATGTGTCGAATGGATAAGAAGTAGCAACAAATAAAATGCAACAACACGCTACGTTACATTCGTGTCGGTAAATACCTCCAGCAGCCTGAGAGGATGTAACTTAAAACGAAGAAGAAGAAAAAAAAAAAACTTACCAACACCGAGTAGATGTGGAAAAGTAAAACATTCGCCATTGTGAAGAACTTTTGACGGACTTGGCCCGCGGGAGGAAGCTGAACTCCACCGACGGGGACGCGGTCCGGGCGGTCGACGGGGTTTTGGTTCGTCTGCGCTGAAAACCCCGCTTGTGAAGAAGACACTCGTCCGGTCCCGCACTTGTTGCTCTGAACGCGGCGGTGGTGGCGGCGGGGCGGGGCGGGGTGGAGGAAGGTGGAGGGCCGGGCAGACTTTACTCTGAGCCGCGGTATCTGTCGCCACTGGCAGTGAGTCAACAGGCAGACACACCTTGGACGAACCACACCCAGCCACTCGCGGGGCCTCCCTGTCGAGCCCCGCGGGCGAAAGCACCTTTATGGGGGCCGTGCTTAGTGCTGTCGTGCCGAACACGTCAACTCCTTAAAACTTTTCCTTTTTAAACAAAAAAAAAAAAATACATATACATCTTTAACTTCATCCAGCAGGGGGAATCATTGCTTTAATGTGCCCTTTCTGATGTACTTCTGTAACATGTTATTATTATTGTTGTCTTACAGGAATATTACGTTGATTTATATGAATACAGAGCAGGTGCTTTTAGTTGTGTGAGCTACAGAGGAAAAGTATTTTCGAAAACTTGTTTTGCTTTATCTTTTGTATAATTACTTGTTTGTGTATCTGCTGGTTTTCCTGGTCTGTGAAAGCTCTCTCAAGATTGCAAGGAAATTGACCCCTGCATACCAATTCCTCTCTCTCTCTCTCTCTCTCTCTCTCTCTCTCTCTCTCTCTCTCTCTCTGTCTCTCTGCAGCTCCACTGAAGCATTCTGGTAGGAGGAACAGAATTGGGCTCCTCACTTAACCCCACAGGAATGTGTGCTGAACGAGAACCTGGTGTGGGTGTGTGTGTGTGTGTGTGCATGTGTGCATGTGTGTGTGCGTGTGTGTGTGTGTGTCTGTTTGGGAGGTGGGGAGGAGGAGGCTCCCAGCTCCCACAGTGAAAGCATATCTCTGTAACTGCTGATAAAAGGGAGAGTGGTCGGAGCCAGCAACACAACAAGGCCCCCTGTCCTTCACATCGCGTCCCACAGATGGGCCCTCCATAGTGGGGTAGGCTTTGTCACAAAGTGCGCGAGGAAGTCAGGCTGCGCTAAGCTATAACAGGAAAGGTGAGAAAAATTTCAGGAAAGCCACGCCGCGGTGAGTCATGGGCGTAGACGCATTGAAAGAGCTTGGGTTTGCTGGGAGTCTTCTGAGCAAATGCAAAACAGACTCAGCGAAATACCACCTTGTGTCACGCCAAGCTAAAATGAGAGTGAATTACGGCTGTACTCGGGCTCCGGTGTGAGTGTGGAGTACACCGAATAAGGTTTGAACCGGTAAACTCTTTCTTTTTTCCTGCTTCTTCCACCAGTGACCCGGTGTCTGACCTCTTCCTCCCCACACTTTCCACTCATTTGTGACACACTGGGCTCAGGTCGGTTCGGTTCGTTTCCAAAGCATTACCTACGGACGTTTGTTCTCCTGCTGAATGGTGCGGTTTGGAGAAGGCCAAATACGATTCATCTCTCGGGAAAACCGGTCGTATTAAGGGCGTGCTTCTCCTTTTTGAGCACATCTGTTTTTAGCGATGACGCTGGATGTAATGTGACGTTGAGAAATCTAGTTTGAAATTGCGTGTGTGCTGCCAGGATGCAAACGCCCGAGGGCTCATACATTATGTTTTCTGATTACACCATTCAGACCATTCAGACCATCAACGATCGTTCCTCTTCAAGGTCATGACATATACAGTACACCTAAGGAAAGCAAGTGTTTCACTTATTGCAGCTTCACCTTCCCCACTCCCCTCCCCTCCTCCCTCCCATTGTATGAGTGCCAGCAGGAGGGCAAGGTCAAATCATACTAAGATGGTTAGTATTCAGGTGAGGAAAGTTGCTCAGTGGTTTTTCTATACCAGGGAATGGTGTGACTAATAGATGGCGGATCATCATGGCATAATTTCCTTGTAATACGCGTGTAATCAAAGGTCACGAAATATGCTCTCGCCAGTGAAGTTCCCAATTTATTGCAGCCAGGCACACCTATCTGAAACATCTGCTATGACTGCCCCGCAGTAAATACTATACCACAGTGAAGGTTGTGTGTTCAGGTTCTGCTGAAACTGTTTTAAAAGAGGCGTTGAATTCATTGTGCGTCTGTGTGTTAACACCTACTGAGATACAGATACACTGGGCAGTGTTCCTAATATGCATTTGGCCCTCATTGATATAAATGCAGTATAAAAATATATACGATTCCACCATAAAGTTTAATCCAAAAGAGTTTCCACAAAAACTGTTGAATGCAGAGTCGTCATTTATTTTAGGGACGTGCATATGAATAAACTGGAAACTTATCTAAAGCATTTAGAAAATCTGGATGGCCTACTATATTATAATTTAATTCAGTACTGTTTTAATAGGGACTTCTCACATCTCATGCCAATAAGATAATATCCGTGTGCCAATATACTTCACCTGTACACCGGCTGTTTACTGGTCTGTCATAATAGCCATTACACACACACACACACTCTCACACACACACCAATAGTGAGATGGTTTTAGAATGCATGTTTCTCAGCACAAACTGGGCAAACAGGACAGCTCACTCCGCTGCACTTTCACACACAGAAACAGACGTGATTACTCCTAATGCTGACCTCATAAACCTTTTCACCTCGACCAAGTCTGTGTTGGACTAACAACGTTGTGGCTGTGATTGAGAAAGAATTCATTTTTTCGAGGTGTAGCGTACACTATGCCGACGACACCGCCCTTTCACCTTTGTGCTCGTACTGCTGTCAGCGGCTGAGGGAGTGAGGAATAGGTGATTGCTCATAAATGCAATCAGTCTCACTGGGAGTAAGACATGTACACTGCAGGATCCCAGTGAAATGTGATCGTTACTGTCAGACTAATGTGTCACAAATAATGTACAGTCCCTGGCGGCCTTATCGTGCAAGATAAAGCTGATTCTGGATATTTCTCTCCCACACACACCTTTGACCATGGGGAGGCTATGTTTCTGGTATCCAGGCAACGCAAGCTATTTATTTCTCTCTCTCTCTCTCTCTCTCTCCGTTTCTTTGTTAAACAAACTCACCAAGCCTTACTTACATGCAGCCGCTCTCCCACAGCCCAGTGTGCAGCTGAATGTGTGTGACTGCTGCACTCTTTGGGAATTTCACAGGCACAGGTGAAGTTTTGCAGATGACTGTGAAAGTTGGCCCTAAAAGGACTCCCAATACTTAAAAAAAACTTTAACTGAATATTAAAATCATAAACAAAAAGCAGGCTTGATCACATACTGCAAAGGCAAGAACTTGGAAAGGGCATGTTGAAGGATTGTGGTTGTTTTTAATCCGCTATGAAACTGATGATGCATAATAAAAGCATGCGCATGGACACATGTGGCCTATTCTGGAATGAGTTCATGTAGTCCAGTCTAGTTTTTTTCTTCTTCCATCGAAGACAATAGGCTACACAGAAACTTGCGGCTATGCACACAGAGGACGTAGCCCCCTCCCTGCTCCGCCTGTTATCAGCAGTGGCTGGTGAGCAATGGGACGGAGGGAGGAACCAGAGCTGTAAACTTCCTACTCTCCCAAAGAGGTCGAAGTCTGCTCGAAACCAGCGCCGGACTGCAGACGGACTCCAGCTGCTCGCGATTTGCCTTCAACAGGAGGATTAACAACGTTTATTTATATATAAATATATATTTTGTTTTCACGCCGATGGCTCCACTGCTGAAATGCAGCCCCTTTATTCTGCTGGCGATCTTCCAAGCTGTAAGTAAACGGTCCCGATGCCGCTTCACTTTGTTTCGGGTCTAATCACAGGTGTGGCTTTTCCTCCGGGGGCTCATCGAGCTCACTGGGTTACATTTGTGCGTGTGGTTTGAAGTAAAAAAGCACATCGGTTTGCGGCTATATAAAAACAAAACAAAAAGAAAGAAGGAAAACGAGAAACAAAAAGAACAATAAATCGTCTCCGTATTTAAGCGGATCCTCTGTGTTGCCACGAAACGGCTCTTTCTTTATTCCCCTTTCCAGAAAAGCAGCTCTCCATCTTTCACCTCCTTTCGTACTGGGCGGGCATCCAAACCATATATTATGTTGTGTTAAGTTAGGGAGACTCTCAAAGATTTAATTAATAATTTAATAATACATTAGCTGTTTGCACACATTTACTAAGTTATTTTATATATATATATATATATATATATATATATATATATATATATATATATATATATATATTGAATTGTATGACTGAGTGTTGTCCAAGTGGTAGTACTAATGCCGGTTTGATGTCTTTTTTTGCATTGAATCATACTGGGATGTTTGCTGGAACTGATTGGATGACCCTACCAAAAAAACATTCCACCAGCCAACACTATATATATATATATATATATATATATATATATATATAGAGAGAGAGAGAGAGAGAGACATGAAAGAGTCAGAAGCAACAATAATAGTGATTTGATGCATGATGCTATGTTACACATGAATAGTGATGATCACGTCTTTCCTCCCTGGTTGTTTACCTGCAGCTGGTTCCTGTGGGGTCAGAGTGGATCATTGCTCCCAGACAGCTGTACGAGGCCAATGACTACACCGGCCTGGAGAGTATCGCTAAAGTGTGTAATTGTTTCATTTTTCTCTAAAGAATCCTATTAAATACTGAATATCCTCACTCTTCGGCAGCCACGTTGATATTTATGGTCGGCACATCAATACCGCCTTGCTTACAAGGCCTGCTGTGTCACATGCATTGGTGACAACACTTTCTGGTTGTATTACCGTGTATCAGCTCCCCAGGCACTGGCACACGTCCCTGTTCAGTGAGTCAGAGCAGGCCGACTATGTGACAAGGAATTTATCTTTTGTCTGAAGTTTAGACAGACACTTACCTTTCCAGTACATCTAGATATTCAGCTAGATATTGTTATATAATCATGCATACAATCATCGTATAATTTAATTAGCTAGTTTTTGTGGTTGTTCTCATCAGAGAGTTTTGTTTGCTATCTTATAAAAGTAACAGTAGTATACAAATACTCCATTACAAGTTAAAGTACTGCATCCAGAATTCAAAAGTAGAAGCACTGTAGTCTCAAAGTTAGTAGTAGTCAATTAAGAGTGGCTCCTGTTAGTGTAATAGTATTATTTTGTTATTGTTTATTTTATTATATTGAAAGTTGAATCCATATTTTGTAATCTAATCATATGTTACGTATGTAAAATCCTAACTTGAAAAGTAATCTGTAACTTATGGAGTGAAATGTGGTAAGGTGGGGGTATAAAGTAGCGTAACATAGAAAGTACATGAGTAAATAGATTTAGTACTTTCCACCACTGCATATCATGGTACATGGTACAACGCCTCATACAATACAGTCTTAAAAAAATGAATTGTTATATTAAAAATGTACAGTGAATAAGCTCTCTTTACACTTTTCCTTGTCACTGGAAGATGTTAGATTTCCAGATCAAGTGGGTTAACTTTGTGCTTGTGTATTGGTTTTTCAGATTAACTCTGATAAGGTCAACTACACACGGATATTTTATTCCCTATCGGGGTCTGGTGTTGACCAGCCCCCTGAAGGTGTATTTGGTATCGACCGTAACACTGGCTTTGTGAAAATCTTTTCCATCCTGGACCGAGAGACGATCGCTGTCTATCACGTAAGAGCACTTAAACATTCCTTCCAGTCAAGCCCTCAAGTTGTACAGGGAGGAGATGGTCCAGTAGGTCTGATATTTATTTTTCTAGTTAAAAGGCATTGCAAAGTTTGCCGATGGGTCCAGAGCTGAAAGGGATATCGACCTCAACATCACTGTTTTGGACGTGAACGACTGCCCACCAGTCATTAAAGTACAGCAAGTCGGATCCGTCAATGAATCAAGTGCAGCAGGTACATCTACAACACAGTTGTGAAGGCTCCTTATTTGTTTTGACCTGTACTTAATACATTGATATATTATTACATTCCTTTTGGTGATTCTCAGGTACTGTTGTGATGAAGGTTATCGCGACTGATGCTGATGAAAAGAACTCAATAAACTCCCAGATTCACTACAGCATTGTGGAGCAGAGCAGCACAGCTGGGATGTTCTTCATCAACTCCCAGACCGGGGAGGTCCAGGTTCAACAGAACACTCTCGATAGGGAGGTGAGGCACTTCTCTTGTACAACCAATAATTTTCATTGGACGGTCTTAACTCGTAACACAAGTCTGGATCCGTATCACATAGTAGTGACGCATTTGAAATCGTCACACTATAAAGACTCTTTTCCATCCAAAACACAATTCCCTGTTACCCGGTTAAGTCACAGTTAATGAGATGTAGGCCTTTTGTGTATTCCTAGCAATTTTCTAACCAAATATTACACAATCATTCTCATATGAGTCAAAAGGTTTTTATATGGACACGTAGAAACTAGAATGCATTAATCAGTGAATTATATGTCTTCTCTCTTCTTCAGAGACAAGATACATATAGGTTGCAGATAAAAGTCTCGGACTTGAATGGTCAACCTGGAGGAAACACAGGAACTGGAGAAATTGTGATCCAAATTCTGGACATAAACGACAATATTCCAACCCTGGAGAAAGAATCGGTAGGTGTGACACAATCGCCACAAACAACACTTTCTATTCCTTTTTTATAATAATGCCGTTCTAAAGCAACTGTGTGTTTTGTTTGCAGTATGAAGGGAGTGTGCAGGAGAACACTATCAACATGGAAGTGATGAGGATCAAAGCCATTGACATGGATCTGATTCACACTGACAACTGGCTGGCTGTGTTCGAAATTGTCTCGGGGAACGAGGCTGGCTATTTCAACATCACTACTGATTCGAAGACCAATGAAGGAATTATCACGATTCACAAGGTGAGAGGGTGTGGCTACATCTTGACAGAGGGAAACTTTAAACAGTGTGAGTCACAAGCAGGGTAAACGTCTCTACCAAAGCTAATGCAAACTGCATGTCCTGCGCATTGTCCTCGACTTTGCAGGCCTTGGACTATGAGGAGCAAAAGTTGGTCAACTTGCAAGTGGCCGTTTCCAACAAAGCAGCGTACAGTTTTGGCAGCGGGGCTATAACTTCAACGACGACCCAAAAGGCCTACCGTGTCAATATCAACGTGATCAATGAGAAGGAAGGCCCCCGATTCCAACCCAGTGTCAAAGTGGTGACCATCTCTGAGGACCACACGACCGTCTCCATCCAAAAAGTCATCGCCAACTACGCTGCCATTGACAGTGACACGCTAAAGATAGCCACCAACGTAAGGTACGGCCACATAGAGATAGATGCCATTAAACAGCAGTTGTACAGATGGCTCTCTTTGCGGCTTCGAATTGATGTATCGTACATGAAAAGCTTATTTAGTTGTTTTTTGTCATATTTATAGGTATGTTAAAATCAAAGATGCCGACAACTGGTTGATTATTGATGGGAAAACAGGAGATATCAAGCTGAATAAACTACCCGACAGAGAGTCCACGTTCTTGATTAATGGAACATATTATGCCAAAATTATATGCATCACCAACGGTGAGTTCTGTCAAAATTGATCATTCTTCTCCAGGTGACTGATATGGTACAGGTTAAACATGAATCTCTCTTTCGATTGGCTTTCAGAGGTTCCCTCAAAAACTGCTACAGGGACCATAGCCATCCAGGTGGAGGACTTTAACGACCACTGTCCGAAACTGACCGCTACAACTCAGACCATGTGCCTCGAGGATAATGTGATCTACGCCACGGCCGTGGACGAAGACGAGTTCCCCAACTCTGCACCGTTCGAGTTCACTGTGATTCACGGGAGCACAAAGGAGAAATGGACAGTGGAGCATTTTAATGGTGAGATGACAGCCTCGCCTCGGCCCATTTCCTGCAAATCAGCGTTAAATGGGCATTAAGCCTCAGTACTCCTCAAGGATTACATTAAAGTGCATTTTAAGACAAATCCAGTCAGACCTGCAAGCAATTTTAGATAATATCAGTGCTGTATAGTTTGTTTTTATTTCTTATTACATTGGTTTCACAACACACAAAGTTATGTTGCTACAAATTCATTATACTTTCAGCTCAAAAATCACCTAGCCGGGGGGGGGTTTGCTCACAGAGTAATTGCAAGATTTGGAAAGCACATCATTTTTCTGACTGTATCCCACATAGGTGTATTAGTTTCAGGGCACTGCTATTGTGCATGGGTTATCACTTGTATGGATGACTGAGGCACTAAAATCAGAATGAACCATCGTTAATTATAGTAGCATCATCTCTGCTTCTCCTGTAATGACAAGTAAATGTTTGTTGTAAAAAAGGTCATTCTTGGTGTTAGCATTTCTGTTTAAAGACAGTAAGCATTGCCATACATAATAAGACACAAGCAAACAAAACGTCTTCATAAAACTGTGCCCTTGTCTTCCTTTAGAGACCACAGCCATTCTGCGAGACCACGCCAACTTGTGGCCCGGCACGTACAAAGTGGCGGTGGAGGTCAAAGACCAGCAGGGAACGTCGTGTGCTGATGTTCAGATAATAGACATAATCGTGTGTAATTGCGACGCCAGCACTAAAAGCTGTAGGTCGCGCTCTACGAAGACTGCAGGTTTTGGAGCTTTGGGTGTCCTGCTTCTGCTCCTGGGACTGCTGCTTCTCCTGTGTGAGTAGAGTATTATCTGTTTGATGAATCAACTTTCAGCAACAAGGTGCCTAACCGGACGTGTTGCAGCGTGCTGGGAGAGATTAAAAGAAAATTGCATATCGTCTGCAATTTCTGAGAGAGGCAGATCATGACTCATGCATGAATTACACAATATTGTGTTATGTTGACACATAATGATGTGTGGTCAATGGTCAATGAAAGTAATGCACTGACAAGAATTTCTGTTGACATCTTGTGAAACTTGTATTTTTCAGTGCTGCCCCTTCTGCTGCTGTTCTGCCTGTGTGGAGGTGCAGCAGCGATTGGAGACTTCAAGGCCATTCCATTTGATACAAAACAGCAGCTCATCGCATATCACACCGAGGGACAGGGAGAAGACAGGGTACTTTAATTAGTACACTTGTACAGATATATTCTTTTTTTTAAATTGTCAAATCAATTTGCCTGAAAAGCTGCTTCTCTGATGGGATCTCACATTTTTCTCACAGGAAGTTCCTCTTCTACATGCGCCAGGGGATATTGATCTTGGCACAATAAATGTCAGGAACAACAACACCTATGGAGGAAAGGGGTACCTAGGAGGACTGGTTGGATTAGGAGGCGCTGCAGGTGGAAGCGGTGCCGTACACACTTCCATGTTGACATCCGAGAACATGAACCAATACAACCAGTATGGCCATTCCAGTGGGCAGATGGGGATGGACCACATGGATGCTGGGATGATGACAGGACAAGGACAATTCTCCCAATACAGGGCTGGGGCCTTTGATGGGATGGCTCTTTCTGATGAGTTCCTTGGGGAGTATTATTCAAGTGTGAGTACATAAAACACCGAAGTCCAATGGTTTTTTTTAACAAAATCTTAGATTTTTTTATTTTAAGTTTATTTTTATAACGAACATATATTTTGGTTCTATTTATTTTGCAGAAATCCAACCATGCTGCACACCATTCCCAGCAGAAGGACGGTTTTCTGGTCTATGACTATGAAGGTCAAGGGTCCCTGGCAGGTTCTGTAGGTTGCTGCAGCCTTCTTGACAATGATAATGACCTTGCCTTCCTCAATGACCTTGGGCCTAAATTCAAAACCCTGGCTGAGCTTTGTCAGGGGTCAACCTTGGTGACAGAGTCTGTGGATGCACACGTTTCATTCACTTCACCCAGACCGGCGTCTCCTGTCTGGCCCTCCACTTCCACCCACACACATCTCAGTACTCACACAGAGACAATCAGGGACAGGGACCACATGAACATCAACACCCTCAACACCTCCAATGTAGCGTCTGGATCCTCCACCATCGTGCAGGAGGAGCGAATCACTGAGAGAGCCCAGGGTTCAACCACCACGCCCCCGGTACATGTCCAAGACAACATTGTGATTCCCAGTCAGACGCTACTCATACAGCAGCCAACTATGTACTATGCTTCCACTCCCATGTATGTAGTCGAGCCCAAGCCCCAAATGGTGCTTGTGGCACAGCAGGGAGTAGGTCAAGTCGGCCAATTTGGGCTAAGTCAAGGGATGGTTCAGGTTGGTGGTCTGCAAGGAACTCAAGGCCTGGTTCAGGTTGGTGGTCTGCAAGGAACTCAAGGCCTGGTGCAGGTTGGTGGCCTGCAAGGAACTCAAGGCCTGGTGCAGGTTGGTGGTCTGCAAGGAACTCAGGGCCTGGTGCAGGTTGGTGGTCTGCAAGGAACTCAAGGCCTGGTGCAGGTTGGTGGCCTGCAAGGAACTCAAGGCCTGGTGCAGGTTGGTGGTCTGCAAGGAACTCAGGGCCTGGTGGAGGTTGGTGGTCTGCAAGGAACTCAAGGCCTGGTGCAGGTTGGTGGTCTGCAAGGTAGTCAGGGTGTGGTCCTTGTAGATAGGCAAGTAGGAACGGGTGGAGTGACGGGGCAGGTAGCACAAGGCCGTTCACAAGGAACCCTCTCCAGGTCCAGGCAGGTGTTGGTTGTGGAGAATGGGTCCTCAGGTGGGGAACAAGGTGCAAGCTTAGCACAGGTCATTGGCCAGACAGGGCGGGGGTCTGCAGAGCAGGGTTCGGAGATCAGAGGTCATGGTTTTCAGGTTCAAACTCAGAGTTTTTCACAGGCTTCCCATGGTTCTATGGGGTCAAATGAGGACTTTGCTCTGACAGCCACACCCAGATTGGAAGAAGGCCAGAGAGTGGTTGTGCAACGTAAGAAGGTCTCAGTCATTGAGAGAAATATTGAATCTAGTACAAGAGCTTAAAGCAGCCTTTTTGTTTTGCATATCCACTATCGTCACAGTTGTTTTGAGTTATAATACTGTACATACATACATGTATGTTCATACATACAGACAGATTGGGATAAAATGTGGTAAAACTTGTAAAAGGGTAGTTTAGTCTGTTGATCCGAAAGTGCAATTCAGCGTGTCCTCAACTAGTAATAATAACCCTACTTTAGAGTTAACTCGTAGTATGTGACTATCGTGTCCATAGAACGCATTGGATTTATGCTGTTTATTAAAATGATTCTGACATTTGTTGATAAAAGGGCATGCGTTTTTTGGATGCTACCTGCTAAAACAAACATTAGTTGAAAATGCACACGATGCAGTATTAGTGTCAAGAATTCGATTAGGGCCAAGCAACTGATTTTAAGAGGCATGACATGACTTCTCTTGTTACACTGCAGCCGACTGAAAACCTTGGCAAGTGTGATTTCCGTCTTTCTCTTTTCCCAAGAAAGACTTGTTCCACACCAAATGACAGCCCTCAAAGCACTGTATTTATTTCAAGTATAAACCTTGAGTGGCTCAAGGGTGGGAACAGCTAAAGTAAACATAACTAGAGCTTGAGTAAACAAAACATACAAACCTCTGACCTTATCTCCTCACCAACGGGAAACTGGAAGAAGCAGACTAACAAAACAAGGTTACCCGCCCCTCGATCACCAGTTGTAAGTGTCAGTTACATTATGATCCATTTGTGTACTCCTAAAGTCCCACAAGGTTATGATAATGGGTGTGAAAAAAAAAAGCCAAAATCCCAGCACCTGGCAAATAGTCACGTCATTGGCACGGATTAAAATCTTACTTTTTTGCTCTCCCAGATCAGAACAACACTTAACATGATGCTCATAGAATCCTAATCTTTAGTCACTGGTAAAATGACTATAATTATGCCGTAAGTCGCTAGTATCAAAGTGGCTCTAGCAGAGGTAGCCATAATAATGTTGCGTTTATCCATATAGGCTTTGAACACTAGATTCAGTGCTCTCAGTACTATATTTTTATAGTGCGGTGGGATTCTAAAGATGCTTTGAAGGTGTTTTATAGCATTCTAGCTTTAGCCATGCCATTAGTCACGCTCTGTCTAGATTGTTGAACATGCTGTAACTAATCAGGAGATGTTACATGGGGGCTACTGCTTGGAACATAATGCTGTTTATAAAGTGTTTGAATGAATTAGTGTACCACGATGACAGTTTGAATCAATAGATAGTGCAGTCACCACAGACCGTCCACCAAAGAAGAGAACATGAAAAATAGTTCTCTGTTTTATTGTTGCACTCCTATTCTTTTTATTATTTCTACTAAATATGTGTGTGTTTCTAAATTTGTGATTTTCTAATAAAACAAGTGTTAAGTGCCAATTCTGTAAAAAACAAAGATGTGCAAAATAGCTGACGACCCTATTTTTACAAATGTATATTATACCGTAGCTATCTGATTTTATCATTTTATCAGGCTTTGAATTGTTTTTATTGTGTGTGTTTGTGTGTGTGTGTGTGTGTGCATGCGTGCGTGCGTGTGTGTGTGTGCGCATGTAAAGGTAACATAAATTGGGCATGGTAATCACGGATGAGCTTGCCAAGCACTGAAACATTTAGTAAAAGGACTCTGATATTGCTGTACGTGTTATTGCTGTATGAATATTGCAAAGTGTATATTGCTTTAGAACAGGGCGGCGCTAAAGCAGTATTGCATATGATAATGAGGAGATTTTACAGAGTTCCACACCTCCTGTTGTAATAAAATCAAAAGGGAAAAAGCTTTTGTATTGACCCTTTTTGTCTGGTTTCAAGTACTGTAACAAGTGCATGGAGGGCCGAGGCCCAGTGTCTCAGTTTAAAGAGAATATTGTGTAATTTTTACTGATGCAATGTTTCGGTCATCTAGCTTTCAACAGAGAGGGCATCATTCCATGAAACTGTGTATATGTTTTGCAATGCAAATTATGCGTAAAAAAACGCTACAGCTTGTTCTGTAAAGGCCGCTTGAGTAATCCTGTAATTCGACTCCGGTGTGTAAAATCATTGGAGTGGAATTGAAAGTGAGTTTTGGCGTGTAGTCTCAAATGCTCGTATGGAAACCGTGCAAAAGCGCTGGCTGTGGAGTTTTACAGGTGAAAAGCATCAAATCCGTTCCTGACCTGTATACCTGCAGCATATTTCTTCATCAGTTAGACATGCTTCATTCAGTGAGGTTCAGACATGCTCAACGTACACAAAACAGAGAATGTAGAATCTCAGGTTTCTCTCATGGAGTAGTATCCCATGCAGGTGAAGTTTGAAAATGGAAGAAGGATTTTAAATAAGATGTGATTGTCATGCTGTCAACATGTGTTGACATGTGTGCTGGATTTAAAAAAGAAAAAAAAAAACATAATAACTTTGGTATGTGTACTGCTCATTTTTTTAATAATATGCAGTGATAATGGTATACTGTAAAAAGAGGTAGTGTTGTCATTATTCTGGGATATCTTGTTTAAAATCCATATTTGTTGCGCTCCTTATTGATCCAAAAGGAGAGGAGACGTATTAAGAACGAAGACAAGCCTGCATTTTTTTCCATCTGCCTCAGGGCTAAAAAAGTGCTGCTTCACTTCTCCATCTGGGTTTTCTTTTTTCTTCTTTTAGCCACTAGTCATGTCAAATCAGATGTTTCTCATCAGCTTTTCAAATGGAAAATTCTTAGTTTGACAGCCGTTACTGAGGTGGGGCCGGACGTGTAACATTTTTCAAACTTAAAACCCGTAGAGAGGAGGCGGACAGACACTTTCTGCTCGTGTCTAAACCTGTGACTTGTCCCGAGCATCATATCGAGCAAGTTTCGTCATGCTGCTGTCATGGTGTGCTTTTACAATTTATTGTTTTACAAGTGATTAATGTGTTTTTTGAAATTATTCTCGTGCTTTTCGGCACCTTCTATGAAAATGGATTTATTTACTTTCGCTGGGCTCCTCCCTGGTTGCTCGTACGACATGTCTCAATCCGCCAGCCTGGCTGCATAAAAATAGAGATTAAAATATCACAGTGACTTCCGTACTTTTATGCTTTTAAGTCAAGCTGTAAATCTCGTGGTGACTCGACTCTATATATTGCAGAATGTATCTGATAGGCTGTTTCTATTTGTCATCTTACTGCATTAGTCAAAAATATGTTTGGCCATAAAAGAGCAAAATGTATGTTATTTTTTCACAAGTCAGTACACGATAGGATAAGACTGGTAAATTAGACTGGTAGATTTTTTTAACTGTCAACAAAACCCATGAAATTACCAAAAACTGCATTGCAGCTGGCTGGACTTTATCACTTTCTGACTTCCCTACATTGTCTTTGCCTGTCTGTGGTCCCACACCCATTCTTTATTATTGAAAATGTCAATCTTGAAAAATTTCAATCTTTAGAAAATGCTAAATTATTTCCTAAAACAATTGTGTTATTTAGTATGTACACTAGGACTGTGTATGACTCATAATAAACTGCATTGCCCTTGTTTATTGTAATAAAGGAACAATGTACCCAAGTGGCTTCACTGATGTGTTTATAGCGGTTTCTGGCCAACAATGAAAGTCTATGTCACAAAGTCATACATGCAGTCCTTGATAGCATCAGTTTGGTGTTGATTTTGGGTGTCCGTGGGATTTGTTGACAAATAGAAAAATACAGAGTATCCTCATACCTTCACAAAAGGAGGTCTCAATAATGAATGTGTAAATATATCACACATAACAACAACAGGACCTCTATTGAGATGAATGCAGAGCAAGTTTGCCCTTATTAACCTTGACACCTGCAACTACCAAATGAAAACATGACATGAAGTCTTGACATGACTGGATCTTTTATTGGAGACTTGAGACAGTGAATGCATGTTGTAGAACATTTTACCAAACTGTGTTTAGAACAAGACTGTACTTAGTTTTGACACCGGCAAAGCATGACTTGGAAAACCAATTACTATACTTGCATATTGTTAGGTTGTATCACCCCTCAGGATCTTTGTCAGTATAAGCTATATCTATATGCAAAATAATCTTCGCTAAACAGCTATGATTATGACAATAAATAATTTGCAGTGTCATGTCAGTGTTTGACAGTCAGTGGCGAACATCGTGACGGACATCTTCCTCATCTTCTATTTCATCTTCTTCATATTCACCCATCTCATCCACAGTGGCATCCTGGTACTGCTGGTACTCAGACACCAGGTCATTCATGTTGCTCTCGGCCTCAGTGAACTCCATCTCGTCCATTCCCTCGCCCGTGTACCAGTGGAGGAAGGCCTTTCGGCGGAACATGGCTGTGAACTGCTCGGAGATCCTTCTGAACAGCTCCTGGATGGCCGTGCTGTTGCCAATGAAGGTGGCGGACATTTTCAGGCCTCGGGGCGGGATGTCGCAAACGGCGGTCTTGACGTTGTTGGGAATCCATTCAACAAAGTAGCTGCTGTTCTTGTTCTGTACATTCAGCATCTGCTCGTCCACTTCCTTCATTGACATACGGCCGCGGAAGATGGCTGCCACAGTGAGGTAGCGTCCGTGGCGCGGGTCACAGGCGGCCATCATGTTCTTGGCATCGAACATTTGCTGTGTGAGCTCTGGCACGGAGAGGGCCCGGTACTGCTGGCTACCCCTGCTTGTCAGGGGCGCGAAGCCCGGCATGAAGAAATGCAAGCGGGGGAAGGGCACCATGTTGACAGCCAGCTTCCGGAGGTCAGCGTTGAGTTGGCCAGGGAAGCGGAGACAGGTGGTCACCCCACTCATGGTGGCTGACACCAGGTGGTTGAGGTCTCCGTAGGTAGGCGTGGTCAGCTTCAGGGTGCGGAAGCAAATATCGTACAGGGCCTCATTGTCAATGCTGAAGGTCTCGTCCGTGTTCTCCACCAGCTGGTGGACAGAGAGAGTGGCGTTGTACGGCTCCACCACAGTGTCCGACACCTTTGGGGAAGGCATGACACTGAAGGTGTTCATGATGCGGTCCGGGTACTCCTCGCGGATTTTGCTGATGAGCAGTGTACCCATTCCTGAACCTGTGCCTCCTCCCAGTGAGTGGGTGAGCTGAAAGCCCTGGAGGCAGTCGCAGTTCTCAGACTCTTTCCTCACCACGTCCATTACCGAGTCCACCAGCTCAGCTCCCTCGGTGTAGTGACCCTTGGCCCAGTTATTTCCTGCTCCACTTTGACCTGTATGATGCATATAATGTTTAAAGACAGATTATGTTGGACATATAATGGTGCCACTCTCTGCTCAGGCATACTTTACGGATGTGTGATAACAAATGTCTTCATTGATGGGTTGCCATGGTACTTTCTATAGACATTCATGGTCTCCAGAGGATGAGTTTGGTGATCCCATTACTTTCCCTCTAATGTCCACCAAGAGATCGATTTGAACTTTTGAATTACTTTGGGATGGACATTTATGTCCCCTTCAAGAGGAATTATAATAACTCCCATCCGCTGCAGCTTTACTTTTTGTAGGAAATGTGACAATGTTAAAAATGCTTAACTAAATGGTGAACATCTACTAAACATCAACATTGTTATTGTTAGCATTATATTTAAAGCACTACTACTTCTATAGATTCAGCTCGACAGAGCCGCTATTGTGGCTGTAGACTAACAAAACTGGCAACCATAATGTTTTTCTTCTAGTGGTAACATCACACACAACATGATTTTTTAACTATCAACTAATTAATATGACCATATTTGGTGAAACAGCTCAATGCCTACGTTAATGTTGACATGTATTCTTTAATTCCTGGTTGAAAAAGGCTTGAAACAATACTTTTTGAAATCAGCCCTAACCTAGCACAGCAAGAGCCTGTTCTCTCCTTTCTGCGAATTGGGAATCAAGCTAAAGCACATCAAGAAATCTGGTGGAACAGTAATGGCCGACTCTGACGATAGCAATGTGCTTTTTGGAGACAAGGGTGCGTAGTATTACCCGTTAAACGGCTTTCTATTTAGCTTGCTAACGTTTGTTTGCTAACGTTTGCTTGCTAATTCCACCATATTTTCACGCTAACTGGTCACAAAAAATACGTGAAACAGCGAGCTGGTGGCTGCCCGCCGCTAGGGACTACAGCCGGGAGGAGAGCAAGACCACCCTCTGAGTAGCTACAGCCACAAGGGTCTCTCTCTGGAGCTGGCACCCACCCTCCTGCAGCCGAGGTAATGTTAGTGCCCCAGGGGTGGGGAGTGAGGCTGAGGGAACAGGGTTGTAATTCTGTCTGATAAACAGTAACCTCTAGTTACCCACTAGCTGTAGTTTTGGACCTGGCAGGGACAGTGAGTATATTTCTACTGCCTCACATACTGCATCTTTTCAAAATAAACTTCTGTGTTCACAGAAAGTTAGGTTTAGGTAAGAAAACCAGTCAGATCAGCCGACATTTACTGGACTGAAGTGACAAAATGTCAACGTTTGCTTTTAGTTTTGCACGGGGCACAAACAACAGTTTTCTGGATGAAAGTCCTGTGTGTATTTGATCCATCCACCAAACTTTACAAAAATATGCTTTGGGTGGGCTGTGGCTCAGAACTCGGGGTGAAGTTACACTTTAATTAATTATTATGGTCTGTAACGCATTAATAAGTCACGTATTAACCATTAATGAAGCCATTTGTTACAACATATTTATAAAGTTCTCCCTTAAATATCTTAAGTAATTTAATATAAATGAGAAATTCTGAAAATGAAACGTGTCATGTTTAGTAAATGTTCGTTCTTTTGCTCTTTAAAAAAATAAAAGAGCATGTAAATGAAATCCCCAGTAAACGATAATTTACTGGGGATAAATGGGGTCGAGCTTATTGGCCCCCGAATCCTCATTTGTGAGCAGCACTGCAGCATCATCTCCATGTAGATTGCTTTTCCGCTGAGTCACCACGAGAGCTGTCTCAGACTGACTCAGCTGCACATGGACAATGCATCACTACTGGCACATCGCTCAGAGGCTGCAGAAGCTTCACGCTGGAAAATGCGCAGTGCTGTCAAGTGAAACTAAGCAACAGCTCTACATGACATGACAGCAGCTGCTGACACACAGCCCGCACTGTATGTGAAGTTGGTTCAGGGTGAGTGGTGACAATGTGATTCATTGTCTTCTCACCAAAGACAAAGTTGTCAGGCCTGAACAACTGTCCAAATGGGCCGGAGCGCACCGAGTCCATGGTTCCTGGCTCCAGGTCGACCAGGATGGCACGAGGGACGTACTTGCTGCCTTTGGACGAAAAAGAGCAGAAGATGGAGGGACAGAGAGAGAGATAATGGATGGAAGGGTGGAGTAAGATATCAGCAGTCTCAGTGTACAAGGTGTCAGGACATAGACTACTAGATATGTGTCTTATATGGGTTTTAATGCAGCAATGTGGTTTGCTCATGTAATCTTTTGGGTAAACCGTCTTTAGTTTAAGGATTTACAGCCTGTCCATGCAGCTGCAGTATTGGTGCCTTCTATTGTTTTTTTCTTGCACTTTACTTTCAGGCTCAGTCTTCGTCTGTGACCCTTCTTGGAAGCGAACTGCTGCAGCATGCTGCACAGCTTATCCTCCACATGGGGCTTTCAAAATCGCGAGCTCTGCAGTGCGTTGAAACAAAGCATTTTGACCCATCCCTCTTTTCCCTTTATCTTGCCTGGGTGAGTTTAATGTTGCTTGCCCCTGCGGACCTCTGCCATTCTATTTGCTTCATTTTCAAGGAGAAATGAATTAATTGGATGCTCAGTCAATACACATTCAGTAGACCCAGTAACCCTGATGCCAGCATGCAGCACGGAAACAGAGGATCAATGAGGCTCGCTGCTGGGCCATAGTGCTGGATGGATAGTGTATGCTGTTTTGGCCCATATACGCCTCTTAGCAGGCCTTAATGCAAAGCGGATGAGGGATCTCAATCCACATGGATCGGGATCTGCATACAGAGCTGCATGGCATGTTTGTTAAACGCATGGCAGCTGCGAGGAATGACACCCAATGCATTTGGAATGACAAAAGATCTGATACTGAGGTGAGACCGAGGCACAATGGGCTCGGGGTCAGCTATACAGAGACTGCAGATACCTGTGCTTCCTATAGAGAGGGGGAGAGTGAGAGAGTGAGGGAGTGAGAGAGAAAGAGAGAGAGATATTTTAGCAGATTCACCGTCCTATTTCTTCCCTGCACTCATGGTGGGACCTACTTTCCTCTTGCAGCTAAAATGATGACATGTGCAAACTGTGGCATTCAACTGAGGCTTGAGGTCATGCAAGAACAATTCGTAATGTAAACAAAGCTTAATGTAGTGGTACATTATTCAGATGCAAACGTGTGGTTAATTAAAAACAAACCTCAACACTTTTTTTTTACCTGATGCCTCATTGTAGTATACGTTTATCCTCTCCAGCTGCAGGTCGCTGTCACCTTGGTAACTTCCGGTGGGGTCGATGCCGTGCTCGTCACTTATCACCTCCCAGAACTAAATTGGGACAAACAGGATCGCGTTGAGCTGCAGTTGCGGGACTCATTAAAGCGACGAGGTGCGCGCGCACCAGGCCTTCAACCATTAAAGTGCGTATCTGTTTGGTGACAAAATGACACGCAGCAGGAAAAGGGTGGTGTGGGGGAGGGGGGGGGGGGGGGTCACATCACTGCACGGCCCAGCTAAACCACACCCTGCACCTATACGAACAATTAATAATCTCAAACTTAACACACACAAAAAATAATATGTATATATATAAATAAATAAATGTTTTTATATATATATATAATGTATTTGTAATATATAATACATGTTTTGTAGACGCAAGTGACGCCAATCGTATTATGTAATTGACTCGAGTCTATACATTATTTATAACAAATGGCTGGATGAAAATCCAGTAAAGTGAATTTTACCTTTCCTAAATTGAATTATAATATTCATACCTTCGCCCCAATCTGATTCCCACACTGTCCAGCCTGGAGATGAACTATTTCCCTCATGGTGAGCTGCGGATGTGGGCAGAGAAGCCTTCTGTCTCGACTTCAGCGGTCCGGTTTTCGGTCTCTTGCCGATCTGCGTTTCTCAAAATCTGCACTGCCTCATTTCCAGGGCGAGTATTGAGCCGGCGAGAGAGATGAGCGTGCAGCTGGTCAGATGACGTGCGCGCGGCGCAGCGTCTCAATAACCCCGCCAGCCAATGGGAGCGCCCCAGTTTGATGCAGTGGGCTAGAGCGGTCCATGCTGCATCATCCCCCTCTCTGACATCACCCAGTCCCATGCAGGGAAAATGTTGCCTTTCCTTGCTGGTCTGAGGTGTTTTTCTCTGCCAGGTAAAACGTCACAATACTGGAGGCTGCAGTTCTAAGTGTGCTGAATTAGTTAGAACTGTGTGATCACAAAGTTCGGGAAAAGCTGTATAAAAACAAAATCAAAATCTTAAAAAAAAAAATTGTTTCACATTGATAGTGTGATCCTGACCATACAACTTGGAAAAAGTAGATTTTCATGTTGAATAATGCAGATGCTCCTATGAGTTAAAAGCACTGCAGCCAGGGGCGGATTAACTTGCTCGGGGACCCTGGGGGCAAAGGTGAGCTGTGAGCCTCGGCTTTGGAGAAAACAAACTATTTTATACTCTGCTAGATTTGATGTATTTGGCAGTTGTGATAATTTTATCAATTATCGACTTAATTATTAACTATATTTAGACTTCCTTCTGACTCAAGGCCCAAGTCTGGTAAAGACTGGATAAAAAAGCAGGAGCCAGCTTAGGTGGGGCCCTTGCTTTGCAAGTTAAGTGTGGCTCTAGGGGGAAGGCAGCTTTGGTCTAACAGTTGGTCCACCACTTTGTGCATTGTCATGATATTTTGTACATATTTATGTTCTGCAATTTTGTAATCTTTATTTAACATGACACTATGTTTCCCACGGGTGTTATTTAAGTCCTGATGGACACCTTGCATGGTAGAGCCCCTATCAGTGATATATGTGTGTGAAGGGGTTAACGATGTAGTGTAAAGTGTGCTTCGACATATACATTAATAGTTCCTACAATGGGTAATTAACCCCTGTTTGGTCTTTAACCTATTTCATCACAGTATTGTGGTTACCGGAATAATTCAGCACTATATTACGCAACAACATGCCATGTTTGTGGACATTAATAATACGTGGCAGCTGTGGGGCGAGGTCTGGGTGTGTGCAGAGGCCAAAGACAAAAAACTATCAAAACAAAGTCACTTCTCAAATAAGATCTTCTGTTGTTAGTGGAACAACCTGTTTCATGGCTGCTTATTAATAGATACATTAGTACGGTGGATAAACTCTATGAACTCTTTGAGAAAAGCATGAAATAATAGAAGCATATAGTTTGTATATACCATGAGGTTTATTATGGTCTTGGCCAGCATAAGAAACGTGTTGGCCGGCAGCTTGAAAAAAAGAGAAAACATAACAGGAGAAAGGTGAGCCTAAAAATGAAACATCATTTTCCATAGATTGCTGTAGTTTGTTCAGGATGGAGGTAAAAGCTGGTGGACTTACTGGTGTTTCGCCTGGCTGCTCAAACATAAACCCCTGTAGACTCTCTTTGCTGCAGGCCTAAGTGGCCCAAATCAAATTTATTTTGTGCATATGTGACGGAGATCTGTTCTTTTCACAACACTGTGGGTATCACGAGATCACATGGAATCTGGTCTTTTCAATTCTGATTCGGGTCACTAACACAAATGGTCGACACAATCTTGATTTTGCTAATGACATTAAACTAGACTGCTAAAGTAGTCCTTGAAATCTGTCTCAGCGGAGCTATTCACCTTACGACCCCGCCCCTCCTGGCTCCGACCCTGAAACTGTAAACATTGACTTCAGTGCCTCCATGTTTACGTCTATACGAAAGCTCGCTGACTGTCACGTCTTTGTTCATGTTCTTTTGCACATGCTGGTCGGATCAGGACTGGGACCAGTTCACACTGATATAAGCCACGTTTCAAAATCAGATTTGAGCACTTAGGCTGTGAACGTATAGCCATTGTGTCTTTGTGTGTTTTTGTGGATCTATTGCATGGCAGCGTCTGGTAATCCTGAACGTTCTCGTCCAGGTAGACGACCACGTCTTAAACCACATTTGGCGACTTTGTTTCTTTACTTTTCCAGCTCTTCAGATTCCCTCAGTGATTTCAGTGTGCCTTTTTTTTTTTAAATCTTCCTTCTCTTTCCTGTTAATCTATTCAGTTTCAATTCAGTTTATTTTGTATAGCCCCAAATCACAAATTTGCCTGGGAGGGCTTTACAATCTGTAATCTCTTCCTCTTATCCACTCCTAGCCCACTCAGTAAATCAAAATTCAATGTCAAACCATGTTTTGCAATACTTCCATGTGTTATGATATATTATAATATAACATTTCTGTCATTCAGTTGTATGGCATTCTATTTTTTACTTTTTATGGCATATTATGGCATCCTACAATATGACATTTTGATCACATACTATTCTATGACATTTTTATGCAAGTCTGTGTTACTATGTTTTATTCAATGTATTTGTATAGTCCAAAATCACAGAATTTGCCTCAGAGGGCTTTACAATCTGTACAGGATATGACATCCTGTTTTGCATCAGAAGTCCGCTAAACTATGACCTTTTATCACCTTTTGATGGCACAATATATTATGAATACATTTTTATGACACCTTCCGCTTAAGGAAAAGTAAGCGAATCATTACATTACATTACATTTAGCTGACGCTTTTATCCAAAGCGACTTACATGATATACAGTATACAGTAGACCGTAGACACAGCAACGGTGAGCAATTAGGGTTAAGTGTCTTGCTCAAGGACACAACGACGCAGACTGCCGGAGCCGGGGATCGAACCTCCGACCTTCTGATTGAAAGACCGACTTGCTAACCACTGAGCCACATAAGCTTATGAAACACTGTGTTCCTTCTCACTATAATCTTGTATTTTCGCCTTGCATCATTGGGGTAAATCTGACCGTTGGGTTGTTTGTTTATTCACTCCAAACATTCCGAAGATGTTAGCTCACGTTAGCTGTAAGCTAGCTAGCCAACAAGTGCAGAAACCAGTTTGTTTGTGGATTTCCCCATAAGTCACAAGAAACTCGTTCTTTTTTGTCATTTTCCTCCATACGTGGTTATGAAGCAGGTTCATGGGGTTAACTGCTCCAGTTGGAAGTTGAATCATTTGCTTTTTTTATGAGAGGGGGGGGGGGGGGGGGAAGTCCAATACGACCTTCTGAAGAAGACAGGGGAAATGTCCTGTACCTTTTTGTTCTTTACAAAGTTAATTCTTCTTTACTCTTTGTTTTAAGATACAAGCCTGCCAGCCAGCAGTTTGTATTTGACTTGTTTTGCCTGAGATCCACTTTTAATAAAAATCCATGAAATCTTATAAAAATCAAGCACTCACTGATATCCATAGTTGATCAATAAATAGTGGTTTATTTTAACAACAGGTATGGCTTATATACAAGTGCATTTATGTCTGTTAAAACAAATAACAAAAACAAACAATCAGAAATGATAAATGGTACAATCCATGGTTTTTACATTCATTCAAATCTCCCATCAGGAGATTTGGAGTCGCACGGTCGAGAGAAGCAAAACCTGAACTGTGTACACGGGGACTTCATGTTTGAGTTTTGTTCAAAATGATTCATCAGTCCACGTTACCATCTATGATCCTTCATCTCAGCGACGTTTACTATTTACAAAGGCAGAACCCATTCTTTTTATTTTTTTGCTTTTCCACAGGGGCGGTCACCGTCTCCTAGTCCACCGTATCGCTGGTGCTAACTTTGCTTTGGATTGCTTTTACGGATTGTTTTTTTTTACCTTCATTTGACTCCAATAAAAACACTCCCACCAGCACCGTGACATAGCTGCAGGGAGATGTGGAAATGGAAGCAACTGATCTGAGCGGAGACACTGGTCTGTGCTGTGTCAGTGTCTTTAGACTGGTGTTGCATGAAGTATTGGCAATACACAGATTCAGTTCCGCAATACACACACACTGAGACAGAGACCAACACTCACAGACACACAAGGACTCATGTGGAGTAATGTGTAGCTACTGACCACTGCAGACAACCCACTCGTTACTGCAGATACCAACAATGCATTGTGAAACCCAGGGTCAACACCCTCTTCCACAAGGTAGATTACATGTGGGGCTATTGCAAAAGTAAATGTGTTATTTGTTATTCATGTACTGAAAATCCCACTCCATTTCCCTTTTTTTTTTTCCTTTCTTTCTTTCTGACTGACAAGAAGCCAAGCTCCACCAAAACTGACATCACATGATTGCAGGGCATTGTGCTTTGAGGCTTAGCAGCATGGCATGTTCGGCTTTAAATGTTCATATGAATCTTTCACCAAATGGAAGTCTGTTGACTTGATGATCTATGAAAAGACCAAATAAATCAATTGGGGGGAAAAGAGCTTCCATATGTTGATTCAAGCTGCATTTGTGAACAAATGAACTAAAATAAAGAAACACAAGCTGGTTTCTCCATCATTCAGATCCCTAAACATATGTAGCGCCTTTGTCAGTGCACGATTGACGGAGATGAAAGCAAAGGAGGATATTGGTGGTGAGGTACCGCTCAGACGTGGACCTCGACATCGAATAACCCTTAAGAGATCACAAATACTCCCTGGATAAAATGTTTGAGTGTTCCATCACATTTGAAATGACAAGACATCATTCAGTTGGCTCTTGAGTTTAACAGTAAATGTAGTTATTCATATTTATCTTCATCATTATTGTTGTAAACAGTGATCTATCCGTAATCATACATAGTTTTTTCTGACAAATATGACAACCTCAAAAGCATGAAGTGTGTAGCTACAACTGTCGAGTTACACACAAGTCAAGTATAATGCCAGCCACAGCTGGGCAGTTTGTCATTTTACGATTATTAGGTTTAACTAGCTATAAATAAAGATTTGACCTGCATTAAATCATTTTTCTTTTTTTAAGTAAACTTAGTTGCGCATGTGGGTATATGAACACATTGACATACATGAACTATGTAAATGACAGACCATGATTTAGAAAACACTGGAAGTTAGCGGGGCTGCACGGTGGCGTAGTGGCTAGCACTGTCGCCTCACAGCAAAAGGGGCCGGGGTTCCAATCCCGGTCTGGGCGGGCCTTCTGTGTGGAGTTTGCATGTTCTCCCCGTGTCAGCGTGGGTTCTCTCCGGGTTCTCCGGCTTCCTCCCACAGTCCACAGACATGCATGTTAGGTTAATTGGACTCTAAATTGCCCATAGGTGTGAATGTGAGTGTGAATGGTTGTCTGTCTATATGTGAGCCCTGGATAGACTGGCGACTTGTCCAGGGTGTACCCTGCCTTCGCCCAATGACAGCTGGGATCGGCTCCAGCGCCCCGCGACCCTAAAGAGGATAAGCGGTTCAGATAATGGATGGATGGATGGATGGAAGTTAGCGATGCTGTGACAGTTGGCAGTCATATCAAACATTTCGTCATCCGTCGGCTTTATTTCAAAAATAGCTTTTGTATCTTTTTAAGGTTTGCTTTTAAGGTTTGTTTCACGGACACGTTCACAATTATTTTCATGCTTTAGTCCCAACTGCAAAGAATATGGTGGCCCCACATGAGGTACCACAAATACTGTCAGAGTGTAGTATAGCTTTGTACAATAAGGGCACGCCATGAGAGATTATTCAAAATAATACTTTGAATAAAAAAAAAAAAGACTGAATCAAGCTCAACAACTAATTATGCATTTACTTACAATATCACATTTACAGATAAAAGCATTTGCATCCCCTAAATTCCATCACGATTGGAAAAATAAAAAAAAGTTTCTTCAGGCCGTCAAAATACGGGTCATTCTTTTCTCCAATATCGCTGTTCATACAATGTGTGGATGAAAGCTATTCCCCCTCGCTCGATTCCAATTCATCAAAAGATGATATCACTTTCAGTCTTTTATTAATTTGATAAGCAATTTACTTCTTTTATATTTCTGAACTTTGAAAAAGGGTTCATCTGATTCACTTAAATCCACAAACAGTCTATGGCAGGGGACTGCACTGAACAAGCATTTCCCCGAGCAGGAAAATACTGTATTTATACTAATTTTTTGGCACTATGTCTACATTTAATTTTGGTCAGAGTAGTTTTTGGCTTTTCGGTTGTATTCAGAAAAATCCATCCAATTTCAATTGTACCTGTGTAACTGCAAAAAAATATGTTGCAACATTCATATTTTTTTTTGTCCATACAAGTAAGGCATTTTTATACAAATATGTTAGACGGACATTTCATTTGAGCAAAAGTACCAGTGATTTTGTTGTCGTTTCGTTTGTTTTTAGCATCATTTTACGTCTCAGTGATTGTGGGAACAGTTGTAAGACTCTTGGAAATGACAGACAGTGATTTTCCGTTCATTTACATTTAAGTAGTTTGAAAGCTGGTGATTTCCAGTGACATTCAAGAAGAGCAGAGGGTACGGCCACATTGTCACAAACAGCCTCTGGCACTCTCTCACTCGCGCGGTCTCATTTATTGGCTAAATACAGGAAGGGAGGGGCATGGGGAGGCCGAGAAACATACGATGTCTCTGTAAGACACGACTAAGTTAACTCCAGGTGGGCACAACCTTCAGGAAGTCGGTTGTGCCCCCCTTCCTCTGCCCCCTTCTTGGTTATTGGCGTGGCAAAGGCTGCTTCCTCGTGCAGCCGCAACGCTCCTCCTCCTCCTCCTCCTCCTCCTCCTGGCTGCGCCTGTGGATCATAACGACGCCACGCCATTGACAGTGTTGCTTTCTGTGACGGCGTCGTCCCTGGCGAGAAGGACACCGGAGTCTATGGGGGAGGAGACGGTGCAGTCCACTAGAGAGGGAGTCGCTTCTGTGGAGCCCGAATCGGTGACGGAAGTTGGCGCTGGATCTACGGCGAGGGAAGGAGCCGCCGCCGCCGCTGCTGCTGGATCCTGCGTGGGCGGAACAGTCAGAGCGGTGGATTCTGGAGCGGAGGTGTGCACAATGTCCGTGACGGGGAGAGTGGTGGGAATAAGTGCTGGTATGTCGACAGCATCTATAACGGGGGGTGTGGAGGAGGCCGCAGAGGATGCGTGGCCTGAGTCAACAGGAAGGGGAGGAGGAGGAGGAAGTGGAGGAGGAGAGGGTGAAGGGGAAGCAGTGACTGGGTTCGGGGGAGCAGGGAGACAGGGAGCTATATCATTAACGCAGGGAGAGGGAGGGTCCATCCGTGGCGGTTGAGGTTCTATGACGGGAGGTATGGGGGAGTCTCTAGGGGAAGGGGTCCACGTAGGTTCCTCTACTATTTCTAACGGGGTGAGATTGTCCAAGGGTACACTAACGGAGGGGGGTGGCTCAGAGGAAATGTCCTCAGTCACGGGAACAGGGGAGGGGCTCGGGGACGGAGGGAGGCTGTCGTGCATAGATAGAGTAGGGGAGTCCGCTAAAGGGGCCTGTGTGACCTCTAGCAAAGGGGGGTCCAATTTCAGGTCAACATTGTGGATGTCATTTCCGTCCAGGTTGGGGGATTCCAACGTGGAGCTCGGCGGGGGTTCGATGATGGGCGTGGTGCGGATCAATAAGGACGCAGGCACAGTCTGAGGGACGGGGGACGTGAAGCGGTCCGGTGAGGGGGAGGGGGAAGCGGCCGGCTCGGTTGCAGCGGAAGGGCAAATGTCGTTCATCTCGAGAACGGCGGAATCCAGGACTATCGGCGGGGGTTCTTCGTCGGCGGCTAAAAGTGGGTCTGTGATACACGGGAGTTTGCGCAGAGGAGTCGAAGACAGCAGGTGCTCTTTACTGGCGTGTACGACGCCCCCTTTGCCCAGGGCTGTGACGGGGGTCGTGGACAAAGAGGAAAGCGAGTGGCAGTTGGGCTTCTTCGGCCGAGGCTTGCTGGGGTGCACCTCCATGAACATGGGGGCGGACAGATCCGCCACAGACGGAGCAGTCAAATCCACCGCCGACGAGGCGGTGGAGTCCATGGTGGACACGGCGGTGGCGGCCGCTTCGTGGAGCGGCGTGTCGTGCACCCTGGTGTAGTCCCTGCTGCTCTCGGATTGAGGCAGCAGGTGGCGCTGTTCCCCGGGTTTCCTCGGCGGGAGGAGCGGCTGGCGGGTGTAGCTCTCTCCGTCGGCGAGGGTCTCGGGGAGGGGCTGGTAGCGCGTCTCGGGCAGCAGGAGGATGCAGATGATGCAGATGAGGGTGCAGCAGGCAAAGATGATGTGATGGAGGAAATAGCCCTTCTGGTTGTGCAGCTCCATGATGGGTGCGGTCAGCATGCCGAAGCCGGCGCTGGCCAGCACCAGGCCGAGCCCGCCACCCCTACGATGAGACGGAGAAATGTTATCACATGGCAGGATTTATGATCACATCATACATCACAAACATCATAAACCTCATATAAGCCACCCCAAAATGGGAAGACAGTCGACTGCAATTAAAGTGAATCATTATCTGCAGATTGTGCGATGAACAGGGCGGCTCTTTCTCCCCGTCCCCTCTACTGTTGACACACCGATGTCCTTTCAGCACAACAGCAGCAGAGAGAGCTGCAGTACGGCCAGACAGGGCGGCCCTCCTCCACACGCAGCGGCCCCACTTCACCACCAGAGGTCGCCTGTGGAGCGCCGGCAGGGAAACAACACCCCTTACGTAACCCCGGATAATGAACATCCAGTGGCGTGTCACATATTCCCACAGGGGACGGCGAATTTGTACGAGACCGGGATTACGTTTGACACTGAACCGTGAGAGTCTGTTCGATGAGTTTCATTCCCTCAGGCAGCAGGTGGAGCAGCTAATCCATCTGCAGGAACACGCGGCGCCAGGGACGCCAGAAACTGAACTACTGAATAACCGGGACACTGAAATAGGTGTAGAACGTACACTTAAAAAGGCCTACACTCACAAGTTAGAGCAAACGTGAACAAATCAATATCCTGCACATTAAAAACACAGTTTTCATAAAAAGCATGTTCCCTCCCTTCCCTTCCCCCCCCCCCCCCACACACACACATTTGGGCAGTCCATCTCTAAAATGGGGCGAGCTCCAGTGTGGCAGCGGGCCTACCTGATCACAGTGGGCGTGATCTCAGCGCAGAAGAAGATGCTCAGGTTGCTGACCGCGTGGGAGGAGAACATGCCGATGATGGAGAAGGCGATGGAGAAGTTCTTTTTCAGCGTATTCGAGTCATCTGCAGACAAAGCAGGAGACGGAGGTTTAGAGTCAGAACCCTGTGTGCTCGGGAAGAGAGGCAGTAAATAGGGGGCTTTTTTAATGAAATAAAGTAAATTATTCTGTGCTTAAAAGATGGTATTGCAGAGTTTCTTCTCAATAAATTTGAGGATACATGCAAGCAAAGAAATAAGGCAATATTAATTATCATTTATTTTTTACAAGCAACACAGTTGTGACATTTAGCCATTACCAAATACTTCATTAGGAATGGGCACCTGTGGAGCGCCTGTGGAGCGCTTCAGCTCCATGGAT